>JAZKJV010000137.1:600000-846612 GCA_037367405.1 Ottelia alismoides
ATGTATTTTTTATAGTATCACTATTATTATATACAAATATATATATATATTATTTTAAAAATAAAAAAGGACAACATTTTACAAAATTAAAAAGAAAATATAAAATTATAAATATAAAAATAAAAATAATAAACAATTAAAAATCCATTAAAAATAAATATTAATTAAAACCCCAAAAAATGATAAAAACAAAAGCATAAAAAAGATGATAACAAGGATTCGGTGTTAATTATAAATAATTAGTATTACCCAATCTATACGGTTCACTTGGAGGAGGCATGTGTCTTGCAAGGTGTCATGCATCTACGCAAATAAAGACATAGAGATGAGCTAAGATGGACATGTGGAGCCCATGTGCCCGACATGATGAGGACTTTGAAATTCTATATATATATATATATATATAGGGACATAGATCATCCTAAACCATATCTCCAATTTCATTTCCATAGAGAGGGTAGAAAGGGAGAAGAGGAAGGGTTGGAATTTTGGAGCAGACTCGTCAAAACAAGGGGACGGTTCCACTGGATTACTTCACAAGACAAGTAGATACTAAACCCAATCCTTGATCAAGTGAGTGGCCTCTCAAGAACTTATTTCAATAGTCACCTATATTTTAATCACTAAAGTTGATGTTAATGCTTCTGGTTATATTTAGATTTTACAGTTATGCATGTTTTAACCAGTTTGGTAAGCATGTCATTTTTAGATATGATACATGAAACTTACCATTGTTGATTTTGTAATTATGTAATATGATGCTTAAAATTATATTTTTTGGCTTAAAACAATATTTCTCATCAAAAAATATAGTAAACATTATAATGGATCTTGATATTCTTTCAGTATTTCAGTTGTTATAGTGCAAATAAAAACTTACATGTATTCTTAGTAAACCTTTAGTGGTGTTATGATCCAGATATCATCTACTTTAAACTTGTAGATATGATTGTGAAACAAAAAGCGTACAATTTTCTCTTATATCCATGTCCTTAAAAGAGAAAGAAACTATATGTAAGTGTTGAACACCACAATTGCTCTCAATCATAGTCATGAACTAGCCATCAAATACGATGATGTCATAAAATATGACCCTGAAACACATCTTCAGATATGATGAATCCATCAGATATAGAAACAATTAGATATAGTTCAGAGGACACTAGGTCTGCATTCTGCATATACATAGGCTTTGGACCGTCACTACCGAGAAAGACGTAATTGGTGTGCACATGGTGGCTCAACCTATGCATGCCCATATGTCGAGTGAGCACATGTGCTCGCCTGATGTGTGGTCACGGATAGACCAATTGCAAGGGCAGGTAGGCGAGCACTTGTGTACGCCAGGTGCTCGCCCGCCATCGCGTGCACATATGGACTCGTAGATGAATCTCTAATCTATCATTACTATACTCCTTTATTACATTCAAAGCATAATCACTTTAATACAAATCTTCATTAAATTCGCATCATTAACAATAATCCTTCTTCTTGTAAATAGCCCTAGTTTTGGTATTAAACTTAACCCATTTATTTTCTTGTTTTAATTCCTATTAAAAACTCTAAAAATAGATTAAATATTGTATATATTTATTTCAATGTTAGAAAAACCAAAAAGACAAAAAATCATGAAGATGTTAAAAAGAGTATTTTTATTCACTAAAAATACTTTCAAATTTTTCATTGTGTTTATTTTGATCTCTTTTGACTTTCTGACCAACATGAAACTTGCATATCTTCTCGAGATCTACTTGCATGTTTTTATGTTTGTTAATTCTTCTTCCTTTTATTTATTTATTATTTTATATTTTTTATTATTTACAAATAATCTGATTGGTCTACATGGTGCTCTATGGAGCCGCTACACGACTCGTGCTCCTTGTGCCACCCGACCGCCTCCTACACCCTTGAATCGCCCTTAACCTACCTTCATCGCCATCGCTCATCTGCCTTCATCTCTCAACTGTCCAATCTTCTCGTCCCACCTCATCTAGACTTCCCCCTTCCACTTTCGTTGCAGCCGCATGATCGCCTCCCATCCAATTCTCATGTTCCCTCTACATCACCCATTCATATCTAGTCGTAGTATGAATTCCATCATCTCATCTGGGTTGTACATTTCCTCCCAACCTCCACCCATGGATCGTCCATCCATATGGGATCCAAGCCATTCCTTCCCACCATCACAACCATCATTGGAAGATGACACATCCAACGGTCAGAAGTCATCCACGACACCACACCTATCCCCCACCATAGGACTCCCCCTTTCTCCATCACAATCGTCCCTTCGTTCTTATCCCACAACCCTTGGATTAGATCCCCTGATCTGATCCAAACCCTCACCTTGTGCCTCCATCCTGACCATTGGATCGTAAGATCCAACGACTAGGACCCCGTCTCCTACCTTCAGCTCACCCACTCCCCACATGTTTCCACGCTGGCTACCTTGCACCCTTCCTTTTTTTGGCCACCATCCCAAGCCACCTTATCACATTCTAACGGCCCTCCTATGTAGTCTTAGCTTCCTCCACAATCATGCAACCATTAATGGCCACAAGACATGTCTCTCTAATCTCCATCTAGCTGTTGTAAAACCTCCCTCCACCATTTGGAAACAGTCGGTCGACCACCTATATAGGGCCCTCCCCCACCCCCGTATCCACTTGTCCACCATTCCACGAGCATAGGCCCAACTACCCTCCACCTCTCTCTGACAGAGAGAGGTTGGATCTTGGAGGCGACGATGACCTCATCCCCTTGGTATTAATCCTTGGCTTCCATAGCCATGTTATGGCTACTCTGCAGCCATCAAGCCCCTCTCTGTGGCTGAGCGAGTTAGGTGACGCTGATGAATATGTATTTCATCATCTTTGTTCATTTATTTTCGCTTAAAATCCCTTATAAAATACCTGTTATAATACTAACTCCATATTCTTACTAACTTGCATCTATATGTAAATATTGTACATTTATTACTATTTTAACCTAAAATAAATAAAGAATGAAAGAATGAAAAAATAAAGAAAGAAAAAAAAATATTTTATATTTGTAATAGATACAGGCTGACCCGAACCTCGAGAGAAGGTCAAGACTTAACCTGAGCGACCAGAAATAAAGTAGGGGGATAGGGTCCTTAATCAGAAAATCCAAAAAAAGTGTTGTAAATATTTGTAGAAAACTAACACTATTTTATTTGTACATAAAATTAACTCAAAATAAATAATTTTCAAAATAAAAGTTGTAAATAAAAATGTTTCCTAACTAATAAAAATAATTACAAAATAAAATCATGTACAAAATAGAAGTAACCACATCCAGAAAAAGGCATAATGCGATAATTGAAAGATCAATTCTGGCTCCATATGAACTCAAATTAAACCAAACTCACTTACATTGTATTCTAAATTAAATTATCCTTTAAATGATTTGATTTCATAATTTTTGGAGTTACGGTTGAAAAGTTGGTTTTCTTGGGTGGTTTGTGAAACTTTACCATCTATTTATTATACATATTTATTTTTATTATATTTGTAAACAATTGTAATATTTTTAATAATTATTAAAAATAAATAAAAAAATTAAAACAAAAAACTAACTAATTTCCTTATCTAACTATGTATATAATGTCATATATGTATATAGTACATGTACATAGTTAAATTTCTTAAATAACCAACACAAAAAATAAGAAATTAACATTTATTTTTAAATTTAATAAAGTGACGAAAAAATAAACAATGTTAATTTTTGTAATATTTAAAAAACTCATTGTTTTTTATCTTTATCTCATTTCAAATTTTCTTATCTCTTATCTTCATTCAAATTTTTCAAATTTAAACTCTGTATTTTTATCTATTAACATGGCTCCTCCTCCCTCATTTCAACTTGATCAATCTTTGGTGAGAGGAGCCTATTCTCCGAGAGTCTTCTTATCGCAGAAGGATGCTGATCCTCTGAGTTGTCCGTTGACAACGATTCGGCCTTCGCTGAAGCGATCATGGTCTTTTCCGCTCCTAAGGTGAGATCCATTTTTTTCTCTTATTTTTATCCTAGGTTAGGCATAGTTTTATTTTCTCGCATTTTTATTTTTTATCTAGATCTTAGAATCCATCACGATTTTGATCTAATTTCGATTCTGATTTTTCATCTCATTTTCTCGATCTCCACATGTTCACGTTCTATCCCCCACGACTCTCAACTTTGGCCACGCACGGTGGTCGGAGACTCTGATTCAATTCTTCCATTTCGATGGATCCCCATTCACATCTTTTTCGTTTTATTTATTTATTTATTTAAATAAGAAGTTATGATGCATCGTGCTTGAAGTCCACTTATATTTCAAATATATATAACATATAAATGTATTTTTTTAACATTTTTTTCAAAAAATAAAAAAAAGATTACAGTATATATAATATATAAGAGATTTCTGAAAATCTGTTTAAAAATAAAAAAAGTTTTATTGTTTCTATTTTATAATAAAAAAATTTAAATATATGTTCTCTGCCATCTCTATTTACAAAACATAAAAAAATAGTAGAAGCCCTTCACGGTCGCGCAGATGCCGCCCCATTGCGCCACCCACGCACACATCCTCGGACCAGCCGCCTGGGAAGACTGTCACTGATCTACACCAATTGCGCGAACCGCGCGCACCGCCCCTCCACGTGCGCAAGCACCGCGCGCTCAACCGCCCCCCGCAATCGCCTGGAGCCTCTCTTCTCCACCGTGAACCTCCTCGTCGAGCTCTCGCTACTTCATCGCACTCTGATCTGCCTCTTGTGGAACTCCGTCGCCATCCACGGCTGGAGCTACACCAACTTTCCTTTTGATTACATCATTCCGAATTCGATCTTTACATGTGCGTCCGCACATCCACCTTAGAATTTTCATTTTTCTACAGACATTCTCTGCACATGTCTAAAGTTCACAGGCCAACATTCAGATCCATATATCATAGAGGGTCTCACAGCTACTTTGTAAAACTTTCATTTGATTTTCAAAGGAATTTTCTTATCACATAGAACAATAGAAACAATAGAGGCTCCTCTCCAATTTAGCCAACTTGCATTTATTAGATTGGTAACATCTCCATCATTTTCCTCAACAAGTTGCCAAATGGATCCCATGTATTTAAAAGAATCAATCTTCTGAATGTTATCATCACCAATCTTCACCTCGATTCCTTCATCATTGCTTCCATCAAAAGTGCAATCCATATATTCTTTCTTAACCATACTTACACGAAATCTTTTAGTCACCAATGCATGTCTCCAGACCTTAAGCTTCTCATTTTACTCAATCCCTAGTCTTGTCAATCAACACAATATCATAGTGAATAACATAGACCTGGATATCTCATCCTAAATGTGACTTGTCGAATCGTCCATAATCAATGCAAAAAAGAATGACTCAAAGTTGAACCATGATGCGATCTAATATCGTCAAAATAGTCAGTCTTTCCAAACTGTATCCTTACACAATTTGAAACCCTACCATACATATATTTTGCGAGGTTAATATATAGGACATATGATTGTATCTTCTCTGAATTTCTCCACAATATCTCATACGAGAAAGAATCACAAGTCTTCTCCATATCAATAAAAAATCATGTGGAGGTTCTTCTTTTTAATATATAAATCTATATTGTTCTCCTCAGCAAGTGGATGACTTCAATAATTAAGTGACCCAACATGATTCCGAATTGATTTTCTTTTACTTTGGAAACTTGCCTTGACCTTCTTTCAATCAGACATTCCCAAATTTTCATAGTGTGGCTCATTAGCTTGATACCTTTGTAATTTGAACATTTTTGAATATCTCCTTTATTCTTAAAAAGATACACCATGATGCTTCTCCTCCAATCTTCAGGCAATTTCTTGCTTCGCTAAATAACATTGAATAGATTTGTAAGCCAAGTCAAACCACACTCATCTAAAACTCTCCAAACTTCTATAGGAATGTAATCGGGTCCTACATCTTTTCTAGATCTCATAACCTTCAAAGCATCATTTACTTTTGTCCTTTGTATTGGTCTATAGCTTGCACGATTAAAGTAATTTTCACTACTAGCTAGATCTCTCAAAGTGATCTCTCTATTCTATTCCCTGATGAAAAGCTTATGGAAGTACTGCTTACATCTAATTTCTATATCCATCCAAGAGATAAGAATGTGACCTTCCCCCATCTTTAATGCATCTAGCTTGAGAAAGGTCTTTGATATGTCTTTCTCTTGCTTTAGCCAACCTGAATATATCCTTTTGGTTCTCCTGAGAGTCGATAATTTTGTGCAAAACTTCATAAGCTTTTGACTTAGCTTCACTTACAGCCTTCTTTGCTTCCATCTTCATTTTTTTAGTTTGTGATAGTTTCGTCCGTTTTATCTTTATACATATATTTAAAGCATGCTCTTTAATTCTGAGCTTCTCTTGCACCTCTCCACTCCACCACCAAGCTTTTTTTAGCATGGATCTCCTCCCTTTGACATGCCTAACAGCTGTTTGGCTACCCTTAGGATAAAAGACGCTACTGTCTCTCACACCTCGTTTGCATTTCCATTACAATCCTGTAAATCTTTTAAAAACTTCTTCATAAAGCTTGATTGCTTCAGTGAAGATTCCATCATCTAATTCTATTGTCTTGGAAACCCTCATTTTCTTTAACAACTCTTTTATTTGCACATCCATAACCAACAAGCGATGTGGTTGGTCAAACTCTCTCATGGGATTACTTTGTGATCTTTGCAACCCAACTAATCTCTTTACCTCAACGTAAAGTGATCTATTTGTGTTCTAGTCGGTCCACTCTTACAAGTAAATAAATACTCCTCCCTCTTCTTAAAGATAATGTTTGCTTTGAAAATATCATAAGCTGATACAAAATCTAAAATGACTTTCCCCCTTTTATTTATATCACCGAAGCCATGTCCTCCATAAATACTAGCAAAGATCTTAACTATTTTAAGCAAATTCATAAATAGTGTTATAGAAAAGAATACCATTAGGAATTTGTCTCTATTGTGCAAGTTGATGGCTACCTAACGTGTGACCCTCCTCAATTTACTCGAGAGTGGGACCAACCATGGATGAGTTTCGCATAGAAAGCATACAATAAAAGAAAATTCAAAGATGAAACCACATGGTACCAGAAACATTTTCCAAACATTTTCACCCTCCAGACGAGATGAGGGAAAATACCTCTTAAGCACAAATACGGTACTTAGCCTCCAAAGTTGGAGACATCCTGGCTTGAGTATGATCCAACAGAGTAAATACAATTTACAATTAAATTCAAGAGAATTCAAAGATGAATCAAATTCAGCCATCCAATATAAAATGTAAATTAAAGTTACAATTAATTATTCAATTTGAATCCAATTCACATCAATATTTAATTCATAAATATTATTTACAATCAAATCTCTCCAATATATTATGAATCACATTTATAATATTTATGATTATTATGGATAGTGTTATCCCCATTAATCATAACCTTGATAATTAGATCATAGTTAATTATCTTAAATGATTATATGAATCATATTCATATTATTCATGATAATTAAATCATATTTAATAATCAATTTTCCAATGCTCAAATACATTATCAACAATGAAATTATTCTTGAACTCTTTCAAGAATAATGTGTTTTTTTTGCGGATACTTGGAGATAAGGACATGGCGATTGTACATTCCATGCATATTGACTTGGATATTGAAATCATATCTCAAATCTAGATCTTGTGGACCTCTCAAAGATGTTTGATTAAATCAATATATAAATCTAATTTTCTCGTTGCATCTGATTCACATTCAGATCAATATTCAACATTTGGGCTATGATCAAAGTACCAATATACTGAGAGGAGTCATAAAATCCAAACTTGTTTCATCACTCCCTCGGAATGGAAGTGAGATGGTTATACAATCGTTTACGACTACACCCTCGAGTATTCCCAATACCCGTACATGTTGCATGTCACGACTCATCTCACTAGTCGAGACAGACATGACAAAAATACATTTTTTTATTCTAACCCATAACAAAGTGTACATGAATTGTAAGTATAACTCATAACACAAGTTGACATGACCCACCCTTCTAGCTGAGGCGAGGTGACAATAATCCTTTTTATCATCTTAGTCTTATTTTTTCAATATCCGGGCAATTTTTTCGCTTCCTTTGGATCTCCCAAGGGCTACCATGTATTTGTGCACTTAATATTAAAGATTTTTTTAGTCATCATCATAGTAATAACAACTAAACATTTAAAGAGTTTGTGCTCAAAACAATTTTTTACAGCGTTTTTATATGTGAAGGATCCCAACTATAACAAGTAGAGGTACAACTACATGATATTTACAACCTATCATATTTGCATAATACAAAATCCCTTCTTCCCATGTGACACCACGCCCCGAAAGGAGAGCATCAGACTTATTTCCTTAGGATCCAGATACTCAACAATAGCCACATTCATACATTATTATTAACATTCTAAATGTAAGACAAGAAAAGTAAGGGATAAAAATGTTTCAATGACATTTGTATATTCATGGTTCCCTAAAAATTTACAAATTGACGATAGAGTCCGCAATGTATTTTTACATGACTAACAATTTAAAACATCATAAGCTACAAAGTATAACGACAACAACTAATACATCTCTACGAGTGAAATTGTATCCTGAGTCTGGTATAAACTGCAGAAGCTCAAGTCACTACTGGTACTCAACAACCTGTAAACCTGGATGGGTTTCCAAAGAAGTACGTATGAGCAAAAAGCTATGTACAGATAAAACATGCTAACATACACTAAGCAAAAGTGTAAAAGAGTAAAGAGAGAGATGTTCATGTTCCATTATTATTCTTGTCGTTATTGTTCACTATCCCGAAAATCTATAAAACAATTATTATAAATTGCACTCAAACTACTACTTGTACTCTACAAGCGCCAATATTATCATCCATAGATAAGATCATCAATTTTACATTTACTTATATGAATCGTTGGGTGTTAATCAGATATGCATATGTACATTTTTATATTATTAGTTCAAGAAATAATTCCATCATCTAGTTGCCGAGTTCAAACATTAATAACAAAACTCAACAATCACACATGTGTACTGGAGCATCTCAAGCCAATAAATCCCAACTCCAACATCAACCAATTTCCCCCAGCTTACCCGCCATGAGAGGAATACATGGGAATGAGTACATCGTGGCCAAACGGGACCGCACCATATACACCCTTATGACAAGGTGTGAGTCTTCAACGAGTACCGTACTAGGGACGTGGACTCACCGGCTGTACACGTAGCACTACGCTCAACCAACAGAGTCGCAGAACACATCGACATACCCACGAAACCAGAACTAACACTCCATCTAGAACTCAACGAGACCACAAAAGTTGCATCCCACTCTTGGGTATGCTAACTTCTCTAAGTACACCACACATAAAAACGAACATTGACAGTGGCTTTCGACCTTAATTTGATTTAACCATATCTCGACAATCCATATGTAGTTCTCACCATGAATTACAGTCAAAATCTCACGTACATGCACTAATCACTATGATTGTCATGTAATAATCATGCATGAACTAAACTACTATATCTATAACTGTAATATATATCATTACATGTTAAGAATTGTTAACTCTACTCTGATTTACTGACAATCCATTCAAAGGAGGTTTAGAAGAAGGTCTCAATTCTTGAGAATACACATAGAATGCTCATTTTCATACAAACTTTAAACAGTTGAAAACTCGTCCAGAGGTATTATTCATGATAAAAGGATGACAATTCCGACAAATAAGACATATTTTTATACAAAAAATTTTATAATGTTTCCAACCATTTCTAACTTAATTAAAATACTTGACTAATGCATTTCTTCCCATTTATAAAAGTTATTCGGTAACGAAGAACACTTGCAACAATAACTAATAAAAGAAATTGGTTTCGTATAAGCACATATCCATAACTAAAAGTTTGGATATTGGAAAGGAAAAATCTACAGATCTATATCATCAAATATGACATACTTTATGTAATCAAAAGATTAAATGCATTTTCCTATTCCTCGAGTCGTGTTTTGTGACACCCACGAATTTTACTACATTTTGACTTAATATAGTTTTGAAATTCTGTAGCATAGCTCTCATGATTTATTTTTACCATTTAATTCAAAACATATGTTCGTATAAAGATAAACGAAAAATTATATGCATCTAAGTATCTGACATATTTATATATAGATAATATAATCCTTTATATGTTTTTGTCTAACTTTAATAAGAAATACCAACACGGTGTCTTATTAAATAAGCATATAATGCATTCTGTGTTATAGTGTTGGTATGTGATAACCTATGCTAAATGCTTGCATACTATAATTAAATACTTATTAATACACCTCAAAAACTGGCATCCATTCAACATCCCAAAGAAAACGTTAGGAATTTTGCTTTTGAGCAGACTATCAACGGAAATAAATTAGTCTTGTAATCAATAAAAAGCACTAATAACCCATGATTTCCTGGATTCCAAATTTAAGCACATCATTACCACGACCAAAGAAGAAGGTATGCGAGTGTTTATTCTCTAATCGAGCTTTGAGATTGTTCGTGTTTCACCTTCTTACAACTATAAAATATGAATTCTATATATCTCGGTTGTCATAGATGGAATATAATTCACATAATATGCCATCAAATATCATGTACGGATTTTGCCACAAGAGATCATATAGCTCTACGAGGGTTTTAAGCACATGAGTACGACAAAAATATGTGAATCCATCTACGATGAAGGAAAACCATCCAGCAAGAGGGATTCTCTAAGGTCCATGGGACACGTACCCAGTGAGAAAATCACCAACAATAGGACATGGGATCATACATATATGGTGCTCGCACGTGCAACCCTAATCCTCTGTTCTAAGTCATTTCTGTGCATTCTCATGACCATGACATCCTCTAAACCACAAGAAATCCTTCTCTAGGTTAAACCCATAAATGAAATAACGAAATACATAAATAGAGAGAGAGAGAGCTGATCTTATATTTCTAATGGTATATTCGTGTAGAGGATGACAAGGGAAAACTCCTCTCCAAAAATGATGGCGATTCGCCGCCTCCGCGACGTCTGATAGAGCTACAAGGAGCTTGGGAGGTGGGAGATCATAGGCGGTTGCTAGGGTTTGCAATTGACGGGAAGAATATCCCAAGGGATCTTTTATATTCCTAAACTCATATTTGGACGGATCTCTTAAGTGGATCCTGCTAAAATCTCGTATAACCACTTAAGAGTTAACCCCTCTTTACTAAAATGAGCATATCTCATTCATGCGATGACCGATTTGCAAAATTTCATATGCGTTGGAATCCTGACGACGATACGCATCCAATATTTTATTCTACAATCAGATTAAAATTTATTTTTTCCATAAATTCTTAAGTGGACTACAACTATTTGATCATCATCAACTTAACGAAATTGCGGTACTAAAACATGGGATTTCACATCCCCTATATCCAAAAACAAACCATAATTGATAAGATGGAGCAACCTTGGTCTCTATGTCTCCTATTTAGGTATATATGTAAATGGTATCAGAAGAGAGGTCTGAATCTAAACTCAAAATGAGTTTAGATCCTATGAATGGGACTCAAGCATTTTGGAAAGAAGATATGGCTATTTCTAAATTAGGTTTGCAACATGTAAAAGAAAATGCTTAATAGATCATAAACTTGAAGTATTTCAAAATATCGTTGCCATAAAAATATTTAGCTTGCAAATGAAGTAACTACAGCTATTCTAATGCTAGTTGTTTAAATTATTGAAACTCTACGATTACTAATTATAACTGTGATATTAACACTACCATTGGTAACTACTCTAAATCAATGAACATTGAAACAAACTAAATCATGCGTGTATACAACCCCAAAGGCTAAAGAACACTCTGCATATGCACTATAAAAAAGTGGCGAGCACATGTGTTTGCCCGATTCATGGCAAGCACGTCAATTGCACTTGTGCTCGTCTGGTCCGTCATCAACTTGAACTTTGAGGTGGGGTTGGGATGAGCGCTTGTTAAATAAGGGGCGATCATCTACGGTACACATGTGCTCGTCCAAAATATGTTCTCCCAATTGAAATTCAAGGTGGGTCTCCGGAAAGCGCATGTCATAATTTCGGCAAGCATGACAGGGCCACTAAGAGAGCATGTATTGTGCTCACCAACATCTGTAAACAGAACGATGACCTGATTCCATGGCTCATTTCCTTCTTGATCTTCTCCCCCAAAACCTCTCCGGTAAATTTTGAAGAACCTCCACCATCGCCTATGGATCTCCGCTGCCTCCCTCTTACCACTTATCTCCTTCCTTGAGGTATATACGATAATCCTTTCACTTGTTTTTTTGGTTTTATTGCATATTTTTAGAGAAATATATAATTTAGGGTTTCATCTAACTTTGATATTATTTCACCAGTCTCTGCTAATGGAGTTTGATTTGATTTCAAATTAGTATACTTTGACCAAAATCTTATTGAATGTAAGGTGTTTGATGCAATGCTTAAATTAGATTACACATTTCAGATTAGCATTATAGATTAAACTATATTGACATTATAGATTAATATATATTAGGTAATGATGAAATATATGATGAATTTGATTAGGATTAGCTTATGCAATGTTGTTTTTGGAATGTAATGTTGTGTTTAGGGTTAATCTTTTGTCAACATTTTATTATTAAGTGTATGTTGAAGTGTTTAGGGTTGAGTGATATGGGGTTAACTTAAGGTATGATATGGATTTAGGTGAAGAAGATTTGTCGCTATAATGAAGTTTATGATGAATGTGATTAGAGTTAACTTATGTTACGTTGTTTAGTGATTTAATTGGAATTAGTTGAAGAAGAAGTAGGGCTATGATGAAGTGTACGATGAAGTTGATTAGGTTTAGCTTATGTAATGTTGTTTAAGGTTAAATTATTTAATTTAATACCATGCTTAGAATATAATGTTGTATTTTGGGTTAAACTTATGTCAACATTTCATTATTTGGTGTATGATGAAATGTTTAGGGTTGGCTCATGTATTGTTATTTTAAAGAAGATTTAGGTGTATAAATGTTGGATATATCTTCGGTGATATGCAGTTAACTTAGGATATGATATGGAATCAGGTAAAGAAGAATTACGGTTATGATGAAGTGTATGATGAATGCGATTAGGGTTATCTTATATAATATTGGATATATCTTTGGTGATATGGGGTTAATATAAAATTGTGATAACATATGTGTGTATAGATATGAATTTGAGGGTATAAAAACATGTGTACGTATAAAAGGATTGAACAAGGATAAAATCAAGGAAATATAACATATGTGTATAGATATGAATTTAAGGGTATTGATATGAATTCAAGAGATGAGAAAAATATTTGTACAGATATGAGGATTAAACAAGGACAAAATCAAGGAAACTAGATAACATGTGTATAGATGTGAATTTAAGTGAAGGTGTACATGTGATCAAAAGAATGGTAGTACCATGTGTGTTGTTCAATAAACACCAATAGTTATATTGTGATAATTTTTTTATCACATTAAATTAGAGTTAATGTGATCAATTTTATTACATTAACTTATAGTTAGGTAGACAATAAGGCTAAATCACTAACAATTGATTATTAAATTGCACCAAATATTCACATACAGTACGTCCCTCCACACTGGGTGGTGTGTGGCCTTGCACACCGGGAGGCATGTGCAAGACATTGGGTACACTTGGTATGGGGAAGGAATCTTACCATCGAGCCTTTATTCATTTGGTGGAGAAGAGGATGAGCGATACATTTTTAAGGTAAGGAGAGACTCGCATGCGAAACATGGTGCGAGGAAATGAATTTTGAGAAGATAAAGAGGTTCCCACCGTCATTGTGCACGGAGGATAGGTTTTCTTATCATCACAGCTTAAAATATATGTTTTTTATAGAAAATTATATTCATTTAATATTTTTACAGGAGGATGGGTTTCGACGGTGGGAGGGCAAATCGCAAATAACATAAGATTAGAACGATTAGTGGTTGTAAAAGCCACAATTAGATTAGTGCAGAGATGGTAATTTTTTTAAAAGTATATGTTAAATAATACTTTTTTATCGTTCCATCTGTTATTATTATTTATCTTTATTTTTCATATGGCTAGGTTGGAAAGAGAATCCTCATTTCAGGAGTGGTGATCTAGGTCACACATGAATGGGAAAGAGGGATATCCCAACGGTCCACTCCTGAAGTGGGGGAATTGATGGTTAGTCTTTTTTTATTTTAAGCAATTTGAAAAATATATTACAAATAATTCTTATATTTTTTTCAACTTATATTTCAGGATCGTTATTTGGCACTATCTGCAGGAAAAAGAGGTGGTTCTACTGATAAGGACCAACCACCATTTGATAAAGCTATCTGGAAACATGCATAGAAAAATATTAATTTATTTTATTTTTAAATATATATACATATTACACAATGATAATTTTAGGTGTTTAAGGAGAGGGATGTCGTGGCGAATTGGAAGCAGATGCTAGGTGGTCTTCCTCCATACTATGTGGAGGAGCATCGTTAATCGTATTCTGCTTATGATCAACCATCGTATTCACATCCACAATCATCATGGCCATCACCACAGATGGAGTCCCAAATAGCAATGATGGTGGAGCAGGTGACGAAACTACGAGAAGATTTCACGGTGTACATGTAAGTATTCTCCTTAAAACAAGTAATAATTTTGTAATTCTCTTTCTTTACATGTATATCTTATACATATTTTCCTTAATATAGGTCACAAGGGCATGCATCTAATTGTGGGTATTGAATCAGATGACGACGAGGAGGAGAATGACCTATAAGAAGAGGCATACATGTATGCCATGTTTAAGGAGAATAAGAAGGAGAAAAAGAAATCAAAATACAGTTTGATTTTAAAAATTTTCAGATTGAAGAAATAATTTTTTTTGTTTTTTATTTTGTGTAGTTGTTGAATTCTAAGCAATTCTTTAAATTTTTAGAAACTCTGATATTAGATCCAGTTGCACTTGTAGATTATTTCAACTATAGAACCTTTAGAACATCTATTAGTTATGCATTTACATATACTACAGATTTATATGAACTTACATGTTTAGTTTGTAAGTAAGTTCGTATATATTACGTGACTTGATAGGTTAAAGGTATAAGAGGATGTCAGCTACTAGGCATATTTCATGTACCTGTCTCAATTCTAATTAGCACATACAGTGGTTTCTTGGTAGGTTTTACAGGTTCGACGGGGTGTCTAAATCCCGTTGAACATGTATATATATTTTTTCTTCTCTCCAGATTGGGCGAGCACATGTGCTTGCCAAGGGATCTCAGATCACTCTCCCTTTTTTGTGTGGGCGAGAGGTTGGGCAAGTGATGAACGTAATACACCTCTTTTAATAATGTTAAACTGTAATATAAGAGGTGGAAAATAATTCAGCAAAAATCAAAATCTTTGAATATTATGGAGAATTTTCACTTGGTTAGTATGTCAAGGTCTAACAAAGGGACACAAGCCTCCACATCTATTTATCAGAAATTAAATATTAAATTTGAGTGAATAAATTCATTTATATTGGTCTTCTAATGCAGACACGATGCATAGAACAAAACGCATAAACAATATGCAAAGAATATGTATACAAAATGCACAAGGTGATGCAAGGATATGACGCATATCGAATGAGCATGCATTTTTTTATATTTAAATAGTTAAAATGATGTGAGATAACCAGCAATGCAATATTAAATTGCAAGTGAATGATATGGACAAGCATGTGAAAATATGCCTTAAAATAACTTGATCATTGAGTATGCATAAATAGGGTTCGAATTCAATGTTAATTGAAGCATAAATATAAGTAATGTCATTAAAAGGAGGAGAAATTGACACATTAATCATTGAAACATTAACACATTAAATTATATGTCAAATTAGAAAGATAATAATGCCATTAGATATATAATAAAATATGCAACAAAATGAAATTGAAACAACTGAATTTGGAGTTCATATGCTCAAGATATGGGCATTTTAGTCCAGCAACATAAATTTAGTAAAAAAATACAAAATAAAACGATAAATATTGCAAATAGTTCCTTCATAGGGGTATTTTTGTAATATCAATAAGGCGATGGGGGCCCATGTACAATTTGTCCCAAGCGCAACACGTGAGGCACGCACGCTTGGGGAGGACTTCTTCCTAATTATGGAGAAGTGATAGAGCATCAGTGCAATTTGCCTATCCCACAAGCACTCTGCATGCACGGGCTAGGCTCGGGACGAGGTAGAGGATCAGACACGTGGCTCGGGCCACATGTCGACCCGAGGCACCTCGGAGGTGGCTCGGCTCCACCGAGCATGTTTGCTTTGGCTGGGCGACATGGCCTTGTCTGGGTCGTTAGATGGATGTTGAGGGGGCACCATCCAACAGTATCTGCTTGTCCTTCTTAGCTACGAAGGTGGCATCATTTTTGGTCCTACGAGGCGACTCTTCCTCCTCTGTGCTCCTCTGATGCGCTCGAAGCTCGGGGAAGCTTCCTGGACATCATGTGTGTATGCCAACGAGGCGATGATGTTATGGCAGGGCTTGGCATGTGCTTATGGCAGAAGCTTGCTGGAGGAGGAGCTCTAGAACGGAGCTCCTCCGAGGCATCCGATCATTGAAGTTGGACCTACAAAAATGGTTGGAGGTGTACAACTGAAGCGTGATGGACATGAATGGCGGACTGAGGGTGGAGAAGGTGAAGCCTAGAGTGAGGCAGAGGAGATGGCCTAGGATGGATGAGGTCACAGAGGAAGTGAAGCGGTGAACACAATAGTCGGCGAAGATCGTGGTTGTGTGGTGATGCTAAAGAGATGGTCGACAATCAAAGGAGGTAGGCATGTGGTTATAAAGAATTAAGAGAAAAGTAGAGAAGAAGAGATGTAGAATCTTACTAATCGAAGATGGATAAACATCGGATGAGGGGCTGGTAATGAGCTTCTTACGAAGCTCCGAGCGTTTGTTGATCAGAAATCTTCGAGGAGTGGTTATTAATGATATAAAGTCATCATTGCGATCCCCAAAATTCTCGGCTCAAAAAAACAAATTTTTTTGGTTCTTCTCAAGTTGAAATAATTATAGAAAATAATGTAGAGTAAGATAAATATTTTTGCTACTTATTTACCTGTAGAGCGAACAAGATCGAACGTAGGGAGGCTACAATTCTCGAGGGCCATTCCAATAATCGGAAAAATCAATTAAGGGAAGAAGGAATCTTAATTGCAAACTATCCTTAGTTTTTGTGGTTTTTTTCTCTTTTCAAATTTTCAATTTTTTTATTTTCATTTTTTTATTTTTTGATTTTCAAATTTTTAGTGATTCTAGTTTTGCAATTTTTTAGTTTTCAAAAATATGATTTTTAAAGCAAATTCATGCATAAAAGGAATACATTTTTTGCTGGATTTTTTAAATATAACAGAAAAGCATAAAAATGCTTAAATAAAATATTTTTGTATTTTAATCAATTTTTTCTGTTTTTGTATTTTTTTTCAAAAATTTTTATATTTTTTAGGATTCTATATGAATAAAAACAAGTGAAAATGCAAACAGTGAACAAATAGGACTACTTCACTATTTTAAAATATTAAATGAAATCAAAATCTACAAAAAATATTTTTCTAAAAAACTAGAGCAAATTATCTACAAACTGAAACACGAATCACATTTTTTTATTTTTCTACGATTTTATTTGAATTTTTTGTAAAATTTTTTAGGATTTTGCATTTTTTGGGTTTTATAAATATATAATGTACAAAATTTGGACATAAAGTAAAACACACAAAATTAATCTACTCTATTTTTTGAATTTTTGAAGAAATATTTGAATTTTTATGATTTTTGAAGTCCAAAACAAGGAAAAATGACATGTTTTTTTATTTTTGGTAATAACAACTAAAATTAAAATGCAATGAAAAAATTATGCAACGGAGAGTCACAAATCAGGAGCCTAAATTATTTTTTTGAGAATTTGTTGAAAATAAATCGCATTTATTCCAATGATAAGAAGCATGCAAAATAAAGTCTGTATCACTGGGACTGAAATATAAATACAAATGTTTTGAATTAAACAAATAATAAAAATAAAAAAATAGGGAAAAGTTCGTAAAATACCCATCGAACACGTGTGCATGTGACGTGCTGGAACTGGGCTTCGTTGTAATATTCAGAATATCAGGGGGCCTGTTCACAATTTTCCAAATAAAATATTCTCTAAGGCTCTTATGCAATTGTAGAAACTTTGGAGGGGTATAATGAAATTTTCCCAATTTGTTTTATTATTCCCCTAGGTTTGTCTTCATTCCTTTTTTTCATATGCACAGGATGGGGCGCCACGCGGCGGCTCTGGACAGCTACTGCGGACGACAACAGTGGAAGAGCGGCAATGAGGTTCGACAGAGAAGGACCACCCGCTATCAATGGCGATGGAGCTTGCGGTGGATGGCCGAGACGGCCACGGTGGATTTGCTATCTGGAACGCGGTGATGCGCGTGGATGGCACGGTTTTGGGATCCACCCCCGGTGGAAGGAGCCGGAGGTTTGGCTGGAAACTACGATGGAACCGTAGGTAGAAGATGAAAGAGAGCTGCAGTTGCAGGCATGGATGGCGATGGAGTTCCACAAAAGGAGAATTGGAGTGCGACGAAGCTACGAAGCTCTACGAAGAGGTTCACGACGGAGAAGAACAACTCCCGGCAACTGCAGGGGGTGGCTGAGCGCGTGTGGAGGGGCGATGCGTGCCTCATGCGGTCGGCGGAGATCAGCGACGGTCTTTCCAGGCGACTGGTCTGAAGATGCGCACGCGAGTGATGCGATGGGGCGGCGCCTGCCCGGTCGTGAAGGGCCATTGCTATTTTTTATTCTTTATATTTGTTTTGTTTTTTAAAAATACATACGACATAGAATATATGTTTTTATTATTATTTTTTAATTTTTTATTGTAAAAACCAGAAACAGTAAAACCTTTTTTTTATTTTTTTAAACAGATTTGCAGAAATCTCTTATATATATTTTTTATTTTTTGTAACATTTTTTTATTCTTGCAAAACAAATGTTATAAAAATATATTTATTTGTTTTTTATTATATATATTGAAATAGAAGAGGACTTCGAGTACGATGCATCGTCTCTGCTTGTTTAAATAAATAAATAAGGAAACGAAAAAGATGTGAATGGGGATCCGACGAAATGGAAGAATCGAATCCGAGTCCCTGACCACCATGCGTGGCCGGAATTGAGAGATCGCGGGGGATAGAATGTGAACGTGGAGAGATCGAGAAAATGAGATGAAAAATCAGAATCGAAGGTGGATCGAGATCGTGATGGATTCTAAGATCAAGGTAAAAAATTACAATTAAATAAATATACGAGAAACTAAATTTACGCTTAACCTAGGATAAAAATAAGAGAAAAAAATGGATTTCGCCTTAGGAGTGGAAAATACCGTGATCGCCTCGATGAAGGCCAACTCGTTGTCACCGGATGACTCGGAGGCTCGACACCCTTCTGCGACAAGAAGACTCTCAGAGAATAGGCTCTTCTCACCAAAGATTGCTCAAGGTGAAGCGAGAGAGGAGGAGCCACATTAATAGATAAAAATACGGAGTTTAAATTTTAAAAATTTGAATGAAGATAAGAGATAAGAAAATTTGAAATGAGATGAAGATAAAAAAGGCAATTAGTATTTAAATTTTTTAAAAGATAACTTTTTTTGTATTTTCATCACTTTATTAAATTGAAAAACAAATGTTATTTTTTAAATTTGTTGTGGTGGTTATTTAAGAAATTTAACTATATACATGTACAATATACATATATGACATTATATAAATAATTAAATAAGGAAATTAGTTAGTTTTTTTGCTTTACTTTTTTAATTTTTTATTTACTAAAAAATATTTACAATTCTTTATCAATAATGAGAATAAATATGTAAAATAAATAAATGGTAAAAAATTGTACAAACAACCTCGGAAAACCAACTTTTTAATAGTAACTTCAAAAATTATGATATCACATTCATTTTATAATTTAATTTAGAATACAATAGAAGTGAGTTTGGTTCAATATGAGTTCATATGGAGCCTGAATTGATCTTTCAATTATCGCTTAATGGTTTTTTTCGAATGTGGTTACTTTATTTTGTACATGATTTTATTTTGCAATTATTTTTTTATTTAAGGAACATTTTTATTTACAACTTTTGTTTTGAAAATTACTTATTTTAAGGTAAACCTATGTACAAATAAAATAGTGTTAGTTTTCTAAAAATATTTACAACACATTTTTTTGGATTTTCTGATTAAGGACTCTATCTCCCCCTACTTTATTCCTGGTCGATCATGTCAAGTCTTGACCTTCTCTTGAGGTTCGGGTTAGCCCTATCAATTACATATATACAATATTTCTTTTTTTCTTTTATTTATTTATTTATTTTATATTAAAATAATAAAAAATGTACAATATTTATACACAGATGCAAGTTAGTAAGAATATGGAGTTAGTATTATAACATGTGTTCTATAAGGGATTTTAAGCTAAAATAAATGAATAAAGATGATGAAATGCATATTCATCCTCCTCCTATGCTTTACCTTTGCTAGTCCCTTAGCATACACTTATTTGAAAGAATAAGTGTGTAAAAGGAAAAAGGAAGGAATCATAAAGAAATTAGGACAATATTGAGTATTAAACTTATCTTCATAAAATTGTAGTTTGGAGCTCTGTCAGACCTTTGGATTATTAGTAGGACGGAATCTTAATGGGAAATAGATTTAAAACCTAACAGCCTTCAAGTTCCATTAGACTCCTATTCAGATCTCCTCAGCAGTCAGGTCAGAACAAGTCTACAGACACAAATTCTTATGACTATGAATCTTTACTTGTACGATGTAAGTGAAATATGGCTCCCCATCTCGAAAGTGGCAAATAAACAACCACCCTCAACAAGGTAACTCTAGTTCCCCGGTTAGCAACTCTTTCCTCAAGGAGCGGGGATATTCCCTTCTAAGTTCAAGTACAACCAGCTCAAGAAGATGAGATGGAGAAAAGAATGGACGGTAACCAGTGTAGCTACATATCCTTGGATGCATGACCAGTGTAGCCAAGTCATCCGCTGCAAGCTTACAAAATTTGACTTTGAAGCTCTTATTATTTTTTTTCTTTTTTAATCCATGTATATACATTTCGACAGGCATTTTACTTTTCAATCAGGACTGTCCACTTTTCGAGATTCTGCATTTTTTCTTTCTTTCTTTCTTTCTTTTTTGAAAATACATACAAGGTGCATCATGTACATAGGGAGTTTTTCCTCTTGAGCTAGTAGACTATCCCTCTTTTGAAGCATTATTGCAACCCCACAACATCCTGTCATTAGACCTCAACATCGCTAGACCAGGTTGAGACGTACTTCCCTCCCTCGAGGAAAACGAGAGGTTCTGCCTAGATGTACTACCCTCGTATGCTACCCCAAGTCAAAAGATTCTGCCTCCTCACTACCTCCTCCATGAAGACCTACGTGTAAAGTGCTTGTCAAAGATAAGCCATGGTATGAAAGAATCATGCGTGTGTTGTTAAATATTCTACTTAGACTACTCAAGACAATATGTAAACATAGTCTTATGGACTAAAAGAATTAAGTCTCTAGGACCTGAAAAGTCTTAACTCCAGTTCTCATAAGGTTCCTCTGAAATTAAGTGGATTAAGGTCCAAGTAAGCTCCATTCTTCAATTTTATTCCAGACATAGTTTAGATGTCAATACTATCCTGAAAAATGCACATGCAAATGCAAGAAAATATGTACAATGCAAAGAAAAGAAAGAATTTTTTAGAAATAATTGTCCAATTTTGAACTTTTTTATGGATTTTTTGAAAAAATGATGCACAAGTGAATATATCGATTTTTTGAAATAATTTTCTAATTTTTACTTTTTATGGATTTTTGAAAAAATGGACATGTGAAAAGAAGGATTTTTTGGAATTTTAATTATGCAAATTTGTATAGACTTTTGGTTTTGTAGTTTTTAGAGATTTTTCTAAAAGGAGAAAAATGCTTAGTAAAATATATACAAGTATATACAAGAAGATTTTTTTGTTTTTGTTTTGTTTATTTTTTTATTTTTTAATAAAAGGTGACCAAAGTTTATATACACACACGTGGACTTTACAAATTTATATACATATCCCCAAAATAATCATATTAAAAGTATGAGTTATGTCTAAAGTATATATACAATATATATGACACTCCCCTATACTTAGCTCGAACTATATCCTCATAGTGATCAGAGAGTGGCAAAGGAAGACATAACTCGTGCTAAGTTTAGAAAAGTAAAAAGACACCTATGCTACAATGACTCAAAGAAAAGATGAAAAAAATATAAGTCAGTGATCCCCCTATACTTAGGACCATGTAATCCTAAGTATAGTAGACTGTACAAAAGAGAAAAATCGATGAAGATAATGTACGGACAAAATGAAAAAACACAAAAAAGATGATATGAACAACATCACACCCTATACTTAGGGTAGAGTATCCCTAAGTATAGGCAACAACAAGAGTGATGAATAGGACGAATATGAACAACACAAATCCTTCACCCCCTATACTTAGGATAAAGCACATCCAGTATAACATATACACACAGGGAAAATGGGTGAACGATAAAACGTGAGAAGAAAGAATGAAACGAAATGATATACAAGAGGAGTGGATGTACATAGGTCAAGAAGGTCGAAAGTGGACCTTCTTGCGAGATCGCCGAGGAATGGATCTAACAAGGTGTTGGTCGATATTAGGGTCATCATTAGACATAAACTGATCAGGATCGACCAAGAATGTATCCTCAACAGTCTCAGAGTGTGTAGGCCTAAACCGATCTGTGGAAGTAGTGTGGTCATGTCCGGCCTGGGAAGTCTCACAAATATCTAAGTAAAAAGGCTCGAACTCATTATCAAAAAAAGTAAGATCAATTCCATCCTAGTTAGCCTCTATTGGATCATCATCTTTATAAACTGGCCTGAATTCCTTTATAAAATCAATCAAATCAAATTCGGCCTTATCGGCCTCTTCTAAATCAAGGTGAATCGGAACATACTCATCAGTAAAAGTAATCAAATTATGTCTGTCCTGTCTAGTCTAAAAGTACGCTTTCCGCTCTAGGGTGTCTATTGTGTAAATCCCATGGATGTCATCAATGCATCACCACGTACCAGAAGGGGGAACTTCAAAGTCTATGTGTTCCAAGTTTTCCTCGTTGAAGAGGAATTCTTAGGTCTCAGTCTCATCCAACATACAACAAAAATATCCGGTATTATCATCGAGGTCAAAGTCCTTGGGGTTGGTTAACACAGGCACACTCTCATGGAATGTAGATCTCTGGTCAGTAATGGGTGTAGTGATCAACACGTTGCTCCCTACATCAGAACGGAAGCGAATCTCTCTTGATCCATAATCAATAATGGCTCTCGCAGAGGTGAGGAAAGGCCATCCCAGGATGATTGGAGGGTGATCCACAAGGGTAGAAGTATCCATGGGAAATACAACCAAATCAGAAGCAAAGTTCATGCCATGAATAAAATTGACAACATTTTCTAAAATACCCTTCGACCTCTTAATAGATCCATCAACAAATTGATCTGTCATTTTGTTTTCCTGTGAGGCTCAAGATTAAGAGACTCTACCATATATTTATTGAAGCACCACTATCAAGGAGAGTGTTGTCACAAGAATAGTCAAACATGGAGCTGCTCACAAAAGGTGTGGTAGTGTTCCCTTTCTTACAATGTCGACGGTGAGAGATGGCGTAGGTAGTGGCCATGGTTAAGATGTGACACTCAGATCTGCTCCTCTGCTTTCTCTTCTTGGGTTGAGGGGTAGATAAATGGGTCATGGCCTGTTTAATTGGGGCTTTAATGATCTCGTGAATAGTGGCCACCACTTTGGGTTCAACCAATATTTTTTTGAATTTTTTAAACCTCCTCCATACAAGGGAGGAGATCAGAATTAGCATATTGACATCGATCCCGCACCCTTAGTTAATTCGAGCAAATTAATGTCAAAATTAATTAGATGTCGTTCGTTGCAGTCGGATACGAGAGGTTAATCAAAAACCACTTTAATCAGATTCGAGTTAATTTCAAGCGGCAAATTTTTTTACTTGGTGAAGTCCAAGGTCGATCTCAGGGAGGCAACTGTCTCCTTAGGTCAAATTTCAGCAAAATCCAAGTGTGAGATTTTCGGGAATATATTTTTTTTGGTCTTTTTAATTTCTATGCAGACATATGCAGACAAATCTTAGCCAATTTAACGTTAAATTTAATTGATGTATCAAATGAAGTCCAAAAATAATGAAAGTTGGCCAGACAGTTATTTATGATGAAAATGACCTACACTAATTTTTTTGGAATTTTTCGACTCAAAATGAATTTACTGTGAATTAAAGAAACAGAAAGAGTGATTTTCAGAATTTAATTTTTAATAAATATCAAATCACAATTTTTTCAAGAACTAAAATTACCCTAGGTGGCTCTAATGAGAAGGGACCTAGGGAAATTGACAGAACTTAATTTTACTGTGAAATGAATTTACTAAAATTAATTTAAGAAAATCGCTAAACAATTTATTTAGGCCTCGATATGCGTGAAAATGCTATGAAATTTTTATGGTGTGTTAAAAATGGTGTCCTTAAGCTACTGTGAATTTTTGATAATTTTTGAAGGCACAGATAATTAATTAAAAATCAAAAGGCATCACTGGGCAAAATATGTCAACAATGAACCAATTAATTCATTAATAATTCAAATAAGCCTACAAAAATCATACACGTGTACTGATAGGCAGAGGACAAAATTTCCAACAACATGCAATTTTTAGAATCTCAAAATGATGAACAATGTACTCTATGGACACGTGCAAACACAAGGGCGTAAATGCAATACTGGAAATTGAAACTTCAAAAATCAAACATGCTGACAGGGACTAAAATGCAATTACCGATAACATGCAGGACTTGTATGCAATTTCTCCACGGAACACGTGCTCCTCACGTGGGGTCTGCTTCACAGGGACCTTTTTGTAATTTCCATAAGCTTCAGGGGCGTCTGTGCAAATAACCCAGGTCGCACGTGCTCCTCACGTGGCCGACCTAGGTTCGGAGGGCGTCGAAGGCTCGGATCTTCTGGAGGTTCGGTCTAGCCTCGGTGCAGCTTCGGGTCACCCGAGCCTAAGCTTAGGAGGCCGAGGCTCGGATGCGTTGACGTGGCGGCCTGAAGGCCCTTGGATCAAGATGATCCAAGGGATGTCGATGAAGATGCGTGGCGACTTGCGAGGCGTAGGATCAGAAGCGCGATGCACGGTCGAGGAAGGTCG
Organism: Ottelia alismoides; assembly: GCA_037367405.1. Lineage (NCBI taxonomy): Eukaryota > Viridiplantae > Streptophyta > Magnoliopsida > Alismatales > Hydrocharitaceae > Ottelia > Ottelia alismoides. The sequence goes on from JAZKJV010000137.1 coordinate 625,529, forward strand.
CGGTGATGGAATACGTGGCAGAACGAGGGCCGTTCGATCGGATGATCGTACGGCTGCTGCTGCGTCGTCTCGAGTGGTCCTCCGCCACCTGCGGAGGAGAAGGCGGTGCTCCGGTGGGACTGGGCTCGCTCCGCCTCGGTCGCCAGGCGTCGATGAAGGACGTCTCGAGCTCCCAAGTAGCTCAGAAGCAGCGGGAGTGCACGGTGAAGCCTCCGGTGGCCTCACGATCCTTGGAGATGTGCTGGAGCTCGGCGTCGATGAAGCTCGAAGGGATCTCCGGCGAGGTTCCGGCCAATGAATACTCAAGGACCTGCAAAGGGTTAATCGTATAGCCGAGGCGTGCAGGTGCTCATGGAGGGAAGTGAAGTGATCGACGAGGCCTGAAATGGCGTGAGGTGGTCCGGCGAACGAGCTCCGGCCAAATGGCGGAGCTGCTCGTCGGAGGAACGTGGTATGCGTTGTCGGAGTGTGCGGAGGGTACTGCGATGATCGGAGCTTCGACGCGAAGCTCGTCGAGGTGATTGGAAGGCGCGAGGATGGTCAACGACGGCGAATAAAAGCTGAAGAAAAAGCAAGAAAAAGAAGAAGAAGATCAGAGAACGATGGAGGGAGTTACCTGGGAATTGGAGCTCAGCTGGGAGTTCCAGGGTCGTCGCTCGAGGGATCGGTAGGGTCCCGAGCTCAGGCAGCGGCTCGAGGGAGGCTGCAGCACGGCGGTGGCGGCCGTGGATCTCGCCGGAGTTGGAAACCTCTCTTCGCTCGACAACTCAACAAATTGCTGTCACCAATAAGTAGCTTGGAGCTCAAGGACTCTCTCTGGAGTGGCGGATGGGGGTGAACGGTGCCGGTGGCTGGGTATTTATAGGGAGAAGTTGATGGGTTAGCTGGTGGACTGGCGAAGTTGGTGGCCGTCGTGGGGCGAGTATGGTGGAGATGGTGGTGCTTGAGGGAGATGGCGAGGGAGAGGGACGAGTGGAGGATGTCGTGGGGAGGTCAGCGGGCTTCTGTGGTGGTAGATGCGCTGCCAAGAATAGGAAGGGGGTGCGTGTTCCGTAAGGTCGAGATCGTGTGAGAGAGAGCGATCGGAGGTTGACGATGCAGCTCAACCGTTGGATCTGGAGATCCAACGGTGGAGGGCTAAAAGCGAGATGACGGGCCAGATTAGATCTGAGGCACGTGATCGGAGGGTCGATGGAGCAGCCACGTGGCGTGTCGAGGGCGAGGCGCTAAGGAATGGCTCAGATGGAATCAAGGGCCTGATCGATCGGCTAAGGAGATAGGCAGAAGCTGCGGTTGAGATGGAAAGTCCAGGGCGCGATCGAAGGGCGCATAGCGCGCCACGTGTCTGGCTGAGGGAGCGGCGCTAATGGAGGGATCAGATGGAGCGCGGGGGCGATCTGACGGCAAGGAGAAGGGAAACGCGTGGAAAGGCCTGGGCCGTTGGATCTGAAGCGAGATCCAACGGTGGAAGGCGCAGGCGGATGAGGCGATGGGCAGCGGGCCGCGTGGCGCAACCAGAGGGCGCCACGTGGCCTGCTGTGAATGGCTGGAGAAAGAAACACGTGTAGAGAGAAGAGGAAGCCGAATTTGGAAAAACTCAAAACATGAAAGTTGTAGATCTTCATGAGATCTACAAGTTTCATGTTGACCAAAGACGGAGATGAGGTCAAATATGATACATAAATACAAGGATACATAAATATACATGTGTAGTATACAAAAGGATCCAAAAACCCAAGTTTCTCATACAAGCTCCAATTTCAATGAAATCAGTCTCATTTTGAAGGTCTTTTAATGTGTAGTATTCTAAGAGTGAGTAGACCTAATTAGGGGTTTGTATGAGGGCTTTATGTATGTTTAAATGTACAAGGGTTCTCAAGATATTTGGGCTATTTTACAAGGGTGATTTTTGGCATTCTTCCCTCTATTATTAAGGAATATATACATATATTATAGAGAAGAAGTTATTTTGATGAAGAGGTATTTTACAGGGGATTTTTGGCATTCTTATTTACATGCAGATGAGCTGCTAAAATGCATGAATTACGGATGCATGCATGAGTGTTATTTATGCAAGATAAAAGGAAATATGCCTCTATTTTCTCGGGAACAAGGCTCTATTTTTGACTTTTGGAGTGATGAATAACAGATTCATCAACCCCCTATACTTAAACCTTGCTCGTCCCCGAGCAACTAAATGAAATGCAAGAGTGAAATGAAATTGGGTTCCATACCAAGGTCATGAACAAAAGTTAAAAATAGAGCTAGACTTGACCCTTTGGATTACTCATGTGTCGGAACCTTATTGGGATCTGAGTTTAAGACTTAACAGACTTCAAGTTCCACAAGTCTTCTATTCAAGACTCCTCAACTTACCTAATCAGAACAAGTCTACATACACAAACCCTAATGACTATGAATCTTTTCATGCGGTGTAAGTGATAGATGACTCCCCACCTCAGAAGTAACAAAGAAACAATCTCCCCCAACCTGGTAACTCTAATGCCTTGGTCTAGCAACTCTTTCCTCGAGAAGCGGGGTATTCCCTTCTAAGTTCAAGTTCAACCGGCTCAAGAAGAGGAGGGAGAGGTATAGACTTTTGGAAGCTCAGCCAGTGTAGCTAAGTCTCCCGCTGCAAGTACATGGTGACCATAAGCTTTTGCTTTTCTTGACTACATATACTCCGGTGGGGTTATTAAATTTTCAATCCGACCCACCACTTTTTTGGAGTTCTTTTTGGCATTTTTTTTCATGCCTTTGTACAACATATATACATGGTGCAGCATAGATACAAGAAATTTCCTCATGAGCCAGTAGACTATCCCTCTTTTGAAGCTTTATTGCAACCCACTGCTTCTGTCTTTAGCCTTCATCACCACTAGTCCAAGTTGAGACGCACTTCCTTCACTAAAAGAAGAAGAGAGGTTCCGCCTAGAAGTACTACCCTCATATGCTACCCCAAGCTAAAGGAAACTGTCTCCTTATCACCTCATCCGTAGAGAGCCATGTGTAAAGTGCTGGTGCATGTTAAGCCATTGTCTCTAAGAGTCATGTGTGTGTTGTTAAGTGCTCTATTTAGGCTTGTCAAGATGACATATGAACATAGACTTGGAGACTTAAAGAATTAAGTCACCTGACCTGAAAAATCTTAACTCCAGTTCCTATAAGGTTCCTCTGAAATTAGGTGGATTAAGGTCAAGTCATTTTCATCCTTAATATCTGCTCACAACTTGGTCCAGAACCCACTAGCTTTTCACTTTGCATAAGCAACTTATGCAAATGAGATGAGATGTCATGCTATGAAAATGCAAGACTCTTTTTATTTTTCTATGCAGAGATGATATGCAAGAGTAAATAAGAAGCCTATTTATTAAAGATTATATTTTTTTTTGATGTTTACCCACCCGTAATTATTGTACTATATATACAAAAATACGTGAAAGTACGAGCTATGGGTAAAGTATATATGTAATATATACACGCCCCCCTATACTTAGCGTGTGCTATGTCCTCAGAGCACTAAGAGCGAGGAAAAAGACATAGCTCGTGCTAAGCGTAGGAGAACCAAGAAGTATAGAAACCATCTCACCCCCCTACACTTAGGCTATGGCAGCCTAAGTATAGAAGAAGATCAAAACTGGGGTGGATGCGGAAAAGATGGGAAATGGATGAGTATATACAATGCGGGCATCGGCCCCCCCTATACTGAGGCTCAGGTCAGCCTAAGTTTCGGAAGGAAATGAGTGTGAGGACCAATGTGATGGAGGATGTACAGTGACTCGACTTGGGTGACCTTCCCCCCTATACTTAGGCTCTGGTTATCCTAAGTATAGTCCAAGATAGTGATCTGATGAGGCGGGGATGGGTTGCTAAAGTCGCGGGAGAAAGGGTAGATTGTACAAGAATGATGATATATACAGATGAATCGGTCTGAATCTTTCGAGATGCTGCGGATGGCTGGAGTTCACTGCTGCAAGGTCTCATACGCGGCTTGATGTGACTCTGTTGTATCTGTCTCGCGCATGAATACAATCTCCTCGACATGGACTAACTGCTCATTAGATTCGACGAAGTGTTTCAACAGCTGCCCATTCACTAGGAATGTCGGTGCGTCATCTGCGAGATCTGAGATCTCGACACATCCACTATCATGCACCGTACGGACGACAAATGGTCCCGTCCACTTAGACTTCAACTTGCCTTGGAAAATCTTCAGCCTAGCATTGAACAACCATACCTTCTGTCCAGGAACAAAGGTCTTTCGTCTGATATATCTATCATGCCAACGCTTCACCTTGTCCTTGTACACCAAACTGTTGTCGTATGCTCGGTTTCTGACTTCCACAAGCTCATTCAGATCCATGTCTCTCTGTTTCTGACCCAGGTGTGTGTTCCAGTTGACCTTCTTTATTGCCCATTCTGATTTGTGAACTAACTCTGCGGGCAAATGGCACGGCTTTCCGAATACCATTCGGAATGGGGAGGTGCCTAACGGTGTCTTGTAAGCCGTCCTATACGCCCAGAGGACTTGATCCAAGATCTGAGACCAGTCCTTTCTGTCCGGGCGGACAAGCTTTTGCAATATGGTTTTCACCTCCCTATTTGACACCTCAGCCATACCATTGGTTTGCGGGTGGTAAGGACTCGCGACACGGTGTTCGATGCCGTAGTCCTTCAGGAGTTTCTTCACCTCCCGATTCACAAAGTGGCTACCCCCGTCTGATATCATCATCTTGGGGATCCCGAACCTAGAGATTATGTTCTCTTTGATGAATTTACAGACAGTCCTGCTGTCTGCGGCTCGGGTCGGGATAGCCTCCACCCATCTGGATAGGTAGTCTACCGCAAGAAGGATGTATTCAAACCCGTGGCTGACAGGGAATGGGCCCATGAAATCGATGCCCCAGGCGTCAAAGACATCACAAATGATGACCGGCTGCATTGGCATCTCATCCCTGGAACCGACGGTTCCTCCCATTCTCTGGCAGACTGGACACGACTTCGCGAAGGCGGTGGCATCGCGAAACAGAGTCGGCCAGTAGAAGCCACACTGAAGTACCTTCCATGCGGTCCTCTTCCCGGAGTGGTGTCCTCCTGCCTCTAAGCTATGGCATAAAGAAAGGACACTCTGGTATTCCTCCTGAGGAATACAACGTCTCCAGACACAATCCGGTCCTTCAAAGAAAAGGATCGGATCCTCCCAATGGTAGTGTCTAGCGTCCGACTTTAATCGGTCGATTTGGCTCTTGGGCCAATCCTCGGGAACTTTCTTGGAGACAAGATAGTTCACGATATTGGCGTACCACGGGAGTGAGTCGATAACAAAAATCGACTCGTCAGGGAAGGAGTCTCGAATTGGTGAAACCTCGGAAGTATTAAGATCTTCGAGACGAGAAAGATGATCGGCCACTACGTTCTTCTTACCAGGTTTATCACGGATATCCAAATCAAACTCCTGGATAAGTAAAATCCATCAAAGAAGACGCGCCTTCGCGTCCTTCTTCTCCATCAGGTATCGTAGTGCCGTATGGTCTGTGAACACGGTTACCTTGGATCCGATTAAGTGGGATCTGAATTTGTCCAAGGCAAACACTACCGCAAGCATTTCCTTTTCGGTAACTGTATAGTTACGCTGAGCAGAATCAAGCACTTTGCTTGCGTAGTGAATTGCAAACGGGACGCCATCTCTTCTTTGTCCCAATACAGCCCCAACAGCATAATCTGAGGCATCCGTCATGATCTCAAAAGGTAGAGACCAATCTGGGGCTTCTAAATGGGTGCATCCATGATCATTCCTTGTAAAAGCTTAAAGGCCTCAAGACATTTGTGATCTACAATAAACTCCGTGTCTTTGCCTAAAAGCTCAGTTAGCGGTCGGGCAATCTTGGAAAAATCCTTGATAAATCTTCGATAAAATCCGACATGCCCGAGGAACAACCGCAACTGTTTTACGTTGGTTGGTGGCTGGAGTCGTCTGATCACGTCCACCTTGGCAGGGTCAACCTCCATTCCTCTCTTGGAGATGACATGCCCCAACACTATGCCCTCCGTCACCATGAAGTGACTTTTCTCCCAGGAGAGCACCAGATTGACCTCACAACATCTTTTGAGGACTCGGTCCAGATTCCTAAGGCAGGAATCAAAAGAGTCGCCGTGGACCGAGAAGTCATCCATGAAGACTTCCAGGAATTCGCCGACCATTTCGGCGAATACAGCAATCATGCACCTTTGAAAAGTACCTGGAGCATTGCATAGCCCAAAGGGCATGCGCCTGAAAGCATAGGTACCAAAGGGGCATGTAAACGTGGTCTTTTCCTGGTCCTCTGGAGCTATGGCTACTTGATTGTAGCCCGAGAACCCATCAAGGAAGCAGAAGAATTCTTTTCCCCGCTAATCTTTCTAAGATCTGATCGATGAATGGTAGAGGGAAATGATCCTTCTTCGTCGCGGCATTCAAGCGTCTGTAATCCACACAGACGCGCCATGACGTGGGTATTCTCGTCACGATCTCCTCTCCGTCCTCATTGGTGGTCGTCTGAATTCCCGACTTTTTCGGGACAACATGGATTGGGGCCACCCACTTAGAGTCGGAGATTGGGTAAATGAAACCCGCGTCGCACCATTTTTCTATCTCTTTTTTCACCACTTCTCGTAAATTTGGATTCAACCGGCGTTGGAATTCACGAGAGGGTTTGGCTTCATTCTCCAAGTAAATATGGTGCGAACACAGAGCGGGATTTATCCCATGGAGATCGGAAATGCTCCAACCTATTGCCTTGCGGTTTTTCTCCAGGATCTCTAGCAAGCGAGATTCCTGCTCCTCGGTCAATTGCGAACTGATAATGACCGGAAATTTCTTGTCTTGGCCCGCAAGGAAGGCATATTTCAGTGTTGTGGGAAGAGGTTTGAGCTCAGGTATAGTGTGGTCATCTAAGAAGTCTAGCTCAATCTGATCTGATTCGGTGTTGGAAGTGGCTGGATCATTTTCTGTAACAGTTGCCACCAAGCGTGGCTCTGGAGTCGGATCGTCAAAATTTTCCATACAATCGGCAAACGCCTCGTCCGACTCGTCATCCTCATCTTCCGATTGTCCTAAGGATGTAAGGACTGACAGGCCCCACTGGACCTCTACGTCATCGAAGATGTAGGGCGATGCAGGTTCAGGGCTGTACTCGTTCCTCAGAATCTCGCAGACTGACTCATGCACTGGATCATCTTCAAAGGAGATGGACACATTAATGCTGGCTGGGTTCTGTCTCCATGGCCCAACTACGTCTACATATTCACAGTCTGTCTCAGTAGAAGAGTACTCGGTGCTGGATTCGGAGTCCGGTCTCTGCCATCTCGTCTGCTTCATCTCCAATTCCTCATCTCCGCCGGGAGTTTGGAACTGAATCTTCCCAGTTTTATAATCAAATAAGGCCCCCGCAGTTCTGAGGAAGGGCCTACCTAAAATGATCTGGGAATCTCTCCAATTACGAGGGGTTTCCATATCCAGGACAGTAAAGTCCACCATGTATTCCTGCCCCTCGACTCTGATCACAATGTTCCTTAACTCTCCTTGGGACCTCTTAGTGGATTTGTCAGCAAACTGCAGAATAGCTCTAGATTTCCTAAGAGGTCCGAGATTAAGCCGCTCATAGAGGGCCGTGGGCATTAAGTTAATTGAGGAACCATTGTCCAGGAGAGTGCGTGCAAACGCAATGTCATCAACATGACTCTCTACATAGTGTGCACCCATGTCTCTTCGTTTTCGAGGAAACGAGTTCTTTATTGCACAAGTCGTGGCTATTGATAGAACGTGTTTCTCAACACGGCTTTTGGTCTTCCTGCTAACCCTAGTAGGTGTGCATCTCACCTTAAGGTATTTTTGGAATGCAGGGGTTATTTCCACGAACTTGTCAAAAGGGATTGTGACCTTGATGTGTTTATTGCAGAATTCAGCCATCTCAGGGCCATCTTTTTGGATTTTTTGGATTTTCTTCTTTCCACCCTTAAGAGCTTGGGGAAAGGGATTATTAACTCAGGTTCTGGAACTGAAAGATTTTCATTAGCTGTTGAAACTGAGTTCTGAACAAGACTCTGACTCGGACTTTTACACTGACTCTGACTCGGACTCTGACAAACAGGAAAATGCTTGGGCGAAACCGGTGGTGCTTCTTCCGCTTCTTCTGGATGGTCCTCCTCAGATGGAGGTGCGGGCTCATCGGTATCGTCTGACTCAAAGTGGATGCGGGAATGCTGCTTCGAGGACTCAGATGTCCTCTTCTTCTGTTGGGGATGGTGGTGGGGATGCTCCTCCTCTTCTTCCTCCGAATTCTCCTCAGGTAGATTCTCGGAGGTTCCTTCCTTTTGTGCCCGTGCCCGATCAGGTATGATCACGGTCCTTCCGCTCCTGAGGGACATATGATTAACATTATCGTACGAAAGGATCTCATGTTCAGATAGATAATTATCTGAATAATATACCTGATCCCGAGGTCGGTTCTGGCCCTGGTGCATGCTGTTCGGATTGGCCTGAACCTGTGCGGGAATTGGGGTCCTTGGCGCCATTTGTTGGTCCTGGGCACGAGAAACCCGATTGATGTCGGTTCTCATATCCAGGTAATCATTTTGTATCTGTTGGACCCTATCAGACAGGGTCTGGATCGCCAAGGTGAGTGACTCCAATTCGGTGGGCTGGGCTTGCTGCGGTGTTGATGCCGTCCTAAATTGGCCCTGCTGGTAGGTGCGTTGCTGCGGCTGGTACCCATGATCTGGCCTGGACTGGTATCGCGGGACTGTGACGGGCCTGGTCTCTTGGTAGACTGGTGCGGGGCGGTGTGCCTGATCCTTCCCCATCTCGATTTGCCGGACTAGCGGGTCTCGGCTATACCAAAGCCCGTTAATCTCGTATACCGGCGGAGGCTCCTCATATTCCGTTTCCACTGGTGGGGGTGCATGATGGTTCGGCTGGGTATAAGTCTGATCCCAGCTACTCTGAGACCCCGGTGCCTGTTCCTGTACAAGATGGACTCGGTGTACAGGTACAGGTGGCGCAGAAGGGGTGGGTAGCTTAATCTTAGCTACCTTTTCAGAGAGTTCCTCCACTTTCTTGGGAAGGCTTGAAAGAGACTCCATCTCCGCGACTCTCTTGTGGATCTGCTCGACCATGATAAGCTTGTCGGCGATCATCCCCATGCTGGGGATAAGGTCCTCAGTCAGATCTGCAACAGTCCTTCTAGTCGTCTCATTGGATAGGATTGAGGGAGACAACTGATAGGCCCTTGTGGCCTGTGACCTGCCGGTTTCTTCCATCTGCTCTAGGATCTTCCATGCAGCATGCTCATTTTTGTTCAGATAGCTTCCTCCACAGGCGGCACTGACTAACCCCTGCATTTCTGGGGTTAAACCACAGATCAAGGTCTGGACTAAGATCGCCTTTGAAATGCCGTGGCAGGGGCATTTCTGTACTAAGTCATTGAACCTGTCCCAAGCCTCATGGAACGGTTCGCAGGCTCCTTGAGCGAAGCTGGCGATCTTTGTTCTCATCTGATTAGTTCTACTGAGATGGTAGAACTTCTTCAAGAAAAGGTCCTTGAACTGCATCCAAGTGGTACATACCACCCCTAAATTTTTCAGCCAATGAGCGACCTTATCACCTAAGGCAAAAGGGGTGGCCTTCAGCCGAATATAATCTTGGCCAACATTGGGATGGCTAAGATTGTTGCACACCAACTCGAAGTCACGGAGGAAAGTGTATGGTTCTTCATTAAGATTTCCGTTGAATTTCGGAAGCAGACTAAGAAAGTGGGGCTTCAACTCAAATGCCTGAGCGGGAACTGCGGGTGCCAACCAGTTCTGAATCTCGTTCTCCGCCGGGTTATAGGTATCGACCATTGGTCGGTCGATTCCTTCTGCTGCTATGATTTGTCCCATCCGTGCAGTGAGATCTGCATTCCTCTGTTCGGCATCAGCGAGGCGGGCAAGAATCTGTTTAATTTGTTCCTCATCTGGTGGAACTTTTGGCGGCATCTTGTCCTATAGTTCTGGGAATTGGAAAATAAGACCAGTGTTAGAGGGCAAATCAAGGAAGGGATTACCGAGGCAATGATCTTCCTTGGTAATCTCGGAGGAGATAAAAGGTTGGTTTGAGAGTAACCACCCTGAGCATGTGGGAACCAGGACTCAAGAGGGTCATGAGTCCTGGGTGGTCCAAGGTGCGCTCGGACCGAGGAAGACGAGTTACTTGGGGGACTCATAGAGAGATCGGTGAATAGTGCGTCGAGATCTCCCCAATCACTCATCTTGATAAAGAGGGAAGAAGATAGGATTTGACTCCTACCTGAAGCAAGCACAAGAACAATCCAAGACCCTGATTTCACACTCAACACAGTGAAGGACTCAAAGTTGAGTCCAATTTATCTTGTAGTTTTTAAGTGTGATATTCAAGCACAAATAGCAAGGATTACGCAGCCTAGAGGAAAGTCGGCTTAGAGCCGGATGCGTCTTCCCTGTCTATCCTGTCGCCTAAGATACCGTCGATCCTCCCTTTCTTTGCTCCTATCCGGAGTGGGGACTCAATGACGTGCCCCTATCTACCTGCACTGAGGCGGAGGCTGACAAAGTTTTTAGGCCTTGTCGCAGAGTACCGCTGGTTCACCCCTATCTACCTGTGAGGGTGGAGGCTACTTGGTACTTGTCAAAGAGTTTAAAAATATCCCACTCGTGATAATTGCTAAGATCAGTTGGCTCGTGATATGGAAGGCGGGGATTTGGGCTCTGCCTTAAGGTGTTCACACACACTCAAGTACCCTTACTCAGCCTGAATACAAGGTCGGGGATTAATCTCCCGCAAATAATTTTCAGATTTTATTCCTTTTTTTGGTCAATACTGTTAGCAGTCCCGATTAAAGTTAACTTATCACTGCAATTAGTCCACCACAAAGCACGCCTATCGGACAGTCCCAATTTCCTTTTTAATTTAAGTGACAAAATCAGAGGGGGAAATCGAGAAAAGCCAATGCAAGTTGAAATCGATGATGCTTATGCTGAGTAGAGAATACTTACAGTGATCCCTTTGCTTTTTATGCAGGATGCAATACAGAATTGAAAACTTTACTCTACATGCAAATGCAAGCGATGAAAAGTCGCTCCTAGACAGGCAGTTCTATTAGCGTGAAGAACAATTTAATTTGAACTAAGTCCTGCGGTCTAGGTGCGTCTTTTATGTGTAGTGTGTGGTCCTATTGATTACGAGCACAAACAAGTCCTAGAGTGGCTCAAGGAGCCGCTAGTGCAAGCTAAGTTACAATTCACCCACACAGCACACGGGACACAGTTCCACTATCTTTACACACGCGAGATCCCAAACGGGAACCGCTGGAAATGATGCGAAAAATGTGGAAAAATTATTGAAATTACAGGTTCTCTCAAATCACTCAAACAAATTCGAATGCGTGTTCCTCGAAGCGTCTTCGACTCCGGTGTCCCTCGCACAAAAACAAGTTGAGGTCAGATCAAGAACGACACAAAAATGCAGAAATTTACAAGACAGAGAAATATTCACAAGAAAAACCGGGGGTCAGACTACCCGGGGAAGGAAAATCAAACACTCAAAAATTTGCTAAAAATTATCCTAAGCCGTGCCTCCCCGGCAACGGCGCCATTTTGACATCGATCCCGCACCCTTAGTTAATTCGAGCAAATTAATGTCCAAATTAATTAGATGTCGTTCGTTGCAGTCGGATACGAGAGGTTAATCAAAAACCACTTTAATCAGATTCGAGTTAATTTCAAGCGGCAAATTTTTTTACTTGGTGAAGTCCAAGGTCGATCTCAGGGAGGCAACTGTCTCCTTAGGTCAAATTTCAGCAAAATCCAAGTGTGAGATTTTCGGGAATATATTTTTTTTGGTCTTTTTAATTTCTATGCAGACATATGCAGACAAATCTTAGCCAATTTAACGTTAAATTTAATTGATGTATCAAATGAAGTCCAAAAATAATGAAAGTTGGCCAGACAGTTATTTATGATGAAAATGACCTACACTAATTTTTTTGGAATTTTTTGACTCAAAATGAATTTACTGTGAATTAAAGAAACAGAAAGAGTGATTTTTAGAATTTAATTTTTAATAAATATCAAATCACAATTTTTTCAAGAACTAAAATTACCCTAGGTGGCTCTAATGAGAAGGGACCTAGGGAAATTGACAGAACTTAATTTTACTGTGAAATGAATTTACTAAAATTAATTTAAGAAAATCGCTAAACAATTTATTTAGGCCTCGATATGCGTGAAAATGCTATGAAATTTTTATGGTGTGTTAAAAATGGTGTCCTTAAGCTACTGTGAATTTTTGATAATTTTTGAAGGCACAGATAATTAATTAAAAATCAAAAGGCATCACTGGGCAAAATATGTCAACAATGAACCAATTAATTCATTAATAATTCAAATAAGCCTACAAAAATCATACACGTGTACTGATAGGCAGAGGACAAAATTTCCAACAACATGCAATTTTTAGAATCTCAAAATGATGAACAATGTACTCTATGGACACGTGCAAACACAAGGGCGTAAATGCAATACTGGAAATTGAAACTTCAAAAATCAAACATGCTGACAGGGACTAAAATGCAATTACCGATAACATGCAGGACTTGTATGCAATTTCTCCACGGAACACGTGCTCCTCACGTGGGGTCTGCTTCACAGGGACCTTTTTGTAATTTCCATAAGCTTCAGGGGCGTCTGTGCAAATAACCCAGGTCGCACGTGCTCCTCACGTGGCCGACCTCTAGGTTCGGAGGGCGTCGAAGGCTCGGATCTTCTGGAGGTTCGGTCTAGCCTCGGTGCAGCTTCGGGTCACCCGAGCCTAAGCTTAGGAGGCCGAGGCTCGGATGCGTTGACGTGGCGGCCTGAAGGCCCTTGGATCAAGATGATCCAAGGGATGTCGATGAAGATGCGTGGCGACTTGCGAGGCGTAGGATCAGAAGCGCGATGCACGGTCGAGGAAGGTCGCGGTGATGGAATACGTGGCAGAACGAGGGCCGTTCGATCGGATGATCGTACGGCTGCTGCTGCGTCGTCTCGAGTGGTCCTCCGCCACCTGCGGAGGAGAAGGCGGTGCTCCGGTGGGACTGGGCTCGCTCCGCCTCGGTCGCCAGGCGTCGATGAAGGACGTCTCGAGCTCCCAAGTAGCTCAGAAGCAGCGGGAGTGCACGGCGAAGCCTCCGGTGGCCTCACGATCCTTGGAGATGTGCTGGAGCTCGGCGTCGATGAAGCTCGAAGGGATCTCCGGCGAGGTTCCGGCCAATGAATACTCAAGGACCTGCAAAGGGTTAATCGTATAGCCGAGGCGTGCAGGTGCTCGTGGAGGGAAGTGAAGTGATCGGCGAGGCCTGAAATGGCGTGAGGTGGTCCGGCGAACGAGCTCCGGCCAAATGGCGGAGCTGCTCGTCGGAGGAACGTGGTATGCGTTGTCGGAGTGTGCGGAGGGTACTGCGATGATCGGAGCTTCGACGCGAAGCTCGTCGAGGTGATTGGAAGGCACGAGGATGGTCAACGACGGCGAATAAAAGCTGAAGAAAAAGCAAGAAAAAGAAGAAGAAGATCAGAGAACGATGGAGGGAGTTACCTGGGAATTGGAGCTCAGCTGGGAGTTCCAGGGTCGTCGCTCGAGGGATCGGTAGGGTCCCGAGCTCAGGCAGCGGCTCGAGGGAGGCTGCAGCACGGCGGTGGCGGCCGTGGATCTCGCCGGAGTTGGAAACCTCTCTTCGCTCGACAACTCAACAAATTGCTGTCACCAATAAGTAGCTTGGAGCTCAAGGACTCTCTCTGGAGTGGCGGATGGGGGTGAACGGTGCCGGTGGCTGAGTATTTATAGGGAGAAGTTGATGGGTTAGCTGGTGGACTGGCGAAGTTGGTGGCCGTCGTGGGGCGAGTATGGTGGAGATGGTGGTGCTTGAGGGAGATGGCGAGGGAGAGGGACGAGTGGAGGATGTCGTGGGGAGGTCAGCGGGCTTCTGTGGTGGTAGATGCGCTGCCAAGAATAGGAAGGGGGTGCGTGTTCCGCAAGGTCGAGATCGTGTGAGAGAGAGCGATCGGAGGTTGACGATGCAGCTCAACCGTTGGATCTGGAGATCCAACGGTGGAGGGCTAAAAGCGAGATGACGGGCCAGATTAGATCTGAGGCACGTGATCGGAGGGCCGATGGAGCAGCCACGTGGCGTGTCGAGGGCGAGGCGCTAAGGAATGGCTCAGATGGAATCAAGGGCCTGATCGATCGGCTAAGGAGATAGGCAGAAGCTGCGGTTGAGATGGAAAGTCCAGGGCGCGATCGAAGGGCGCATAGCGCGCCACGTGTCTGGCTAAGGGAGCGGCGCTAATGGAGGGATCAGATGGAGCGCGGGGGCGATCTGACGGCAAGGAGAAGGGAAACGCGTGGAAAGGCCTGGGCCGTTGGATCTGAAGCGAGATCCAACGGTGGAAGGCGCAGGCGGATGAGGCGATGGGCAGCGGGCCGCGTGGCGCAACCAGAGGGCGCCACGTGGCCTGCTGTGAATGGCTGGAGAAAGAAACACGTGTAGAGAGAAGAGGAAGCCGAATTTGGAAAAACTCAAAACATGAAAGTTGTAGATCTTCATGAGATCTACAAGTTTCATGTTGACCAAAGACGGAGATGAGGTCAAATATGATACATAAATACAAGGATACATAAATATACATGTGTAGTATACAAAAGGATCCAAAAACCCAAGTTTCTCATACAAGCTCCAATTTCAAGGAAATCAGTCTCATTTTGAAGGTCTTTTAATGTGTAGTATTCTAAGAGTGAGTAGACCTAATTAGGGATTTGTATGAGGGCTTTATGTATGTTTAAATGTACAAGGGTTCTCAAGATATTTGGGCTATTTTACAAGGGTGATTTTTGGCATTCTTCCCTCTATTATTAAGGAATATATACATATATTATAGAGAAGAAGTTATTTTGATGAAGAGGTATTTTACAGGGGATTTTTGGCATTCTTATTTACATGCAGATGAGCTGCTAAAATGCATGAATTACGGATGCATGCATGAGTGTTATTTATGCAAGATAAAAGGAAATATGCCTCTATTTTCTCGGGAACAAGGCTCTATTTTTGACTTTTGGAGTGATGAATAACAGATTCATCACATATACATGAGGATTACCAAGAGCAGTCTGTATAGTGGCATCCTCGAGGTCAAAGTTGGGACATGTGGTGAATGGATGTGTGGGAAAATGGTTTGGCATGGGTGCCCTCTTCTCACAAGATGAATCGACACCGTGTCTCCCGAATTCTTTTTGGATTTTTGAAATTTTCTCATTTTTTATATTTGGGCGATTGTAAGCTCTCATGAAAATCCTCAAGTGAATCCATATCCATAAATATTGGAGCATCATTCTGTCTCTTATTTATGTTAAATAGATTGGTAATCTTCGAATTCATATTCTCCATCATCTGGTTCAGGGTCAAGTGTGTACATCATGAAAGGTGACTCCAAAATCCCCGGATCAGGTGAGTGGAATGGGGGTGGGTGAAACTCAGAGTCTGATACCTGAAACAAAGGGTTAGGCGGATATGCAAAAAAATTAGGAGGAAAATCCTCCTGGAAAAAGGAAGGTGGATCAGCTGGAGGGTAAGAGGGATCCGCGAATATCGGATTAAAATAACTCCAGTCGGCCATCACCGAAACAAGAAAAAATGATTCGGAGAGCATGAGGGTCAAGTCAAAAGGTGTGAAGGAAAAGGCGCAAATACGTAGAAGGATCTAGTATGCACACAAGCAATTAAACACAATACAAACTCTCTATTCACCAACTCAACTCAGTGAAGACCGTGAAAGCTCGATCTCTTATCTTATCAATTTTTAGAGTTAGGTGATCAAACACAAAGTTGTACAACCACTTAGGTTGTCTTATGGGATTTGGGCACTGACCTTAGTGTGTACACAAGCAATTTAAAACGAATACAATGAGGGGGTTACTCTCCCTAAAACTATGATTTTTCCTTAAGTTAATTTTAGGATTGAGTTTTCTTTACCAGTCTTGAATTTTAGGCAGTTATCACTTGGTTTGAATATTTTCAATGAATCACCTATTGAGTGTCCAATTTAAAACAAGGAAGGAGATCGAAAATGCCAATGCACGATTAAATACAGTGATGTATGCAGGGATTAACAAATGCGTACCTTGTCGCCAACACTTTACATGCAAAATGATCCACGCAAAATTTAAATACAGAAAAGTAAACTAACCTATATGCAAATGCGAGTGCACTGTCCTAACAATAGCTTCTATTAATTGGCAAGAACCAACTAAATTTCACTAAGTCCAATTACGCTCTATTCTGTAGGTACATAAATTCTTGTTTAGGTGTTTGTACCTAATTAGTTTTCTGGTTCAAGCAAATTAAATAAAGAAATCAATAGGTGGTTCACAAAATATGCGTGAAACAAGGAAAAATAAAGTGATGAAAACAAAACCGTGAGGTCCCCCAAGTGCATCGAAACTTAGAGAAACATACCCCACAACAAATGAATGTCCGTTTACAAGAGTTTAAATGCTATAAACAAATAAAATAAAATCTATTTTTTTGGTTTTTTCAATTGTTCTTTTCCTCCTCTCATGCTCTCATATGGCTTCGAGATGAATCAAGCTGCCTTCTCTTTGCTTGTGTGCTTCGGCTCTCCTAAGATCGAATCCTTTACTCCGCGGACTGTCGCAAGAAAAAGAAGAGAGAGAATGTGTCAAAAACACAATTATCAATTATGAGCAAGAAAAATAAAATAAACACAGTGAATAAGTACAATGAAATTGTGTGGCAAAATATAAACATATATTTACAACCAAGAATAACAGGTCAAAATAGATACCTAATTACCCTCATCGTGCCTCCCCAACAACGGTGCCATTTTATTGATAAGAAATCTTCAAGGAGTGGTTATTAATGATATAAAGTCGTTGTGATCCCCAAATTCCTGGCTCAAACAAACGTTTTTCTGGTTCTTCTCAAGCTGAAATTAATATAGAAAATAATGTAGAGCAAGAGAAATATTTTTTCTACTTATTTACCTGTAAAGTGAACAAGATCGAACTCAGGGAGGATACAATTCCCGAGGGTTATTCCAATAATCGAAAAAATCAATTAAGGAAAAATAGAATCTCAATTGCAAACTATCTTTGGTTTTTGTGGATTTTTCCTTTTTTTATTTTTTATCTTATGATTTTCAAATTTTTAGTGATTTTAATTTTAGATTTTTTTAATTTTCAAAAACAAAGCAAATTCATGAAAAAAAGGAATAATTTTTTATTGTATTTTTCAAATTTAACAAAAATGCTTTCTCAAATAAAATATTTTTATATTTTTATGAATGTTTTACTCTTTTGTAATTTTTCAAAGATTTTTAGATTATTTTTAGGATTTTAAAATGAATAAAAAAAGGCAAAATGCAAATAGTGAACAAATAGGACTACATAATTTAAAAATAGTAAATGGAATCAAAAGCTACAAAAATTATTTTTCTTAAAAACTAGAGGAAATTATCTACAAACGGGAACTCAACTCCCAATTTTTGATTTTTCTACGATTTTATATGATTTTTTTAAATATTTTTAGTATTTTGTAATTTTTGGGTTTTATAAATAAATAATGCATGAAATTTGGATATAAATTAAAATACTAAAAAATAATTCTACTCTAATTTTTAGAATTTTTGAATCAATATTCGGATTTTTATGATTTTTCAAAGTTCAAGCAAGGAAAAACGACATGTTTTGTTTTTTTATAATAACAAATAAAAATAAAATTCAATTAAAAATTTTTATAATGGAGAGACACAAACCAGGAGTTTAAATTATTTTTTTGAGAATTTGTTGAACATAAATTGCATTTATTCCAATGATAAAAAGTACGCAAAAACAAAGTCTGTAATACAGGGACTGAACGCATGCATTGTATGCGACTTGCTGGAATTGGGCTTCGTTGCAATATTCATAATTTTAGAGGGTCTGATTGTAATTTTTCCAAATAAAATATTCTTAAAGGCTCTTATGCAATTATAGAAACTTCTGAGGGGCGTAATGAAAATTTCTCAATTTGTTTTATTATTCCCCTAGGATTCTCTTTGTTCCTTCTTCTCACACGCACATGATGGGATACCGCGTGATGGTTCTAGGCAGCTCGCGCAGACGATAGCGTTGGCAAAGCGACAATGAGGTTCGGTGGAGAAGGACCGCCCGCTGTCGATGGCGATGCATCTTCCGGTAGATGTCTGCGACGGCCACGGCCACGGTAGCTATCTGGAAGGCGGTGATGCACGTAGATGGCATGATTTTGGGCTCCTCCCTAGGCGAAAGGAGCAGGAGGTTGGGCTGGAAACTGCGGTGGAACCATAGGTGGAAGATGAAAGAGAGCGCATCTGAGTATGTACATTTGGCAGACCAATAGGTTTATGACTAACCAAGGTCTATACACCGACCCGCTAGTGTGCATGCAAGGGCATGTGGGTAATATGATCTCTCAAAGGGATCATACAGGTTCATTTACTAAACTGGAAGACATGAGCTCACTCATGAGATATTGGAAAGAATCAAATTTCGTGCATGGTCGTCTCGCCTTGGAAGCTTGACAGAATTTGTAGGTTTGATATATGCTTTTGGAAAGTATATGGTTAAGACCTAGGTATAGTATATCCTTTTGGAAAGCATATGATACATACTGACTCCCAATAATCAAATGAGAAACTTAATAATAAAACCCTGAAGTAGACAATGTAAAATAGATCTAAAACTTCGGGTGTGTTCTTGGTCTTCTCATAAGCAGGATGTACAGATATTAAGAATACATGAGGGTGATGTGATCATAAACAATTGTATAACCATGACGCTTCCATTCTGAGGGAATGATGAAACATGTTTGGATTTTAGTGACTCCTCTCATAGAGAAGTGATCCGATCTTAGTCCAAATGTTGGGAATTGATCAAAATGTGATTCAGATACAATTAGAAGATTAATGATCTTGATTTAATCAAGCTTCTATGAGAGGTCCGCAAGATCTGGATTTGATATGTGATCTCAATATCCAAATCACTATACGTGGAACAATACAATCGTCATGTCCTTATCTTCAAGTATCCGCGGAGAAAGAGCATTATCCTTCAAAGAGTTCATGGATAATTTCATTGTTGATATATGTATCCTAGCATTGAGAAAGTGGAAAATTAAATGTGATTTAATTATCAAAGATGTATGTGAACGTGATTCATATTATTTGGACACATGAGAATAGAGATCCAAGATGAATAAATATGATTTAATTAACATGGATATGTATAATGTGGATAACACTATTCAAATTGTTCATATATATTATAGATGTGATTTTATAATGTATTGGAGAGAGCATATCATGATTTATATTTGTTGATTAATTATTGATGTGAATTGGATTCGCATTGGACAATTAATCGAAAATGTAAATCACATTTTATTTTGGGTTGTGAATGTCATTCACATTTTTCCAATGTCAAGATTGCAATATTAAAAAATAATTGTGAATTATTTTTGTAGAATAATTTACAACAAGTATTGTTCTAAATCTTGGAGATTTCCATGGAATAATGTAATCTCACGAGATTACATGAGATTGCCACCAACTCCCATATTATGGAAGGAGGCAATCTTCATTCCATAATCTCCATGCTTGGTTGATTTAATCCGATTTTAGTTTATATTTATATATCAATATATATTATCTAAGATAAATTAATTGTTGTAGTGTTTTTACAATAAAATCTCGGCCATTAAAAGAAGAAGAAATTGATCTCATCCATTGATTTTGTGTAGTCCATGGATTGTGATCCATGGACTCCCAAAATACTATATAAGGAGAGGCACCCCTTGCTCTTCCAGTTACAACAATACACAAGTTGGAGACAACAACAAATGCCCTCTCTCTCTTTCTCTACACGCCATCTCTCCCTCTCTCTCTTGTAGTCGTCCACCTTGATGCCCTAGAGAGAGTCGCCATCATTGTAGCGACGTTGCTATGCTACCGGATTGATTGCTTGCAAATCTTCTTCTCTTTCGGTGTGCCTCGCCCGTGAAGAAGACATCGAATCTCATGCGATGACATCAGGAGATTCGATGCTTGGATCATCAACATAGATTGCGAGAAGCACGCATTTCATAACGTGCATGCAAGTGTCTCCTCTTTCAGATCGGACTTGAGACAGAAGGTCTCTTCATTTAGAGACTCGATCACAACCAAGCTTCAAGAGTGATAACCGCCCCGCACCCTTAGTTAATTCGAGCAAATTAATTGTCCAAATTAAGTTAAAGTCGTTCGTTGCAGTCGGATACGAGAGGGCTACTCAAAAACCACTTTAATTAGATTCGAGTCAATTTCAAGCGGCAAAAATTTTTTTAGTTGGTGAAGTCCAAGGTCGAACTCAGGGAGGCAACTGTCTCCTTAGGTCAAATTTTAGCAAAATCCAAGTGTGAGATTTTCGGGGAATATATTTTTGGTCTTTTTCTATTTTCTATGCAGACACATACAACCCGCAGGCCAATATAACAGTTAATTCAATTAAGATATCACATGAAGTCCAAAAATTCTAAAAATTGGCCAGATGATTAAATATGATGAAAATGATCTACCCTAATTTTTTTGGAATTTTTAGACACTAAATGAATTTACTGTGAATTAAATATGCAGACAGGGTGATTCTCAATATTTTATTTTTAATAAATAACAAATCACAATTTCTTCAAGAGATAAAATTAACCTAGATATCACTCAAGATAAGGAATCCAGGAAAATTGACAGATCTTATTTCCAATGTGAAATGAATTTACTAAAATTAAAATGCGAAAACCACTCAACAATTTATTTAGGCCTCGATATGTGCGCAAATAACATGAAATTTTTATGGCATGTTAAGAATACTGTCCTTAAGCTACTATGAATTTTTGAGGATTTTTGGAACCACAGAGAATTAACTAGAAATTAAAAGGTGTCACTGGGCAAAATATTCCAAAAATATACCAATTAATTCATTAATAATTCTACTGAAATTACAAAAATGTTACACGTGGCTCAATAGACAGAGGACAAGTTTCTCAACAAAATGCAACTTTTAGAATTGAAAAATGATGTAATATGCAACCTAGGGATACGTGCAAACACAGGGGTGTAAATGCAATACAAAAAAATAAAAATACAAAAAGCAAATATGCTGACAGGGACTAAAATGCAATTACCTATTATGCTGGGGACTCGAGTGCAATTTCTCCAATAGTCACGTGCTTCTCACGTGGGCTCAGCTTCACAGGGACCTTTTTGCAATATCTGAAACGTTCCAGGGCCTCTGTGCAAAATACACAGGCCGCACGTGCTCCTCACGTGAGTCGGCCTAGGCTCGGGTGCTTCGGAGGCTCGGGACTTGGCTCGGGAGCTCTTGGAGGTCTGGAGTGAGGCTCGGCGTAGCCTCGGGTAGTCCGAACCTAGGGTCGGAGTTGAGGCTCGGTCTTCGTCGACGTGGCTTGCTGCGGACCTTTGGATCAAGATCGATCCAAAGGCTGTTGGGGCTGACGCGTGACGCGATCAGAGACCGTCAGATCGCAAGAGGATCCGACGGCGCCTGAGAACCGAGGAAGGGGGGGCGACGTGGCTGAATGCTGTTCGTAGGATCAAGAAAGATCCCTCGGCTGCTCCAGATGATGGATTACGTGGCGTGAAGTCGACCGTTTGATCGAGATGATCGAACGGTAGCTGGGGCTTCTCCCTCGATGGTCCTCCGCCACCTGCGGAGGAGTGGATTGGGCTCCGGTGACGAGGCGTCTGCTCCGCCTGGTCCTCCTAGTGCCGGTGATGCTCTCCGGACGTTCGGAGATAGCTTGGGAGACGCGTGGTCGTGCGGCGATGCTTCCAGTGGTCCCAGGTGTGACGGAGGCGCGTAGGAGAGCTCTGGCGATGAAGCTCGATAGGTGCTCCGGTGGACCTCCGGCCAATGAACGATATGGTACCTGCAGGTGTTAGGAGTGTAGCCGAAGCTCGTGCGTGCTAGTGGAGATGTGAGGATGGAGTGTCGAGGCCTAATCGGAGTGAAAGGGGTCCGGCGATGGTGCTCCGCCCAGGTGGCGGAGCTGGAGCTGATGGAATGTGAAATGGTTCGTCGTAGGGTGTGAAATACAGTGCGAGGATGAGAGCTCCGTCGCGGAGCTCGGCGAGGTGGGAGCGGAGAGAGAAGATGCAGATGGAGCTCGAATAAAATCGGAGATATAAAGGGAAAAATCAGAACGAGGATCAAACAGAGATGGAGGAGTTTACCTGTGGTTTGGAGCTCGATTTCGAGGTCCAGGTCGTCGCTCGAAGGCGCGGTAAGGCCCTGAGCTCAAGCAGCAACTCGGAGGAGGGCTGCGACACGGCAGTGGCACCGCGGATCTCGCCGGAGAAGAAGGTCCGTCTTCACTCAAGGATTCACTCAATTCCTGTCACAAATCGAAAGCTCCGAGCTCTAGGTTCTTCCCTGGAATGGCGGATGGGTGCGACGATGGCCGGAGAGGGGGGATTTATAGGTTGAAGGTCTCGGCCATTCTGTCGATGGAGCGAGGTTGACGGAGTTCGTGGGAGCGGGCTGGAGGTCGATGTGGGTTATGGAGTAGCTGGCGCGGATAAGGGAAGAGTGGGGCTCATCGTGGGAGTCTTGGCGGACGGTGAAGGTGGCTGACGTGCAGCCGGAAATAGAAAGGGGGTGCCCCTCCCGCAAGGCAGGGAACGTGGGAGAGAGGGGCACCCGGAGGTAGGAGACAAAGTCTCCACCGTTGGATCTTGTGATCCAACGGTGGTGATCGAAGCGGTAATGGCTGGGTGAGATTAGATCGGGGCGAGTTGATAAAAGGCTGTGATGGCGCCACGTGGAGGGAGCTGGGCGAAGCGTGAGCGAGCGGCTTGGATGAGGAGATGGAGATGATCGAAGGGACGAGGGGCGCGAACGGAAGATCGGTTGTGATGGAGGGATCAAGGGCCTGATCAAGCGGTGTACACGCCGCCACGTGGCGAGCTCTGGTGAGGGCGCTAACGTGCGGCGTAGATTAAGGGCAAGAGATGATCGGATGGCAGGAGATTGAGGCACACGTGGAAGCAGCTAGGCCGTTGGATCTATAGCGTAATCCAACGGCTGAGGCTGCGGGCGGATGAGGCAAGGGGGAGCGGGCCGCGTGGCGCGACCAGAGGGCGGCACGTGGCCTGCTGTGAATGGCTGGAAGAAAATGCATGTGTAGAGAGAAGAGGGGGACGAATTTGGAAAAACTCAAAACATGAAAGTTGTAGATTTCGATGAGATCTACAAGTTTCATGTTGACCAAAGACGGAGATGAGGTCAAATATGATACATAAATACAAGGATACATACATACATATATGTAGTATACAAAGTGGCCCAAAATCCCAACTTTCTCATACGAGCTCCAAATTGGATGAAATTAGTCTCATATTAAAGATCTTTTAATGTGTAGTATTCTAATAGTAAGTAGACCTAGTTCGGAATTTGTATGAGGGATTTATGTGCATTTTAATGTACAGGGGTTCTAGGGCTTTATTGACTAATTTACATGGGGGATTTTTTGGCATTCTTCCCTATATTATTAACTAAGGAGTACATATTATAAGGAAGAGGTTATTTTAGTAAGTGGATATTTTACAAGGGATTTTGGCTTCTTATTTGAATGCAAATGGACTGCTAAAATGAATGTATTATGTGTGTACGCATGAATGCTATTTATGCATTATAAAGGGAAATATGCCTCTATTTACTCGGGAACAAGGCTCTATTTTTTACTTTTGAAGTGATGAATCACAGATTCATCAACCCCCTATACTTAAACCTTGCTCGTCCCCGAGCAACTAAATGAAATGCAAGAGTGAAATGATTTTGGGTTCCATACCAAGGTCATGAACAAAAGTTAAAAATAGAGCTTGACTCGACCTTTGGATTAATTATGTGTCGGAACCTTATTGGGATCTGAGTTTAAGACTTAACAGACTTCAAGTTCCACAAGTCTTCTATTCAAGACTCCTCAACACACCTGATCAGAACAAGTCTACATACACAAACTCTAATGACCATGAATCCTTCCATGCAGTGTAAGTGATATATTACTCCCCACCTCAGAAGTAACAAAGAAACAACCTCCCCCAACCTGGTAACTCTAATGCCTCGGTCTAGCAACTCTTTCCTCGAGAAGCGGGGTATTCCCTTCTAAGTTCAAGTGCAACCGGCTCAAGAAGAGGGGGAAGAAGTATAGATTTTTGGGAGCTCAGCCAGTGTAGCTAAGTCTCCCGCTGCAAGCTTCATGAGATGTAACATGGGGACCATAAGCTTTTGCTTTTCTTGACTACGTACACTCCGGTGGGGTTATTAAATTTTCAATCCGACCCACCACTTCTTTGGAGTTCTTTTTGGCAATTTTTTTCCAAGTGCCTCTGTACAACATATCTACATGGTGCAGCATATATACAAGAAATTTCCTCTTGAGCCAGTAGACTATCCCTCTTTTGAAGCTTTATTGCAACCCACGGCTTCTGTCTTTAGCCTTCATCACCACTAGGCCAAGTTGAGACGCACTTCCTTCACTAGAAGAAGAAGAGAGGTTCCGCCTAGAAGTACTACCCTCATATGCTACCCCAAGCCTAAGGAAACTGCCTCCTCATCACCCCATCCGTAGAGAGTCATGTGTAAAGTGCTGGTGCACGTCAAGCCATTGTCTCTAAGAGTCATGTGTGTGTTGTTAAGTGCTCTACTCAGGCTCATCAAGATGACATATGAACATAGACTTGCATACTTAAAGAATTAAGTCACCTGACCTGAAAAAATCTTAACTTCAGTTCCTATAAGGTTCCTCTGAAATTAGGTGGATTAAGGTCAAATCACTTCCATCCTCAATATCTGCTCATAACTTCGTTCAGAACCCACTAGCTTTTCACTTTGCCTATGCAAAATATGCAGATGAGATGTCATGATATGAAAATGCAAGACTCTTTTTTTCTTTTTGGATGCAGAGATGGTATGCAAAATAAGAAGCCTTTATTTTCAACTTTTTTCATTTTATTTTCTATTATGCCACAATCTTTAGTTTGTAATAATATACATAGTATCATATTTTACAGGAGTATTATTTTTGTTTTATACAAGTAAAATATTTATTATTTTATTATTATTATTTTTTTTTCAATTTTTACCCACCGTACTTATTGCATAATATATACAAAAATACGCGAAAGTACGAGCTATGGGTAGAGTATATATGTAATATATACATGCCCCCCTATACTTAGCGTGTGCTATGTCCTCAGAGCATGAAAAGCGACCAAAAAGACATAGCTCGGGCTAAGCGTAGGAGAGCTAAAATTACAAGAGTATAGAAGTCGTCCTGCCCCCCTATACTTAGGCTCTGGTAGCCTAAGTGTAGAAGAAGATCAGAAATGGGGCGGGCGAGGGAGAGGAGTGGATGAGTATCAATGCGGGCATCGGTTCCCCCTATACTTAGGCTTAGGTCAGCCTAAGTATAGGTAAGAAATGAGTATGAGGACCAATGTGATTTGAAGGATGTACAGTGAACTGACTCAGGTGACCCCTCCCCCCTATACTTAGGATCTAGTTATCCTAAGTATAGTCCAGGATAGTGATCTGATGAGGCGGGGATGGGTTACTAAAGTCGTGTAAGAGAGAGGATAAGATGTACAAGAAGAATGATATATACAGATGAGTCGGTCTGAATCTTTCGAGATGCTGTGGATGGCTGGAGTTCACTGCTGCAAGGTCTCATACGTGGCTCGAGGTGTATCTGTTGTATCTGTCTCGCGCATGAATACAATCTCCTCAACATGGACTAACTGCTCATTGGATTCGACGAAGTGCTTCAACAGCTGTCCATTCACTAGGAATGTCGGTGCGTCATCTGCAAGATCTGAGATCTCGACACATCCACTATCATGCACCATACGGACGACAAATGGGCCTGTCCACTTAGACTTCAACTTGCCTTGGAAAATCTTCAGCCTAGCATTGAACAACCATACCTTCTGTCTAGGAACAAAGGTCTTTCGTCTGATATATCTATCATGCCAACGCTTCACCTTGTCCTTGTACACCAAACTGTTGTCGTATGCGCGGTTTCTGACTTCCACAAGCTCATTCAGATCCATGTTTCTCTGCCTCTGACCCAGGTGTGTGTTCCAATTGACCTTCTTGATTGCCCATTCTGATTTGTGCACTAACTCTGCGGGAAAGTGGCACGGCTTTCCGAATACCATTCGGAATGGGGAGGTGCCTAATGGTGTCTTGTAAGCTGTCCTATACGCCCAGAGGACTTGATCCAAGATCTGAGACCAGTCCTTCCTGTCCGGGCGGACAAGCTTTTGCAATATGGTTTTCACCTCCCTATTTGACACCTCAGCCATACCATTGGTTTGTGGATGGTAAGGACTCGCGACACGGTGTTCAATGCCGTAATCCTTCAGGAGTTTCTTCACCTCCCGATTCACAAAGTGGCTACCCCCGTCTGATATCATCATTTTGGGGATCCCGAACCTAGAGATTATGTGCTCTCTAATGAATTTGCAGACAGTCCTGCTGTCTGCGGCTCGGGTCGGGATAGCCTCCACCCATCTGGACAGATAGTCTACCGCAAGAAGGATATATTCGAACCCGTGACTTACAGAAAATGGGCCCATGAAATCGATGCCCCAGGCGTCAAAGACATCACAAATGATGACCGGCTGCATTGGCATCTCATCCTTGGAACCAACGGTTCCTCCCATTCTCTGGCAAACTGGACATGACTTTACGAAGGCGGTGGCATCGCGAAATAGAGTCGGCCAGTAAAAGCCACATTGAAGTACCTTCCATGCGGTCCTCTTCCCGGAGTGGTGTCCTCCTGCCTCCAAACTGTGGCATAAAGAAAGGACACTCTGGTATTCCTCCTGAGGAATACACCGTCTCCAGACACAATCCGGTCCTTCGAAGAAAAGGATCGGATCCTCCCAATGGTAGTGTCTAGCATCCGACTTCAGTCGGTCGATTTGGCTCTTGGGCCAATCTTCGGGAACTTTCTTGGAGACAAGATAGTTCACGATATTGGCATACCATAGGAGTGAGTCGATAACAAAAATTGACTCGTCAGGGAAGGAATCTCGAATTGGTGAATCCTCGGAAGTATTAAGATCTTCGAGACGAGAGGGATGATCGGCCACTACATTCTTCTTTCCAGGTTTATCACGGATGTCTAAATCAAACTCCTGGATAAGTAAAATCCATCGAAGAAGACACGCCTTTGCATCCTTCTTCTCCATCAAATACCGTAGTGCCGTGTGGTCAGTGAACACCGTTACCTTGGATCCAATTAGGTGAGATCTGAATTTGTCCAAGGCAAACACTACCGCAAGCATTTCCTTTTCCGTAACTGTATAGTTACGCTGAGCAGAATCAAGTACTTTGCTTGCGTAGTGAATTGCAAAAGGGACGCCCTCTCTTCTTTGTCCCAACACAGCCCTAACAGCATAATCAGAGGCGTCCGTCATGATCTCAAAAGGTAGAGACCAATCTGGGGCTTGTAGGATGGGTGCATCCATAATCATTCCTTGTAAAAGCTTAAAGGCCTCAAGACATTTGTGATCAACAATAAACTCCATGTCTTTGCCTAAAAGCTCAGTTAGCGGTCGGGCGATCTTAGAAAAATCCTTAATGAATCTCCAATAAAATCCAACATGCCCGAGGAACGACCGCAACTGCTTTACGTTGGTGGGTGGCTGGAGTCGTCTGATCACATCCACCTTGGCAGGGTCAACCTCCATTCCTCTCTTGGAGATGACATGCCCCAACACTATGCCCTCCGTCACCATGAAGTGACTTTTCTCCCAGGAGAGCACCAGATTAACCTCACAACATCTTTTGAGGACTCGGTCCAGATTCCTAAGACAGGAATCGAAGGAATCGCCGTGGACCGAGAAGTCATCCATGAAAACTTCCAGGAATTCGCCGACCATTTCGGCGAATACAGCAATCATGCACCTTTGAAAAGTACCTGGAGCATTGCATAGCCCAAAAGGCATGCGCCTGAAAGCATAGGTACCAAAGGGGCATATAAACGTGGTTTTTTCCTGGTCCTCTGGAGCTATGGCTACTTGATTGTAGCCCGAGAACCCATCTAGGAAGCAGAAGAACTCTTTCCCCGCTAATCTCTCTAAGATCTGATCAATGAATGGTAGGGGGAAATGATCCTTCTTTGTCGCGGCATTCAAGCGTCTGTAATCCACACAGACACGCCACGACGTGGGTACTCGCGTCACGATCTCCTCTCCATCCTCATTGGTGGTCGTCTTAATTCCTGACTTTTTCGGGACAACATGAATTGGGGCCACCCACTTAGAGTCGAAGATTGGGTAAATGAAACCCGCGTCGCACCATTTTTCTATCTCTTTTTTCACGACCTCTCGTAAATTTGGATTCAACCGGCGTTGGAATTCACGAGAGGGTTTGGCTTCGTTCTCCAAGTAAATATGGTACGAACAGAGAGCGGGATTTATCCCGTGGAGATCGGAAATGTTCCAGCCTATTGCCTTGCGGTTTTTCTCTAGGATCTCTAGCAAGCGAGATTCCTGTTTCTCAGTCAATCGCGAACTGATGATGACCGGAAATTTCTTGTCTTGTCCCGCAAGGAAGACGTATTTTAAAGTTGTGGGTAAAGGTTTGAGCTCAGGAATAGTGTGATCGTCTAAGAAGTCTGCCTCAATCTGATCTGGCTCGGTGTTGGAAG
Organism: Ottelia alismoides; assembly: GCA_037367405.1. Taxonomy (NCBI): domain Eukaryota; kingdom Viridiplantae; phylum Streptophyta; class Magnoliopsida; order Alismatales; family Hydrocharitaceae; genus Ottelia; species Ottelia alismoides. The sequence continues at coordinate 654,358 of JAZKJV010000137.1, forward strand.
TGGTTGGATCGTTCTCTGTGATAGCTGCCACCAAGTTGTTCGGCTCAGGAGTCGGATCGTCAAAAGTCTCCATGCAATCGGCAAAAGCCACGTCCGACTCGTCATCCTCATCTTCTGATTGTCCTAAAGAGGGGAGGACAGACAGGCCCAACTGGGCCTCTATGTCATCGAAGATGTAGGGCGATGCAGGTTCTGAGTTGTACTCGTCTCTAAGGACCTCGCAAACTGATTCATGCACTGGATCATCTCCGGAGGGGAGGGACTCATCGGTGCTGGCTGGGTTCTGTCTCCATGGCCCAACTGTGTCTACATGATCGCAGTTTGTTCCGGTAGAAGAGTACTCGGTGCTGGATTCTGAATCCGGTCTCTGCCATCTTGTCTGCTTCATCTCGAGTTCCTCATCTCCGCCTGGAGTTTGGAACTGAATCTTCCCGATCTTATAATCAAATAAGGCCCCTGCTGTTCTGAGGAAGGGCCTACCTAAAATGATCTGGGAGTCTCTCCAATTACGAGGGGTTTCCATATCTAGGACAGTGAAGTCCACCATGTATTCTTGTCCCTCGACTTTGATCACAATGTTCCTCAATTCTCCTTGGGACCTTTTGGTTGATTTATCAGCAAACTGTAGGAGGGCTCTAGATTTCCTAAGAGGTCCGAGATTAAGCCGCTCACAGAGGGCTGTAGGCATCAGATTGATAGAGGAACCATTGTCCAGGAGAGTGCGTGCAAACATGATGTCATCAACATGACTCACTACATAATGTGCACCCATATCTCTTCGTTTCCTTGGGAACGAGTTCTTTATTGCACAAGTCGTGGCTACTGATAAAACGTGTTTCTCAACACGGCTTTTGGTCTTCCTGCTAACCCTAGTAGGTGTGCATCTCACCTTAAGGTATTTTTGCAGGGGTCATCTCCACGTACTTGTCAAAGGGGATTGTGACCTTGATATATTTGTTGCAGAATTCAGCCATCTCAGGGTCATCTTTTTGGATTTTTTTCTTTCCACCCGTAAGAGCTCGGGGGAAAGGGATTATTGACTCTAACTCAGGTTCGGAAACTGAAATTTTCTCATTGACTTCGGGAACTGAGTTCTTAAAAGGACTCTGACTCTGATACAAACTAGGACGCTGATTCTGACTGAAAAGAAAATGCTGAGACGAAACCGGTGATGCTTCTTCCGCGACTGCTGGACGATCCTCCTCAGATGGAGGTATGGGCTCTTCATCGGTTTCTTCTGACTCTATGCAAATGCGAGAATGCTGCTTCGAGGACTCAGATATCCTCTTCTTCTGCCGGCGATGATGGTGGTGATGCTCCTCCTCTTCTTCCTCCGAGTTCTCCTCAGGTAGAGTGTCGGAGGCTCCTTCCTTCTGCTCCCGTGCCCGATCAGGTATGGTCACGGTCCTTCCGCTCCTGAGGGACATGTGATTTACATTATCGTACGAAAGGATCTCATGTTCAGATAAATAATTATCTGAATAGTATACCTGATCTCGAGGTCGGTTCTGGCCATGGAGTATGTTGTTCGGGTTGGCCTGAACATGTGTGGGAATCGGGGTCTTTGGCGCCATCTGTTGGTCCTGGGTACGAGAGACACGATTAATATTGGTTCTCATATCCAGATAATCATTCTGCATCTGTTGGACCCTATCAGACAGGGTCTGGATCGCCAAGGTGAGGGACTCCAATTCAGTGGGCTGGGCTGGCTGATGTGCAGACGAGGTTCTGTATTGGCCCTGCTGGCCATGCTGATATTGCTGCTGCTGATGGGATAGTGCTGGCCCCTGCTGATATGTGCGCTGCTGCTGCTGGTACTGCTGAGGCTGGTACCCTTGTTCTGGCCTGGACTGAAAGCGCGGTGTGGGAACGGGCCTGGTTTCTTGGTAGGCTGGGGATGAACGGTGAGGCTGATCCTTCCCCATTTCGGCCTGCCTGACAATCGAGTCACGGCTATACCAAAGTCTGTTGATCTCGTACACTTGCGGAGGCTCCTCGTATCCCGTCTCCACTTGTGGGGGTGCCTGCTGGTCCTGCTGGGTGTAAGTCTGATCCCAGCTACTCTGAGACCCCGGTGCATGTTCCTGTACAAGATGGACTCGATGTACAGGTACAGGTGGTGCAGAAGGGGCAGGTAGCTTGATCTTAGCTACCTTCTTAGAGAGTTCCTCCACTTGCTTCGGTAGACGCGAAAGAGACTCAAGTTCCGCGACTCTCTTGTGGATCTGCTCGACCATGGTAAGCTTGTCGGCAATCATCCCCATACTGAGGATGAGGTCCTCAGTCAGATCCGCTACAGTCCTTCGGGTTGTCTCATTGGATAGGATTGAGGGAGACAATTGATAGGCCCTGGTGGCCTGCGACCTGCCGGTTTCCGCCATCTGCTCCAGTATCTTCCATACGGCGTGCTCGTTTTTGTTCAGATAGCTTCCTCCACAGGCGGCGCTGACTAACCCCTGCATCTATGGGGTTAGACCACAGAACAAGGTCTGGACTAAGATCGCCTTTGAAATGTCGTGGCAGGGGCATTTCTGTACTAAATCATTGAACCTATCCCAAGCGTCATGGAAAGGTTCACTAGGTCCTTGGGCGAAGCTGGCGATCTTCGTTCTCATCTGGTTTGTCCTACTGAGAGGGTAGAACTTTTTCAAGAATAGGTCATTGAACTGCATCCAGGTATTGCATACCACCCCTAAGTTTTTCAGCCAATGAGCAGCCTTATCACCTAAGGCAAAAGGGGTGGCCTTCAGCCGAATATAATCTTGGCCAACATTGGGATGGCTAAGATTGTTGCACACCAACTCGAAGTCACGGAGGAAAGTGTATAGATCTTCATTTAGGTTCCGTTGAACTTCGGAAGCAGACTAAGGAAGTGGGGCTTCAGCTCAAATGCCTGGGCGGGAACTGCGGGTGCCAACCAGTTCTGAATCTCGTTCTCCGCCGGGTTATAGGTATCGACCATTGGTCGGTCGATTCCTCCTGCTACTATAATCTGTCCCATCCGCGCCGTGAGATCTGCATTCTTCTGTTCGGCTTCAGCGAGGCGAGCAAGAATATGTCGTATTTGTTCCTCATCCGGTGGTACTTTTGGCGGCATCTCGTCCTCTAGTCCTGTGGGGAAAGTAAGGTCGATGTCAGAGGATAAATCAAGGAAAGGATTACCGAGGCGATGATCTTCCTCGATAATCTCGGAGGAGATGAAAGGGTTGGTTTGAGAGTTACCACCCTGAGTATGAGGGAACCAAGACTCAAGAGGGTCATGAGTCCTGGGTGGTCCAAGGTGCGCTTGGGCCGATGAAGACGAGTTGCTTGGGGGACTCATAGAGAGATCGGTGAATAACGCGTCGAGATCTCCCCAGTTACTCATCTTGATGTGGCGAGAAGAAGATAGGGTTTTACTCCTACCTGAAGCAAGCAAAATCAATCCAAAACCCTGGGTTCACACTCAACACAGTGAATGACTCGAAATCGAGTCCGATTAATCTTGTAATTTTTAAGTGTGATTCTTCAAACAAGTTAGCAAGGATTACGCGTCCTATAGGGAAGTCGGCTTAGAGCCGGATGCGTCTTCCCTGTTTATCCTATCGCCTAAGATACCACCGATCCTTCCTTTCTTCGCTCCTATCCGGAGTTGGGGACTCAATGATGTGCCCCTATCTACCTGCAAGCAGGCGGAGGCTGACAAAGCTAGGCCTTGTCGCAGAGTACCGCTGGTTCGCCCCTATCTACCCGCGAAGGCGGAGGCTACTTGGTACTTGTCAATGAGCTTAAAAGTATCCCACTCGTGATATTTGCTAAGATCGGTTGGCTCGTGATATGGGAGGCGGGGATTTGGGCTCTGCCTTAAGGTGTTCACACACACTCAAGTACCCTCACTCAGCCTGAAAACAGGGCCGGGGATTAATCTCCCGCAAACAATTTTCAAATTTTATTCTCTTTTTTTGGTCAATACTGTTTAGCAGTCCCGATTTTAAGTTAAGTTATCACTGATTAAGTCCACCACACAGCACGCCTATCAGACAGTCCCAATTTCCGTTTAATTAAATGTGAAAATCAGAGGGAGAAATCGAGAAACAACCGATGCAAGATAAAACAATGATGTTATGCTGAGTTCAGGAGACTTACAAGATCCCTTCGCTTTTATGCAGGATGCAGAACAGAATTGAAATTTTATCTAGATGCAAATGCAGGCGATGAAAGCCGCTCCTAGACAGGCAGTTCTATTAGCGTAAAGAACAGTTTAATTTGGCTAAGTACTGCGGTCTAAGTGCGTCTTTTAAGTGATTTGTGTGGTCCTAATGATTACGAGCACAAGCAATTCCTAGATTGGCTCGGAGAGCCGCTAGTGCGTGCTAAGTTACAATTCAACCACACAGCACACGGGGACACGATTCCACTATTTTTACACACGCGAGAACCCGAACGGGAACCGCTGGAAATGATGCGAAAAATGTGGAAATAAATGAAATTACAGGTTCTCTCAAATCACTCAAACAAATTCGAATGCGTGTTCCTTGAAGTGTCTTCGACTCCGGTGTCCCTCGCACAAAAACAAGTTGAGGTCAGATAAAGAACGACACAAAAATGCAAAAATTTAAAAGACAGAGAAATATTCACAAGAAAAACCGGGGGTCAGACTACCCGAGGAAAGAAAATCTAGCAATCAGAATTTCACCAAAAATTAACCTAAGCCGTGCCTCCCCGGCAACGGTGCCATTTTGATAACCGCCCCGCACCCTTAGTTAATTCGAGCAAATTAATTGTCCAAATTAAGTTATAGTCGTTCGTTGCAGTCGGATACGAGAGGGCTACTCGAAAACCACTTTAATTAGATTCGAGTCAATTTCAAGCGGCAAAAATTTTTTTAGTTGGTGAAGTCCAAGGTCGAACTCAGGGAGGCAACTGTCTCCTTAGGTCAAATTTTAGCAAAATCCAAGTGTGAGATTTTCGGGGAATATATTTTTGGTCTTTTTTTATTTTCTATGCAGACACATACAACCCGCAGGCCAATATAACAGTTAATTCAATTAAGATATCACATGAAGTCCAAAAATTCTAAAAATTGGCCAGATGATTAAATATGATGAAAGTGATCTACCCTAATTTTTTTGAAATTTTTAGACACTAAATAAATTTACTGTGAATTAAATATGCAGACAGGGTGATTCTCAATCTTTTATTTTTAATAAATAACAAATCACAATTTCTTCAAGAGATAAAATTAACCTAGATATCACTCAAGATAAGGAATCCAGGAAAATTGACAGATCTTATTTCCAATGTGAAATGAATTTACTAAAATTAAAATGCGAAAACCACTGAACAATTTATTTAGGCCTCAATATGTGCGCAAATGACATGAAATTTTTATGGCATGTTAAGAATACTGTCCTTAAGCTACAGTGAATTTTTGAGGATTTTTGGAATCACAGAGAATTAACTAGAAATTAAAAGGTGTCACTGGGCAAAATATTCCAAAAATATACCAATTAATTCATTAATAATTCTACTGAAATTACAAAAATGTTACACGTGGCTCAATAGACAGAAGACAAGTTTCTCAACAAAATGCAACTTTTAGAATTGAAAAATGATGTAATATGCAACCTAGGGATACGTGCAAACACAGGGGTGTAAATGCAATACAAAAAAATAAAAATACAAAAAGCAAATATGCTGACAGGGACTAAAATGCAATTACCTATTATGCTGGGGACTCGAGTGCAATTTCTCCAATAGTCACGTGCTTCTCACGTGGGCTCAGCTTCACAGGGACCTTTTTGCAATATCTGAAACGTTCCAGGGCCTCTGTGCAAAATATCCAGGCCGCACGTGCTCCTCACGTGGGTCGGCCTAGGCTCGGGTGCTTCGGAGGCTCAGGACTTGGCTCGGGAGCTCTTGGAGGTCTGGAGTGAGGCTCGGCGTAGCCTCGGGTAGTCCGAACCTAGGGTCGGAGTTGAGGCTTGGTCTTCGTCGACGTGGCTTGCTGCGGACCTTTGGATCAAGATCGATCCAAAGGCTGTCGGGGCTGACGCGTGACGCGATCAGAGACCGTCAGATCGCAAGAGGATCCGACGGCGCCTGAGAACCGAGGAAGGGGGGGCGACGTGGCTGAATGCTGTTCGTAGGATCAAGAAAGATCCCACGGCTGTCGGCTGCTCCAGATGATGGATTACGTGGCGTGAAGTCGACCGTTTGATCGAGATGATCGAACGGTAGCTGGGGCTTCTCCCTCGATGGTCCTCCGCCACCTGTGGAGGAGTAGACTGGGCTCCGGTGACGAGGCGTCTGCTCCGCCTGGTCCTCCTAGTGTCGGTGATGCTCTCCGGACGTTCGGAGATAGCTTGGGAGACGCGCGGTCGTGCGGCGATGCTTCCAGTGGTCCCAGGTGTGACGGAGGCGCGTAGGAGAGCTCTGGCGATGAAGCTCGATAGGTGCTCCGGTGGACCTCCGGCCAATGAACGATATGGTACCTGCAGGTGTTAGGAGCGTAGCCGAAGCTCGTGCGTGCTAGTGGAGATGTGAGGATGGAGTGGCGAGGCCTAGTCGGAGTGAAAGGGGTCCGGCGATGGTGCTCCGCCCAGGTGGCGGAGCTGGAGCTGATGGAATGTGAAATGGTTCGTCGGAGGGTGTGAAATACAGTGCGAGGATGAGAGCTCCGTCGCGGAGCTCGGCGAGGTGGGAGCGGAGAGAGAAGATGCAGATGGAGCTCGAATAAAATCGGAGATATAAAGGGAAAAATCAGAACGAGGATCAAATAGAGATGGAGGAGTTTACCTGTGGTTTGGAGCTCGATTTCGAGGTCCAGGTCGTTGCTCGAAGGGGCGATAAGGCCCTGAGCTCAAGCAGCAACTCGAAGGAGGGCTGCGACACGGCAGTGGCACCGCGGATCTCGCCGGAGAAGAAGGTCTGTCTTCGCTCAAGGATTCACTCAATTCCTGTCACAAATCGAAAGCTCCGAGCTCTAGGTTCTTCCCTGGAATGGCGGATGGGTGCGACGATGGCCGGAGAGGGGGGATTTATAGGTTGAAGGTCTCGGCCATTCTGTCGATGGAGCGAGGTTGACGGAGTTCGTGGGAGCGGGCTGGAGGTCGACGTGGGTTATGGAGTAGCTGGCGCAGATAAGGGAAGAGTGGGGCTCATCGTGGGAGTGTTGGCGGACGGTGAAGGTGGCTGACGTGCAGCCGGAAATAGAAAGGGGGTGCCCCTCCCGCAAGGCAGGGAACGTGGGAGAGAGGGGCACCCGGAGGTAGGAGACGAAGTCTCCACCGTTGGATCTTGTGATCCAACGGTGGTGATCGAAGCGGTAATGGCTGGGTGAGATTAGATCGGGGCGAGTTGATAAAAGGTTGTGATGGCACCACGTGGAGGGAGCTGGGCGAAGCGTGAGCGAGCGGCTTGGATGAGGAGATGGAGATGATCGAAGGGACGAGGGGCGCCAACGGAAGAGCGGCTGTGATGGAGGTATCAAGGGCTTGATCAAGCGGTGTACACGCCGCCACGTGGCGAGCTCTGGTGAGGGCGCTAACGTGCAGCGTAGATTAAGGTTATTTAAATAAATGTACGTAATTATTAAGTGTATTTAAATAAATGTATTTAATTAGATTTAAAAAGTTAATTAAGATTTTGCATGTAATCGTATTTAATTAAGGTTATTTAAATAAATGAATTTAATTATTAAGTGTATTTAACTAAATGTATTTAATTATTAAGTGATTTTAAATAAATGTATTTAATAAGATTAAAACTCTTAATTATGTGTTGTTGTTTATTCAAATAAATGTATATAATTATTAAGTGTATTTAAATAAATGTATTTAATTATTACGTATATTTAAATAAGTCTTAATTAAGTGTTTTTATTTATTCTTATTTAATTGAGGGTATTTAAATAATGTATTTAATTATGAAGTGTTTTTAAATAAATATATTGACTTCCCTCTTTCATAGAATATGACCGATCTTGTTGCATTATATGTCTCTTGGAATGGCAGAATCGTCAATGAAAATGGTAATGTCAGTTACGAAGGGGGTAGAAGTTAGATGATAGGCCTTCCCTTAGCTACCACCTTCGAAGATCTGTTATCGAGTGTATGTGCCATAATTGGTTATAATCAAGACCAATATAGTGTATGAGTGATGTGTAGATGGCCGATGAACATTAACACATTTTGTCCAGTTGTTGTTTCTGATAATCAGACTATTGGGTTGATGTTAAATATTTCTCGTCTCTCAAGATGATACAATTGATGGTCAAAGCCGATCAAATAGAAAATACTCAATTCAACGCATCCAATGTTGCCCAATCATCTCGTGGAGGAATAGAATAGCAAGATGTACCTGTAGAGGATGAGAACAATGATGACATAAACGATGTTGATGATGATACTGGCATTGAGGAGGAGGAGGCTATCCTCGGGGTATGTTGTATACGAGGACATTTATGGGCAAGAATCGCTCATTGGTTCAATAAGTAATGAACCTATTTTTGATCTCTTGTTGATTACGATGTTACATTGGATCCAATGTCGCAGCTGCCTGATATCTTTCAAGATGAAGACTGGAACACATATGCTGAGATACCATTCTTGAGCAAGCCCCATGATACCATCTTATCCGATCGTAGTGTACTTGAGTATTGGCATAATAGAACTTTCACCTCGAATTAGATTTAATTGATGTTCTGAGTACGTGGAGTATGACCAAGTATGTCTAATACAAAGTAATAGCTTCCAAGAAAGATATATACAACATTGGGTGTGCTTTGCCAAACTGTAAGTGGAGGTTACATGCGAGTCGTAGTGAGAAGGGTGAAATTTAAAAAGTCCGAACGTATCGAGATGAACATACGTGCCGAAAGACATGGCGAGGTCTTCCCGTATTGGGCACTAAGTTTTGACGAAGGTCATCGGTATGGGAATACTACAACTAATTTATTAGAATGCTTCAAGAGTATTTTGAAAGGCATGTGGGTTCTTCCTAGACTCAACGGGCGATAAAGTACCACTAAGATACATGTGTTTACTTGAGAACTTACAAGAGTGTGGACAATTGGCTTGGGGGGTTGCAGTTCTAGCACAATTGTACCAACAATTGGATGAGTTCTCCTTGCGAAAATCAAAGAGATGTTATGCCTTCTTGACCTTGCTACAAACTTGGTCATGGAAGCATATACACATTGGCGTTCCTCGTCCATATCGTCTGAATCAGGACGTTTTGCATCGAGGACCCTACGCATGCAGGTAAAATACAAAAATATTATGCTATTATACTTTTGCATTATAATATAATACTCAAAAATTATTGAGAATAGATGGACATCGAGAAGGAGGTCTTTCGTAGAAAATATACAAGCTACGAATCTACCCTTCTACCACAACAAGTTAGATATCCAGCATGAACATCAGGTATGTTGCTCATGCATTATCATGTTCGCTGCAAATTTACAAACTAATACTTGAAAATTTTTAACAGATGTGGTGGTCTCCATATGACATGGACATTGTAAATAACTTACATCTAATTTGCCGAGAAGGACGGGAGGTGTAGATGTCACAAACGATTTTGATTTGCTTTAATGTGGTGGTAATGCACATGCTGGGTCAAGTCATGCGACAATTTGATCTGAGCTCCCATATCCAGAGCCAATGTCAAGAATAATTTTCCTGGAGTGTCGGACTAGACAGAGGGGCAATGATCCGATCGATTGGGCTGACCGACTTCGTGAGCAGATACTTCAGTGGAATCGGAGATGACAAATAATTGTGATGGAGAGAGCATCAATGGAAAATTTTGAACAATGAGTAACAAGACACATGCAATGGTATTTGCAAGTTACTCGGCGTTGGATTCAGACATCAATCCCTACACCATGACTTGCATATGACCCATACGCTCTCAGATACAGGCATGGGGTATGAGCTTTATTTTCACTCAATGGGTAGTTGAGTTTATCTCATATAGTAATAGTGTGTGATGGTTTTAATATCACATGTACAAAGCGTATATGAAGCGCGTGGGATTCTTGGGTATTACAAACGCAGCTCTAATTTGCAGAATGTTATAGGTTTATTGGACTCAACATTGCATACTTTTGGATTGACGGATAAAACATAGTACTATCTGCGATACTCTTATTCGAATGAGCCATCAGCAGTCCCTTTCTTCTCTACAACTTACGCAGTTGTTGGACCCACCACAACTGTTGGTACTCATGATGCCGAGGCAGGGCCATCTCATGCAAGGACTGCAATAGAGACTAAACTTACTCAACCATCACAGGCTGATGACTTCTAGGGTCTAACCCCCCCCCCCACGCAGACAGTCTTAGTGTGCTTAACCGGTTATATTATTCCTCCTCAGTCTAGTGTTGGTTTTGCATACTATGCAAGCCAAGATCGTCTCCCTCTATTCCATAGAATACATCCTCCACGGTCGGATCTGATGTATCCACACATGCAGCAGCATGGTTCTCACCAGCAGCCATACAGCATCAACAACAATCTCCACAACTTGATAGAACAACTGCACTTAGAGAACAAACACGAGAGACAAGTGTGGAGAGTAGAAGTACCTCTAGTGGAGGTAGTAGAGGTCGTAGGGCTGGATTATCAGGAATATTCCGTAGGACACGACAAATGTTTGACTAAATAATAAATGTATCCTCGATAATATTTTCCTGATGAATGTAATTAAGTTATTGATATTAATGTCATGTTATATTTAGTATTTTATGTTAATAGCTATTTCGTGATGAAATTTTAGGTAAGTGGTTGCTATAATGCAATTGATGTTTTATATGAGCTTAAATATTTTCAATATATATAATTTCATATTCAATTGTATCCGTGCAGGTTATGGCAAAAACTCGCTTCACGACACATAAGTCGGTGTGTCCACCCCTACATAATCGAATCTTGGTAGTACGTCTACCATCCACTTCAAATGGATCTCATGGGGCTGCAACCGCTCCACCACAGTCACCGTAACAGCCACTTTCTGCAACACCATCGGCACCAGACTTTGTGCATTAGTCACTCCCTTGTCTAGGCCATCTAAGGCCACTACAGAGTACCCCTTGGAGGAAGAGCAATTGCTAAATCCACCAGTACAATTGGCAGACTCTCCATTCACTGACTACCCGCCTCAGTCCATGACCCCTGCTATAGTCGATAGTTTACAGTGTGAGACTCCTCCACACACTAATATATGTGATGAGGAGGAAGATCTCTATACCGACCTAGCAGATTTGCATTACACCATTACACTGAAATATTCTCGTCTGAGCGTATTACGCAGGGACCAAGTTTGTAGGTAATGAATGCGGTATATTTCTAGATTAATCTAATGTTGGAAGTAATTGGGTGTAATGGTGATGCATGTTCAGTTGCAATGAATATGATGAATTATCTTCTCGTTGACAATATTTAATTGGAAGTTATGTATTGATTTATGTCGATGATGTTCTCTGTTTCATTACATAAGAATGTATCTCTTTCGGAAAAAATATTTATCTCAATTATTATTAAATTTCATCAGAAATTAAAAATATCACAATTATATTATATGCTTAATAATAAAGAAATAGGTAAAAAAATATTCATTAAAAGTTGTACAAATATATGAACTGTTTAAACCCAAATTTACAATATTATAATTTTTTAATATATTATAATAATTTAAATTTATACATTTTAAATATATTTTATAAAATTGCATACATAATGTTTAAATAATACAATATTTTTTTCACTACATGCAATTATTATTTAAGTTGGTAATTACAATAGACTCATTAGTAGATTTGTGGATTGGCGGGGAACGTCGATCGATGTCCAAGACGGGGAAAAAATAAAGCGATGCCCTAACAGGGCATTTGCACGTGGAGCATGTCATGTCGGGGAAATCACTCTCCATTAAATCTCTCTATCTCTCTCTCTCTCTCCAAAGGCACAAACCCCCCATTCGATTTATATCTCATCATTTCTATATTTAAAATAAGCTCAAGCATTATCTCTCTGTATCTCCTAATACTTGTAATTTTTTATTTTTTCTTTAATATCTAGATATCTTAAAATAAGTATTGAATATTTATAACACTGAATATTATATCTTGTATTAATTATTTATAAAATATCTTATCATCATAATACAAGTCAATTTATTTGGCCAACTAATATGGTATAAGCAAATAGTAGTTGATAACAAAAAATGATATGAATTTTTAAGTTATTGTAAGTATATGCCATGGTAATAGTTCATAAAAATATTATATTCAAAGCATCAATATCAATTTGATCTTTGTATACATACATATTTATAAGTTTATCAAAATATTTCTAAAATTTTAAAATATCATGTATCGAGATGACACAATTTCCCCTATACTTTTTGTACAGGGACGAAGCCAAAAAATTCATCTTGGGAGGGTTAAATTATTTAGATATTATTTATCTAATTTGTCTTGTCGTTTTAGTTGTTAATATTAGGGGAATGGTTCCTTTGATGTAACGTGAGTTACAAAGGAAGTGTTGTAACTATTTTTTGTTCAATTTTGTTTCTTCAAATACATCCTTATAGATAGAATCTTCGAATAAGGTTATAAATATCCTCCCAATTCGCTCAAATCCAAGATCACTTGCAATTTTATATAAAGGGCTATAAGTATGTTTCTCTTTTAACCGAGACTTAAATTTCTTAAATATTGATTGGACTTTTAACCACTAAGATAAAATAAGAAATGACAAAATTTTGAGGATATATAGAGCATTAATGGAAGTTTAAATCTATAAAGTTGGATTCTTGGAAACGAATTCGGTCTATAAGATGAGTTTCCAATAATTCCGTAATTGATCGAAACTAATATTGGGAATAGATTTTTATAAAAGTACCTATATAAACTTATAATCAGATGTAAATAATCTCTATAAAAATCGTATTGACAAAAAGATCCCTACAAAACTCTTTATATCACTGAAATATACATTTATTAATATGGTATTAATTAATACCACTAGATTTAATTTTTCAAACAAGCAACACTATACAATATTTTTTACGTACATGGATGCAAACAAATATAGATAAATGTACCAATCCTTTATCATATATGTTATATATATTTTGACATGTGTACGTTTATCTGCTTATCTATTTTAAAATGGATGCAGATACAAATAGGTTTGCAAACATGCGGATACAAATAGGTATCTGTATCCATATATGTATACACTAGAAAAATATGTAACCATATATGTTTTATGATCCTGAAAAATGAAATAGGTATCCAAATACATATATGTATATGCAAAGAATATAAAAAGAAAAATCATTATCTATATAATATATCATAAAATAAAAACATATATATGTGACGGTTTACAAACCTATATGATGATGGGCATAAGATGTATCAGTATCTGGTTATGCACATCATGTATTGTTATTATTATAATTAGATTTTATATATGGGTCCAATGGGGCTGCCCCCACCCCATTTTTCGAGTTTTTTTTCAAAATATCACCATGTATATTCATCCATATATCCCGACTATATGTCATTCAAAATTCGTCAAAAACAGAGACTCTTATGCCCTCCATCTAGAACAGGTCGATTATAATAATGTTTAGACCGTTAAAATTACATGTTCTATATGGAGGGTAAAAGAGTCTCTATTTCTGATGAAATTTGAATGACATGTTATGGGATATATAGATGAATATACATGGTGATATTTATCAGAAAAAATTGCGGAAAAATGGAGTGAGGGCAGCCCTTTTATTCCATATGTATTGATTTTTTTGTTGAGATATGGGCGGGCTATTATACATAACATGTAAATTTTAGTTATTAAATAATGTACTTAGATTATATATAGTACTATATATTAGACATATATACGGATTTTGGTCGGGAGCCGGGGGAGGGGGGCTCTCTCTCCGTCACTGTTTTTGTACATCGTAAAAATGAGACCCTCCATATAAATTAAACTTTGTGTTAAAATTTGATACATTTGCGATTGTTTGGGTAACAACATATTTCAGGTGAGTATAGGCATCTTTAATTCATCTCTTTTTGGTTTTCTGCACCATATTTTGATTTTCCTCTTCTTTGATCCGTAATTCCCAACAAATCTTTGACTCCCCGCATACAATGGGATTTCATACTCTACCTCCTCTGATTAAGAATATAGGATGTTCTTGCGAATTATGACCGACGCCTGGAATGCGAGCACATATATCATGTTGATTGCTCAAGCGTACTTTGGCTATTTTACGTAGAGTTGAATTCGATTTTTTCGATGATCTTTTTTGTTGAGTATAACTATACCTTTCTAATTGAACATCGGAGAAAGATTTATTTGACATTTCAAAAATAATAAACTATAGATTATATAAGTAATATTTTTTCATTAAACCATTAAAGATATTTATTTGTTAAATATATAGGTATGTTCAATAAAATCATTATAACAATATCCGCAATGAAGTGTGGTTGGATTTTTTTCCCACCTTTTGACACGTGGTTGCCTTAAGAAGTACCGTTGTCGGCTGTTGGCCCTTTCGAGTCTCCCCCTTTTAAATTATCTCTCCACTCCCTCTCTCTCTTCCATTAAATTCTCTGCATCCCCATCCTCTCTCCCCTTAATTAATGCTCCCTTACTAATATTCTCTTTATATTTTTAAATTTAGAATCATAGTAATATTAATTAAGTAATGGATATAACATATATTATTAATATCAATTGTAAAATATGACAATTGTATTTTAGATTTTTCTTTGTAGAACTACTATTTTTGAAACATAAAATGTAAATTTTCAAAAACCGTACTTCCCACCCATTTCTCTATAATGTAAATTAGTGTATTTTGTTGATAAATATTTCTAAGATACATTGTAACGATAATAATAATCACAAGTATTTTTTGATATTTTAAGCATGTGTATTACAATATTTTAGTAAAAATCAACTCAAAGTATTATTACTATATGGGTAAAATGGGGTGCCCCCGTGGGGGAGCTAACTTGGCTCCCCCTACCCCATTTCGCCCAGGTTTTTTATTTTTTTTTTGAAATTTTCTTCCGTGGATTTTCATCAATATGTCCCTATATTATGTCACTAAAATTTCGTGCGAAAAAGAAACCCCTACGGCCTCCATTTCCCAGGAGGCAACCCCATTTGACCCTTACTATATATATATATATATATATATATATATATACATATGTATATACATATATATATATGCATGTATGAATATATGTATTTGCATGTGTATGTACAAAACATTATAATTAAAGCTGATAAGTTAAGTGGGGGATCACGACCTTGTGAGAGGAGCACTTGATGGCCTCCATGTTTCACCATTAGGGAGAATAATTATTTAAAAATTTAACCAATGTTCGAACAAAGAACAGTAATAACATGTGATGTTTATGCAGATTCTAATAAACATGAGTTCCCATGAATTTGAATGGATCAAATTTTGCTTTAATCCTGCCCTATCCACATATCTCACTATTTTTAGATTTGTATTTGATTAATGATGCTTACACAGTGACGGAGACAAGGGGGGGCAGGAGGGGGCTTGGCCCCCCATGTCTCCCAACATAATACTTATTATTTATTATATAATAGTAATAGTACATGACATAAATAAATAGTTAAATATAAGTGTTAATAAGTTATATAAAATGGCCCTCCCATCTCCCATTTATAAGTTCTATATAATTCTTCCACCATCATTTTTCAATAAAAAATTAATTATATGATAGATTATGATAATTTAATTATTAACACTTGTATGTTTTACAAGAACTACAAGTTATACATATACAGATGCAAATAGTTACGGACATATCCTTATCTGATCTGACACCTTATCCATTTTATATTTTTTTTTACATCTGTATCCGTATGCATTTTAAAATGGATACGGATATGGACATCGTTTTGATATCCGCAAGCATCTGTATCTGTATCGTATATCCGTTTTCGTTTATAAATATAGTCATACAATTGTTTTTAACCATATATAACATAATTCTATACATGTTTTTACCATATTTGTATAATTTTTATGATATAAATACATTTACTAAATTTATTTCATGTGTTTTCCATCCAATTCATATATATCTAAGTCAATTCTATACAATATTTCTAACATTACTCGTATACGATCAGTATCAGTTTTACACCTATATCAGTTTTTTAAGGATATGGTAAGATAATTGTAATATCCGTTATTATCGATTTCAACATCCGTATTCGTATTAAAAAACATTCCAGTTGACCAAGCCTAATTCTAATTGTTTTGTTCCGAAGCAAAGATATCTACGGGGGTCGGTTCAGCCTATTCAGATATTCATACCTATATCTATATATGTATACGTCCGTTTGCATCCATGTATAATAACTACAAGAACAAAATAAGTACGTAGAGATTTTTAATTCGTCATTATATCATATGTTGTTCAATATATAATTATGAATAATATTTAACGAGATTTTTTATATTTGAAATATAGGAAAGAATGTAGTATCCGTTGTTATATCAATATCATTGTTCTATATAGTGATGTTTAACCGTCGTAATTTTAATATCAAAGATTAGTTGAGATTCTGAAAAATATGATGAATAAGCGTTGACATATTGACCTTCGTGAATGATATAGTAACCGATATGACATTCGTCTCTAATGTTTTACATAAAAACCATTTTTGTAACAAATTGTACTCATAATATATATTAAGCCATGGATGAAATATTGATAGATTAAAAAACATCCATATACACACGTTTCATTGTAGTGAATCATTCCATTTATTAAAGATGTATAGTTAAGTATTAGTATTTACTTGTTGTACGCATTTCGACCTTTTGTATCTTTTTATGAACTTTCATTTTGAACATAAATAAACCCATTAAAAATGTTGGGTTGTTAAAATAGTTGTCAAAATCTAGAATGTAAAGAGTAATTACGCTATGCAAAAGATATCAAAATAAGGGTATAAATGATTACTTATGGACAAGCATATAGGAGTTATCATGTCCAAATTTATTTTAATACATGAGTATGGACGTCATTATAGATATCAACGAATATGAATAATGTGTATTGTATCTTGAAAATTGAGTATATATATAAAATAAATATGGATTGAAAATGAATACAATCACAAATACTTTATTAATTAGCGTATATATATACGAATTGAATGGCTTATTCTGATACAAATACAGTATATATCTCATAAAAATTATATCAAATATACAGAAGAAGTTGGAATTTTTGTTATATGTAATTTAAAATAAATATACAACCATATATTAACAAATATAAAAATATAGATAAAAATGTACGTGGATACTAAAGTGACATTTATATATGTATTCTTTTTTAATATCGATACATATACACCTGTCAAAATATATTATAATATATATATATATGTATATATCCCGTTGCATCCCTACATTTAGTGTGATATAATTTTACTTTTTAAAAATATTAGATTTAATGAAACTACTTAACATCATATTAATAAAAGTTTTTGTGATTTGAAGAATTTTGTAAGGATCTTTTTGTCCATATAATGTTTGTTTGGATAGTTATGTGAAATCATAAGTTTATAAGGGTATATTTGTAAAAATTTCCAGTAAATTAATGTTAATAATTAAAACAATGCATAATAACATAGATAAACTTTATATATATACGATGTATCTACATGCATATGTATGTATGTGTGTATATGTATGTGTGTAGTCTCAGTAATTTGGCCCCCCAATTAAAAATTTCTGGCTTCGTCCCTGCTTACATATTGCAAAGTAAATAACATATTCTCAAGTTCACCATTTTATAATATAGTTTGATCATCGAGACAGATGCGGATAAAGAGAAATTTGTTAAAATAGATGTGTTTTTTATAGTTTTATTCTGAACTCATCTTTCTTTTCATTCCTAATTAGTTTTTTTATTTTAAAATAATCATAAAAAATACGAGTAAAGTGATCTTGATGAAATCTATATAGTGGAATCACTTTTTTTAAAAAACTAATCCAAAGTATCCATATGAATATATTGGTCGGCACATGCCATTTAAAATCACACATAAATGCAATGTATGTATGCCATGTATAATTTTGAAAATGGTTTGATCCAGCCTGTTATTTTACATATCTAAACTTTATAATCCAGTTCTATCTATTACAATGGCAAATCGAATCATACTAATATTATGGTAGATTTCTACACAAGATGCCTATTTGTTAATAACCATCAAAAAATTCCATCTTCAGTTCTAAGTGTGGGATTTTTTAATTTATTATTAAATAAAGTCCAATCAAATAGTAATTTCATTTTTAAATTAATAAAGTATAATTTAACACATATCAACATCTCGGGAATCGGTGTGGTTCCTTTCCACAGCTTTTGCAAATTTCACCTATTATCTTTAGATTTTTTTTATATAAAATCCATTGATTTTATATTTGTATTTGAGGTTAGGATTTAGGAAGAACATATATGTCGGAATATTTGTTTCCTAAATGTAGTTTGCACCTTGGATGCACATATGTGAATACATGCCATATAATTTTAAAGACTATAGGTAGAAGATACATTTTGAAAAATCATTATATAGTTCATATAATTCATAACAAAAGAATTACATTGTGGATTAAATATACAATGAGATTAATATCTATGGGATCCATCTCTTTATATAACGACGTACTGGTATTTATTATAGATATATCCACAAATTTTCTCGATGAAAATTATACTGAATATTTGACCTCAATTTATTTTCCTTACATTTTTTATGTCAATCATTTTTTTTATTTAATCAAAATATTACAAATTAATATTTAAATTTAGGTTTAAAATCAATTTATTTTCGGCCGCAACGGGTTGCATCCAGTGATTACAGTAAAGTACGGTAGAGGATACGGTGGAGGATGCGATATGCACGTGGCAATAGATCCTAAAATGCATGCTACAATATAATGCTGAAAATAGCCATAAAATTGGAACCTTTCTCGTCACTGCTTTCAGTTTCGGCAAAACCCTACTTTCTGCAGCTGCCTCCACAGATTCGATCGTCGCAGTCATGGGTACGAATCTAGCCCACCTTTTCCTCCGATCCCGTTGCGATTTCTTCCGTTTGCTTTAGATTCTGCAACAATTTCTTGTTACGACGTGATGATTCGCTTTAGAGGCAGATCAGGATGTCAAAATGTACAGACGCTCGTCTTTTACGTTTCTGTTTATGTTGAATCCGATTTTATCCACATGCTTTAGCCTTTTGATTACATAAACCCCGGTCGTTGGATGCCTAAAGGCGTTAGATTTAGATTGCCAGATGCTTCCTTGGGTCGTCGTTTGAGAAAGAGTTGAAGACAAGCAGAGGTGGAATTGATGCAATATGAATGCATTTGAGATCTTAAAAATATTTTTTTGTGGATACGTGTACCCTTTGAAGTGGCTGTGTTTTTCTATATAGATTGACCTCTCCCACATGCTTTACCGGTTATCAGAAAAGCTTTTATGTTGTTGACATACGCCGAAAATTCATGCATACCATAGTTTGAAAATAAATTTTGCAGTATAATGTCCTTGAAACTTTTTTTTGTTATGTACCATAGGAATGTTGCCTTTTGAAAAGGCGGCTTTGGTTTTAGGTCAAACATTCATTTCTCAGGTTAATGCCCACAATAATAAAAAAGAGATAATAGCCGCCTTTTCATAAGGTGGCTTTGCTTTTAGGCCAAAGCTACCTCTTCCGCCTCTTGAAGATGCAACTTTTACGAAGTATCGATCAAAGCTGCCTCTTGAATGGATGGCTTGGGCCTAAATCCAAAGCCACCTTTTCAAAAGATGGTTTGCCTATGGTACATAACGAAAACAAGTTTTGCAGATGCATATTGCGAATTTCGTTTTCTGATTGTAGTATCCAAGAATTCTCCTCACCTTTTGTTTATGAACATTCTTATTTTTCTTCTTCTACATCCTCCTCCTTTCCGTTTCTCCACCTTAATGATCGGTTCCCCCTTGTAGCTGTCTTTTTTATCATTCTTATCATTTGAAAATAAAAAAAAGTAAACTCAAAACAAGATTGGATCACAAGATTATATAATTGCACTATAATAGACACGATGATGGGCGATAGGGAAATATGGCATCAGGCGATTGTGGATTTAAGGGACTTTTGGAGTGAGGTTGGCTAGCAATGGGGTTTTGATGCACCTCCCATGCTTGATGATGGGGAGCAACATGGAGGGGGGGTTCTTTTAGGGGGGCTAGATACAACTCATATGGAGGTGAGATGTGCTTGGCATGCCCTGAAATAGCGGATGAATCATCCTGATGCTTGAAGAAATGTTAATGGTGTTTCCTATGCGGGGATAATGGGCATTTTGTGAAGGTTTGCAACGGAGAGGCCCACTATGCTTGTTGTGGTGCTAATGTGTGAGAGCCTCTCTTCTGGTTTTGAGAGAAGTCTGATGCAATGGTTTATAGTATTGTAATTGAGAAGGAGATGCCGATGTTGAAAATAGCTTGGTAGTGGAAAGAGATCGAGAGTAGGTCGATTGAATCAAGTCAGACATATAATTGATCGATGTCTTTACTCGGTTAGGATTTCCTCGTAAAAATACATGTCTACTTGAGATTAATGGTTTTATTTGTGATTAAACACATTACACTTGGTATTGTTTGTGATTTGTAGGAGAAAATAGACTTAATTGATTGATCTGTTTGATAAGCCTCCACAAATAAGTTCAATATATCAGTTGCTATCAGAGTTTAGAATGCACTGATGTTGTAAAAGACTCAAGTGCGATGGTCTACAATGGTGGGTCAAGGAGTAATGGCAATTCTACCACATGACCTCTATTCTGCAGTAACATTAATTACTCATAGTGGAAGACGAAGATGATGGTCTTAGTGTAGTTTGGTGATTTTGAATCCTAGTACATGGTGAAAAAGCTTTTCACATTCATTGAGGACAATATGAAAGATACATTGATGCAAATAAGAAACAGACGGCGATAAATTCAAAGTTCAATGCTTTATGTTGCATGCTTTTCGAGGATGAGTTCGATCAAGCATCTTATCTGAAAATTGCTCACGAGATTTGGACACGTCTCCTGATCAATCATGAAGGTATCAACAAAGTGAACGAGTTTCTATTTTGTATACACACAAGGGGTAGGAGATGTTCAAGATGAAGAATGGAGAAATTACTAAAAAAAATGAACATGGGGTTAACTACCATGTCAATTAACTTTGAAACTTTGGGAGGACATTTTTTCACGGAGAACTACCAGCGAATATTGTGCACTCACTATCCTCTTCGTGGGAACATGTAACTACAAAAATGGTGGTATCCAATTTCAAGACAATGACCTTTGATTTGCTAGGTAATCTCTTAGCATATGAAACTAATCTAAAGAACATGAAGGAGTAAGAAGAACCAAAGAATATGATATTGTCCTTCAAAGCCACTCAATCAAAGAAAGATTCTTTATCAAGGTGAAGATAATGACATTGCAATCATGAAGGGAAGAAGAAGAGTGTAAGAATCACTGTTATCAAAGCTACTCATCAATTTAAGAGATTTCTAAAAAATAAGAAGGTTCTGTTCACCAATAAAAGAAGCAATGGTGAAGAAGAAGAGTGTAAAAAGCCTCGACGTATCAAAAGGACATGTCATTTGCTTAAGAAAGGGCACGCTTATGAAAATAAAGGGAAGAAAAAGCGTTCCAAGCTGTTGGGATGTCTCTAATGACGATGACAATGCTATTGACAATGAAAGCACATGTCTAAGATTTGTAATCATTGTCTGGTTTAGAGTACAATGACGAATGCATGTCATATGATGAGCTTTTTCCAGTACCACAAGAACTTCAGAACTTCTTATTGTAAGTAAGAAGCATGAAAAGGAATTAGTACTTTAGAAAATACTGAAGTTTTGCTTGATGAAAATGATTATTTGGAAAGGAAAATGATCTCCTTAAAAGGGAGTTTATAGAAATAAAGAGTAGATTTTCTTGTTTAGAAAATGAGATCAAAGAACTTAAAGTGAAATCTAGCATTTTATTAAAAGAAAAAGGCACTTATATAATGTTTCTAGTTGATGCGGATCGAAAATCGGCGACGGCTAAAATAATATATTTTTGGACGGTGGATTATTGAAGGAAGAATAATAGAGGGATTGAGGAGAGAAGCTCGTCGGAAAAACGAGGGATTTTGGAGAAGAGAATCGCGGAGATCGCATAGGGGACGAGAGAGATGAGAGAGGAATAAATTGGAGGGGTTGAGAGGAGAAGCTCGTCGGGAACACGAGGGGATGGAGAAAAGAAATGTGAAGACCACGTGAGGGGAGAGAGAGGGGGAGAGAGAGAAAGATAGAGAATAAAATCTCAATTTTTCATAATAACTGAACTTACTAAACAACTAGTCTATCATCCCTTTATATAGGAGGGATGAGATTACAAAAATAGAAACTCAAATTCAAATTCAAACTAATTATCCTAATTTGACTCTAACCGACTAATTTGAAATTCAAATTGAAACTAGCTACTTTAGAGATCACACACGATCTCTTATTTTAAAATAAAATTACGATGACTCAAAATAAACATAAATAAAATTAATGGATAAAAAGTAGATAAAAATGCGGCCCTATTCCTCCAGTTCACGCTGCGTCAATTCTCCTCCGCTTGAAAAATTCGTCTCCTGACGAATGATGGTCTTTTGTCGCATGTCGGCGTGAACGTCTGGACGGATTGTTAGATCGTGAGGACGATCTGTAGGCCATGCTCTGATACCAATTGATGCGGATCGAAAATCGGCGACGGCGAAAATAATATTTTTTTGGACGGTGGATTATTGGAGGAAGAATAATAAAGGGTTTGAGGAGAGAAGCTCGTTGGAAAAATGAGGGATTTTGAAGAAAAGAAACGTGAAGACCACGTGAGGGGAGAGAGGGGAGAGAGAGAGAGAAAGATAGAGAATAAAATCTCAATTTTTCATAATAACTGAACTTACTAAACAACGAGTCTATCATCCCTTTATATAGGAGGGATGAGATTACAAAAATAGAAACTCAAATTCAAATTCAAACTAATTATCCTAATTTGACTCTAACCAACTAATTTGAAATTCAAATTGAAACTAACTACTTTAGAGATCACACACGATCTCTTATTTTAAAATAAAATTACGATGACTCAAAATAAACGTAAATATAATTAACGGATAGAATCGCGGAGATCGCATAGGGGAGGAGAGAGACGAGAGAGGAATAAATTGGAGGGGTTGGGAGGAGAAGCTCGTCGGGAACACGAGGGGATGGAGAAAAGAAACGTGAAGACCACGTGAGGGGAGAGAGGGGGGAGAGAGAGAGAGAGAAAGATAGAGAATAAAATCTCAATTTTTTCATAATAACTAAACTTACTAAACAATTAGTCTATCATCCCTTTTTATAGGAGGGATGAGATTAGAAAAATAGAAACTCAAATTCAAATTCAAACTAATTATCCTAATTTGACTCTAACCGACTAATTTGAAATTCAAATTGAAACTAACTACTTTAGACATCACACACGATCTCTTATTTTAAAATAAAATTACGATGACTCAAAATAAACGTAAATAAAATTAACGGATAAAAAGTAGATAAAAATGCGGCCCTATTTCTCCAGTTCACGCTGCATCACTAGTTCTAGATTTATTTAGATTAAGCAAGTAACTCGAGTTTGGGCATCTAGGTTTTCTTTGCAAAATAACCCTCAAGGACGTAAAATATAATGTGTAGCGAAAATTTCATTTGCAGCAGGTTCCACAAGAATGAGAGAAGCATGGGGTCGAATGACAAAATACACCATTAGAGATGTAATCCGCATTACCAAAGGTAGCATCCGATTTTCAAAAGACAATGGATGCAACTACCAAGAAGATATAATGATCGGAGAAGTTCACAGTGCCTCTGTGCCTGGATTTTGCAGTGGCAGCGGTTCATCATCGTACTTCAGGTTTGAGTGATGTTGGTTGTCGGAGGACGGTTTTCATGACATGGTATGCACCTTCCGGTCAGGAGCTGGAGGTAGGGGGATCGGCTACGGTTCGTTTTGTGTTAAAGCTGGATGCGTTGTGGTACAAATTGTTAAGTTTCAGGAGGGACTCTCGCAAGGTTCGGGAATTGAGGAGTGATGCAACACGAATTTGTAAATAGGGCTTAATTTTTATACATTAATTAGAGTCTAATTTTATTTACGATTAATCAAGTCGTTGGAATTTTCATTTGAATAAAAAGAGATCGCATGTGATCTCAATTAATTGGTCAAATTAGGTAGTTAATCAATTAGACTCAATCAAGATAAATTAAGATTTGAATTATATTCAAATCAATAAGCTAGTCGATTAGAGTTAATTTGAATTTTGAATTTGATTTCTTTCTATTTTTGTAATCTCACCCATCCTATATAAAGGGGATGGTAGTCACTTGTAAAAATAGTTCAAATTCAAAATCAATCAATTTTTGAGTTTATCTCAATTATCTCTCCCCTTCTCTCTCCTCTTTGTACGCGATCTCTGCGATTCTTCTCCAAAATCCCTTACATCCGGCGAGTTCTCTCTTCTTCCTCTCTAATTTCTCCACCAAATATTTTCCACTATCAAATTTAGTTTTTCCATCTCAGCGAGTTCTTATATGTATCATTAACTGATGCAACACGAAATTAATAAATATGGCTTAATTTTTGCACATTAATTATATTCTAATTTCATTTACGATTAATCGATTCGTTGCAATTTTTATTTGAATAAAAAAGAGATCTCATGCGTTCTCAATTAGTTGGTCAAATTAGGCAGTTAATCGAGTAGAGTCAATCATGATAAATTAAGATTTGAGTTTTATTCAAATCAATTAGTTAGTTCGTTAGAGTCAATTTGAATTTTGAGTTCGTTTTTTTTGTAATCTCACCCCTCCTATATAACGGGGATGGTAGTCATTTGTAAAAAGAGTTCAAGTTCAGAATCAATCAATTTTTGAGTTTATCTCATTTATCTCTCCCCTTCTCTCTCCTCCTTGTACGCGATCTCCGCTATTCTTCTCCAAAATCCCTAAAATCCGGCGAGTTCTCTCGTCTTCCTCCTCTCTAATTTCTCCACCAAATATTTTCCACCATCAAATTTAATTTTTCCATCTTTGCGAATTCTTATATGCATCATTTGGTCAGAGCATGGCCTACAGATCATCCTCACGATCTGACGATCCGTCCAGACGTTTGCGTTGACATGCGACGAAAGGCATCTTTCGTCGGAACATAAATGGCGAGTTGACGAAGCCTACAACAAGGAGTTGATGGGCATATTGCTCGACTTCCAATCAAAACTACGGGTTTTGATTGCTAATTTTGAGACCCTAAGCGCCGTCAAAATCGCTGCCACCACATCGTGCCCTCGAAGCTTCCATCCAAGTTCCCGATGAAGAAAGCCCAGAAAAACTCACCGTCGAAGACGATTCGCTTGTTGTCCATACAGTTCTAGACCTTCAGTCGCCGGATCAGCATCACCCTCGACCCGTTCGCAGGTCCTTCTCGCCATTCTCGTACCTCCAGCACTCCCCTTAGCCACGATGCCTTTCCCGCAACCTCTCCCATCCTTCATTTCTCCGTCGACACCACCGCCGAACCCCTCGCACACCCCTTTCGCCACCCACATAGTCCCATCTCAGTTACCCCCCTCCCTCGCCTTCCCCACGCCAACACCTCCTCATGCATCCCCTGCACCCCCAACGACCCCCCTGCCCCATCGCCGCCACCACCCTTTCCCCCTGCCCCCGCGCTCCCACGGAAGTTCGCAGCCTCACCGTCGCCTACCCAGGTCTCCCCACCTGCATGTGCTCACCTCCATACAGGCGATTCAACAATAATTGACTGCACAAGATGATGTATCAGCCTCCTTTTAGGAGATGTTGATGGAATTGAGAAGAGACCAAGACCAGAGAGGAGGAGGGGAAGAACATCAAGCAGATGGACCTCGAGGAGGAGAAGATGAAGAAGTAAGAGAGCATCCCAGACCCACACTCAAAGAGACATATAACCCTGGGATGGGCAAATCACAGATTGGATCCAAATTCCTTTAATGCAAAGATATTTTGAGTCGAAGCCTAACCTATTATATCTTCTTCTGATGTTCCATAGGAATGCAAATGAAGAACCATACATCCATCTACAACAATTTGGGTGTATCTCCAGCACCACTCACTACACCAGCATCCTATTGGGCGTAGTCAAGATGATCGCATTCCCCTCCAGCCTTCAAGATAAGTCGCTCTACTAGATTAACCATCTGGGGAAGGTGGTTGATGACTAAGTGATTTGTCTCTCTAATTAGCTGAAAACAGATATTCATCCCAAGAATTTAGGTTCATTCATCTGTTAATATCATAAAATTAACTTTCATGCACTTGTAAATAATTTGCATAAATTAGCATCCATTGTTGCATTCATATTCATCTGCATATTTTCACCCAATTTCGTCCATTTTAAGTAATTCATACTAACTCCAATTAACATGAAACTGACTTCATTGTATACATATCACTAACCTTAATCAAAGAAAAAACTTAAAAATACTAACGTGTGTGTACTCAAAATAAATCCAAATGCTAATTTCAGGACAAAAAGTTGCAAATGATGATATCTTTACCATTAAGTGTCCAAAGGTACCCTACACGTTTTTGAATTGATGTACATTCAATTATCTACAAATCAAGACCAAATTCAAAATACTCTAAGTTCATTTGTAAAAATTAGATTTTAGGACCAAACTGTTCATTGTATATTTTTACTGATTTTGCTCTATCATTTTATGTGCATATTTGACTCATTTTAGTTATATTTTTTCATTTCTTTATTTTATTTCATTTCTAACTAATTACATAAAAATACAAAATTAGAAAAGAAAAGAAAACGACCTGCTCTGATTTGAGAACACTGACAGACTCATTAGTATATGCCACGTATTTTCTAATTAATTTTAATTCACAAAAATACCAAAAATTTGCATTCCAGTCCATTGCATTATTTCGTAGCATGTTTGAGTTTTACATGAATTATTCATTCACAGAAATCCACATAAAAATTACAAAGATATAAAAAATGATATTTTATATACATAAAATATCATTAAAAAGATCATATCTTGCGCAAGTCATTCCCTTGCATGTGTGTCCTTCATGTGCATGGTAGATCATATTCAAAATAACATTTTTCATGTTGAGCATTTTTTGCATTAAAGGTCATTTGTTATTGTATTTATTATTATCTATGCATTCCATGCACTGGTCAAACCTAGGGTCAACATGCAACACACATATCAACCCTTGATTGGTGCTCCTATCACAGTCAAAAGCCCTTGTCATCTTGAGCCTCTTAATCTAGGTCGTTGGATCAAATTGATCCAACAGCTCCTGATAAACCAG
Source organism: Ottelia alismoides (assembly GCA_037367405.1). Classification (NCBI taxonomy): domain Eukaryota; kingdom Viridiplantae; phylum Streptophyta; class Magnoliopsida; order Alismatales; family Hydrocharitaceae; genus Ottelia; species Ottelia alismoides. Next base: position 681,858 of record JAZKJV010000137.1, read on the forward strand.
CTTATATCAGCCCCTTCTTTTCTCATCCCATGTGTTGTGCATGTGGCGACCTCAGCTTTACACATGTTCCTAGCACATGCCCTCCTCCTCACGCACTCAACGCGTAATGATGCCTCCTCCTACCTCCAGACCGACACGACTCCATCGATCTCCACCAACTATCACCTCCTCCTCCTTATCTGATCACATTCGCCCATCTCACTTCGATCATCGATCCCCTTCTCTCTAAAAATCTAATCACCTCCCTGCAACTCCAACCAAACCCTAAAGACCTGATCCTAACTCCATCGCCATAGCCCTAACCACTTCTATATCTTCAAACCACTCATTCAACCTTATCTTCCTCCCACGTCTCTAACCTCTATTCCCAACCCTCTTCGATCTCCAGCTAACCATCTCCCTAAGATTCACCACCATCCTATTTAACCATTCTCTGGTCATCGTAGAGGGGATATCTGCCATCATCGAATATCGAAGAGAGAGAGAGAGAGCTTTAGGGGAGGGTGGTGACAACACCCCCCTGCCAGTTGACAACCTCCTCCACGCACGATCAGCGAGAATCCACATCCTCGTGATGCTGCTCCGATCAGCCAAGCCTTACGTTGGCTCTATCGTCATGGTTAAAGTGATAATCGAAGGAGTCTTCAACCCTCCATCTCAAGCGACCATCCACCCTCTTCTTCTCATTTTTCCTTCTTCTTCTTCTTCTTCTTATTCTTCTACTTCTTATTTGTTCAATTCTGCATCTCATCAGCATCTCCACTAAATATCCAGCGACCAATGCCTCATCTCCATTCTTCTCCCCCTCCTTCTTGTTCTTCTATCCTCTGCGACCTTTCCCCAAGCAAGCTCATCCCACCGCACATGAGTAGATTTCATCCATCTTCTTAAGGCCGCCAATAGATCAAGATCGTCGGAGAAAGAGATCCTATAAGATGAAGAACAGGGCGAAGCCAGGATCTAATTCGATCAAGAACTAGGATCATCCAAACCGCCCAACAATGGCAAAATATCGGTTGTTGATCGAAACTCCATTGGATGACCACAATCAAATCCTAGACGTGGATCTGATCCACGTGCTTCGGATGCCTTCGAAGCAAGGAGTAACAGATAGTGGAGGGTTGTTCCCAAACTACATCCAAGTCTAGCGCACCACTTGCCCATGTTCGTACGTGCGGGGAAAATTGTGATGCCGCCCTCATTTTTCCAAGAAATTACAAATATACCCCTGGGGGTAAATTGCAGAGCACCCCAATGACTTACAAAAATTACACGATAGCCTCAGAAGCTCACTTTTGCAAAGATTGTAATTATTTTTATTTACGATTTGGTCTCTATACTACACTTATTCATATCTTGTGAACCATGCATCAAACTTGATGATGTTTATGTAGATTTAAAGCTATTTTAATTTTCTACCATTCAGAACAAAGAACTAATTAATTTGACACACTATTCAAGTAATCATTCAGTGAGGAGTCCATTCATATCATTTTAGCACACTTATTCAGAGTATGTTATTCTTTATTGCTCAATAATTTGTGATTTGTTAGAATTTATTTGGAAGAATTAATTGACTAATTATTTGCAGAGATTTTTAAAGGAAAGGGTTAAATTGATTAGATTGGCTCTTTGCTTGGCATCTTGATTGCTACTTGGTCTGACCTAGTTCATAACCTTGCATTCATTTGCATATCATTTGAAAATCATAGAAATTGCGTCTATTTTTCCGCATAACATAGCATTATTTTATTTGCATTATATTTGGAAAATGCATGCATCATATCTCTTTTCACAATTAACTACATCTCTTATTAAAAATCAATAAAAAATCAGAAAATACAATAACACCATAAATAATTCTTCTATTTGAAAACCTAATTCTTTAGATTACTTAACAATTAATTCTAAACCCTCGTATTACCTCCATGAGTTTGGCCTTGGGACATACCCAAACAAAGTAAATAATACAATCACGTCAAGATTAATTATCTATATTATTTTCTCGGTGTGATATCTTTGACGGGTCCTAGATTGTCCAGCTACGAGAATTAAGACAATAAATTAAAAGGGTGATTCCAAAGAGTTCGTCAGTGGTGACGACGTGGGACCAATTGAAGTCTGTATTCTTGCATAAGTACTACCCACTTGTTTGTCGTAATCTGATGCGCTCCAAGATTGCTAGCATCTCCCAAGGACCACAAGAGTTTGGAAGGTCGTATCGATATCGTTTTGATATCGTATCGATACGATATTTCGACGATATATCGTCGATATATTGCCGAAATATCACCCATATAGACGAGCATTTGTGAAGAAAATGTCTGGAAATCGGGATATATCGCCATATCGGTACCCATATCGATCCCATATCGATATTGATATATCGGCGATATTTCCTTCCATGCACAAGAGTCAATCAATGAAGCATGGGAGAGATTCAAGGCTCAAATGAGAAGTGCTTCCACCATGAGATCTAGAAAACCAGTTTGGTCCAACACTTTTTTGAGGTCCTGATTGAGAATAGTCGGATATTATTAGATGTCACATGCTAAGGATTACACTTTAGCAAGGATGAGGATGTGGTGTGGCGAATAATTAAGGAAACGGCTGAAGAGAAATCCTCACTCTCCTTGTCCCATTCGTATCAACAACAAACACATAACATGGTGGCTACCCAAGAAGAGGACAGATGCAAGAACTACAGTCTGAGTATTATCGGGTGTCATCTGTCCAAAGTAGATATCATTAAAAATCAATCATAGGACCTAAAGAAACTGACTGTGATCGAACAGGGAACAAAGGGCTATATAAGCTCGACCTAATTGCCAAGCAACTTGAGCTTATGGTCAGTACATTCAATTCTTGACAGTACGTTGGATTATCCGTCGTGACTTCTAGCGAACAACAAGATCCAATTCAACCTCAGTCGCAATCAAGTCCAGCGCAGCCGTCGTCGGTGCAGCATGTATACTATATGCAGTCTCCCGATCAGGCACTACAACCACAACAAGCGGCAACAGATGATGGTGCACCAGTCAGAATCCCATCCACCATTTGTCGAGGCGTTCTTTCCACCTCCACATGTCATTCAAGAGGTGATCAGCGTATGCAACTACATTGCTCGATTGACCCATCCTAGTAGACAACCACATGGTCAATCATCGGATATACGTCAGTTCTACTAATTTCATCAGGGTGGAAGAACCTTCCAGCAATACCACCAACCTCCTCACAACAGAACCAACCTCCATACCATGTGAACACTTGGAGGCGGAACAATTACCAGCATCTAGTATATCATTAACCATTGACTGCTCACCATTATCAGCAATACCGTCCTCCACAACATTATCAGTATCCTCTTGTTCCGTATCATTAGCATCCAACTCCATCGTAGAACTATCAGAGACAGCGATCCCTGCCTGTTGAACCCACTGAGGTGGCACATGTGAACCCAGCACTAGATTGCCTAGCCCATCTCGTAAAGAGTATGTCGGAGATGACACAGAAGATCATTATTCCAGCATGTGTCGATGCCAATCAGAACAACTTCTCCCTGTTGAGTAGATTCTTTTGGGTTTTTATTTCAATGAATTGATCACAAATGAAAATGTGGTCCTTGCAACCCAAAGAAGGGTCAAACAAAATTTAATCAATTATCAAGCCAAAAACAAATAAAATATAGCACGAGCATTTGTTATTTAGTTTACCTGTATATCTACTAGGATCGAACTCAGGGAGGCAACAAATATCTCAAGGGTTATTCTATGCAATCGATAATCACTGAAAGAATGAAGGAATATCTGTGCACACTATGCTTGGTTGTTATGTTTTTAAATATTGTATTTTGTATTTTTAACTTTATATTATTTTTATTTGGTTTTCTTATTTTTAATGTTTATTTTAAATTTTACAAAAGATTTTTTTAAAACAAAAAGATAATTTAAAGAAAATTTAAAGTAAGCACTCGACCTCTCTTTTTGTATTTTTCAATTATAAAAAAATCAGAAAATTTAACTAAATTTATTTTTGGGTTATTGATAAATTTTTAATGTTTATAATTTTCCAGATTTTCCCATAATTTTTTAATCATTTGAATAAATAAAAAATTAGGAATGGAGTAAATAGAAAATAAAATGAATGTTTTTTGGAATTTAAAATAAAAAATAAAGTCAAAATTGTATGAATCATATATAGAATAAAGATATTTTTTATATTTTCTAGAAAGCCATTTTATGATTTTTTTATTTTAATATTTTTATAAATTTTAATGTTTTAAAGTGTTCTATGCTTTTTATGAGTTTTATGAGGAATAAAAACGCAAAAATGGATAGAATTAACAAAATCAAATGCAACAAAAAGATTTTTTTCGAATTTTTAGAAAGATTATTATAATTTTATTGATTTTTAATGCAAACATCACATTTTTATGAAGTTTTTGAATTTTTATAAATAGTAAAAAAATGAAAATGTAGTTTATATATGCAAGAACGAATTAACAGGGTGTTATATGAATTTTGTGGGACTTCTAAAGGTATTTTATAAAATTTTATTTTATTTTCAATATGCAAAACAAATATGCAGGTTAACATGGACCTAAACGCAATTATTTAATGTTTGTGGCATAAATGATAACATATATGCAAAATGTTGGGCCAATATTACAAAATATCCAAGAGTGCTCGTGCACAGGAATGTGATGTGCATTGGATTGGATCTAATTGTTATTAAATTAAATTCAGGATCAGCCGATAACTTAGAAACATAAACCTTTTATTGCAATTTATCCAAGTACTCAGTGCTAGCCACGTGTGCAGTTCAAGCAGGGATGAAACTATAAATTAATAAATGCGAAGGATAAAAAGTGCAATTGTTCAATTAAATATGAGATGACGTGTGTCCTCATAGGGACTTTTTGAAAATGAGATAAAAGACACAGGCTAAAGCGCAAATATACCCTTAAATGACGTGGAGGTTCAGGCAACTCATATTATATTCAACTCTAATCGAACAACTATGAATGAAGCATGCTTGAAGGATCATGATTAGATCTGGATCTTCAATCCGCGTTCAACTTTTGGGGCTTTCTCGATGGTCAGGATCTAAACTGGGTTCCGTGTTCTTGATCGTGTGGATACAAGAGGGTATGGATGAACTAGGAAGCAATGGCTCCTCCTTAAACTTGGATCGCGTAGATCTCCCTCGATTCAACACTAATCGATGTGAAATTAGTCATAGATCGAAGCTCCTTGGATTCTACATCTTACATAAACCTTGGATCGACGTGAAACCACCATATGGTCAATCTAGAAGGAGATGAAATATGTTGCTCCAAGAACTTGCTCCAACATCGAATCTTGCATTGTGCATGAAATCTGGAGCTCCTTAGATCGGAAATGGGAAGCTCATGCTCAGAGGAAACCTACAGCCAAAAATTAGGCCAAAAACTTCTAGAATAGGGGATGGATGAAGGTCTTCGACAAAGGTGGTAGGAGGGATATCAGGCTTCAAATCTGTGATGATCTGGAGGTGAACAGAGGATGGAAGGAGATGGAGAAGGATATGGTGAATGTAATAGCGTGGTCGGAAGTGGTTGATCATGATTAGAAAACCTCTAATCGTGCAGATCAGAGGGAGGAGTTGGAGATCTGATCTGAGTGATTTACTAAAGAGTAAAGCAAGAATGAAATGCAAAATAGAACATAAGTTACCCATACTACCTAAGGATGGAAAGAGGGAGGATATCATCCTCGATCTACGGCTGATGGCAGAGAGGCGAAACGCAGCGGAGAACTCTGGAAGCATAGCTGAAGTACGGTCTTCACTCAAAATCTCACACTCCAAATCAAAGAGCAGCTACTCTATCACCGTAGCTATCTCCGGGAATCAATCGCAGGCAAAAATTTTGAGGAAAGACAGATCAAGAGCCCATTGGAGGTATAAGGGTATCATTTATAGCCATGGCTGTGGTGAATTTTGAATTTGAAAATGGATGAGATCAGAGGAATGATTACTGGATCTAAAATGCGAGCAAGTGGGAGGGATAAGCGGTTCAAAGAATCAGAGAAGGGGGCGTGGGTTGTTAGTGATTATGGTCATGGGAAAAAGATGTGAAGTAGTGGTGGAATGCGATATCTGTGGGAATCAAGCGAGGTTGAGCAGTTAACCCAGGTCAACAAACCCGGGTCCATTAGTGAGATCGCGTAGAGGAAAAGGACAAGATACATTAAACGACAAAAAAGTCAATAAATTATTCATTAATTCAATTTAAAATAAAAAGTGAATTTATTTAACTAAATAATGAAACAAAAATATTAAGAATAAATTAAAGTCAATTTCGGTGATTTAAATTAATCAATAATATATTTACAAGGGTTAAAATAAATACAAGGTGTTATTTACAAGTATGCATACCTATATATACACGATTTTTTATTCTTACTTAATTATTTAAGTAATTTGATATTTTATTTATTAACAATATTTTACAAGGATTTTAATGATATTTTTATTTGATTTTTAAGAGTTAATTTATGAGGTTAATTAAATAGGTACAGTATATACACGGTAATACATATACAATACATACATGATTTTATTTTTGTTGATTTTTTATTTTATGATTTTTATTTGTATTTTATTTAAGTTAAATATAATATCTACAATTATTTATGTACAAAATAAATAATTAATTGCATAATATAGATAGTATATAGGTAAAATATACAGTAATAGCCTAATTGGCCACAATCCACATCTTAACTCAATTTTTTTATGAAATCACCTCCATTTTAAAGATGATTTAAATTGAAGTATAATGAAAGTAATTTTGATGAATTTGGAGTTAAAGTGAAGAAGATATTGATTATGCAATTTTGTACTTTACAGCTTTTGGAGAGTGTTATTATCTACACAATATAAACAAGTTTTTATTAAATTATTTTTATTATTTACATTAGGATTTTATTCACAAATTCAAGAAGAAATCATTGTTATTCACAAAAGATTTGGCAATGAATAAATTAATGGAAGAGTGTGTAATATAGACAATATTGTACAAGTGATGAATATACAGGTGATAAGTTAATTTTCTGGATTTTCTGGTAATTAGGCATTGTCTCCCCCTACTTTCTTCCTTGACGGTCAGGTCAAGTCTTGACCTTCTCTCTGTCTCTTATTTTCTTTATTTTTCCTTTATTTCTTTATTCATTTTTTTGTTAAAAAAATGATAAGCATACAATATTTACATAATAATTATAGTTAGTAAAAGAATGAAATTAGTTCTATTTGCATGTGTTTTATAAGGGATTTTAAGCTAAAATAAATGAATAGAGATGATGAAATGTAGATTCATCACCGCCGTAAAGAGCAGGTATGTGAGATGGCCTCCACTCTCGTAGAATCGGGTATGCATGAAAATGTTATGTCATCAAATAATCTGACTCTTAGGAGTGGTAGGGTTCTATAACCGCTTAGACCCTTCCGGAGGGAGAATAGATGCCCATGTACACAGTATCCCAAAAAGCTAGTTTTGTATCTTAGCGACATTTTTAATGAAACTTCCTTAATTAAATAGATATTTTAATTTGATATATAATGGAGGTGTGTTTGGTTCAATTTGTGTTTATGTGGAGTAGATATTGATCAATGAAGTTCTATATTGGACTTTTTCATCTTTGTGCACCATGTGCACTGTGCATGATTTATTTTGGCTATTATTTTTTAAATTTCTACATATTTTTGTGTACAAGTTTCATGTTCACAACTTTGCTATTTGAGGTGTGTATAAGTGTAAATAAAATAGTGTAATATTGTCTTATACAATATAAAGAATTAGGGTTTTGTGCAATATAAGGCCATTATCTCCCCCTACTCTATTCCTAGTATACCTAATCAATATTGACTTGGTTTAGGAGATCATGGTCATTCAATATCTTTGATAGTTCATTTATTTTATTTTCTTATTCTTTACTTTTGGCTGTAAATAAAAAAGTTACATGCTAATTACAGATGAATATTAGTTGCCAATTTATGTAAATTAATTGTACTTACAAATATTTTATTAGGTATTTAAGGACAAAATGGAATAATAAAGGTAAATGGTTATTCATTAGATATGAGACTACATTGGTTACTGTCTATTCTTCTTTCTTGTGAAACCCCGAAATTTCTTTTTTCTAAAATCTGGAGTATTTTTGACACCCAAAAAATTCAAATAATCATGCTATTACGTAGATCTCATCGAGATCTTTCCAACGAGCCCAAGAACACCCAATTCCAACATTCCTAGCTCAAGTTATCGATATTTAAAGTATAATAGTTGGGACTCATATATGGATCCGAATCAGATCCGAAATTGCACCCGTTTTCACCTCTTCTTCTATAAATAGAACATGATAGTATGCCCTCTCAAAAGCCCTAGCCACCACCATCCTTCCCTCTCATTGGAGCACCACCACCTTGGCTAGTTTAGTCGTCAGAGGGCCACCGTCGACATCGAAGAAGGAGCTCCGATCGAAGATCCGCGACCACCATCATGTAGGAAAGCTCGAGGTCACCCTCGTACACGCATTCGCGCTACAATCGAGAGACGGAAATATCACTTCCGTGTGAAAGGAGATCCTGAGGGAATATCCTCGGAGGTAACGAAAGTACCCCCCTCTTGCTGTTGGGTTCCACGTATTTTGCTCCTATATGCTTGAACATGTGTAGAGCCATAGTTATTCCTACGATATTTTTCATATACTAGTAACAATGTTTTCCCTCCTTGTTGTTGGTTTCACGTGATTTACAACCCTATTTTTGAGCAAACTAGAGCTATAGAAATCACGATGGTGTTTGGTGCGAGATGCATTTCGCTAACACTGTCTCGATCTTGAATGAAAATAATGGAACCATGCATACCTCGAATATTATTCCTTCAATATACTTCTGTCAGTCATCTTATAACGAATGCATATTGTTTTTTTTTTGTCTTCAATCCAAATGATACGTGGATCATGGATAAAAGAATAGTTGAGTAGAATTACTAGGATAATATTAGTATTATACAGAGATAGATATTATGCCTATGGAGATATGGGTAAACCAATTCCTTTCATAAGAAACATGTTGACCATACGCATGAGGTTAGTATGTGTCTATAGTTTGTTCTCATATATATGAAATATTCTTGACATGTATATTCCTGGATATGCCATACATATTATTGAAAAGGGAATTGGATATGAAGTTGCTACAGCATGTGTACATGAAGTATCTTTTCAATCATAATGGGTTTGACATTAACCATATTGCATGCCATTTAACGTAAGGGAAATTAGTGAAGCTATCCACATACGTTGAGCGTTACTACGAGCCGAACAGTCTTACCTTAAATCGCCTTTTAAATAGAGAATAAATATTAATGTCAATGGTATAAATGATTCGATATATGATTTATGGTTATCATATGTATTTTGTCATTACAACCACCACGGGGATTCATGTATGTTTACATTTATGCCTTCTCCTAAAATTTTTACATACTTTGTTATGAAGATATTGTGACATTCGATCAGATGATTTCTAAAATTTACCTGATATAATTAATGAGTATTTATTAAAATACTCATGAGAAAATTGTACCGATCAACTATTATCCGACTAAGTACTTCCATTCTGAAGCTTACACAAGTTAATAGTTCCAGAACTTGTTATTATTTAGTAAAGAATAGTATGTTTGGAAGTATTTATCTACTTAGAGATACAACAATAATTGTACAACACTATCCTATCTAATAATGATGGTGCCTTCTCACTGGAAACCGATGATACCCTATTGAACATATAATGGTGGGGAGGGACCCCATTTACATTTATGTAATGCTTTTTAGTGATGTTATGTATTTGAAATTTCGGATAGGTCACTAATGTTGATCATATTAAGTAATGATTGTTGCTCCATGAGTGAGTTTCTATGGTGATCGATCAGATAGAGTTAGGTACCACAAGGGATTGGGCATGCACCCTTGAGCCCCGGAATGATGCCATGAACGCTGTGACCCCAACGGACGAGTTGGGTGATGTGTTGCACCTAGTAGCCCTGTTGCATCCGGAGTCGCTCGACGGAGTAGGCAGGTGACGCGGTTGGCATTCTTGGATTCGCACTTATACATGGTATTAAAACTCGGTTTAAAATTAGACGTGGCCGCATCAAATTTTACTTTGAGCATTATTATTGTGAGAGGTGTTCCGGGATATAGTTTGAAGTTGGAAAATTTGAGGTTTAGACCTTTTCCTGTCTAGTTGGACAGGGATACTTGGAGGTTTATCCAAGATGACAACAAGTTCCCATGTAGCGGAGGCCTGCCAGTCGCATACTTACGTGTGCTAAAATAATACTAGCAAAAATAAATGGCCAGATGTCGGAAATTTTATACCATTTGGACAATAACCAGCTTGTAGAAATATCTAGAACATTGTGGTAGTACTTAATGATTATTTTTATAAATGAATAGAATTAATGTCATCGAATGGAAATTAGAATGACTTGGTGTTCTTTCTAATTTTTTTACAATGCATGCATATGCCATTGAATAAGGTTGAGTATGCATTCTTTTATTACCCTCATATCAGTCATTGTAATGTTTGTCTCGTTGCTGGGCAATTGCTCATAACGTTACCCTCGTGTGAACCCAACAGATGTACCTGAGAAGCCGCCGCTACAGTAGCAATCTTTTGAGGAGATCGGGACTTATACGTCATACTTGCACCAAACAGGGTGCGTTCTACTTAGAGTAACTTATTTACTTTTGTATTATTTATGTTATTTTTGAGAGGCATGTAATGAGATATTGGAGAACTTCTTCTACAAGTTTATAGTTATGTGACGTATCTCATTCTATGAACATGGACTTGATGATCATTGTCAATGAGAATGGATGTTGCATTTTACTTTCCATTTCACATTATTCTCCTGATGTTATTTATATTTAAAATGTTAATCTAATGTGAATAAGATGGTTTGTTGAGTATCATAAATCGTGGGCGTATTTGGACCGTAGGTCCGACGCTCCCGTCCCATCGGTTTCGGTAGCCAGAGGGGCGGGTCGTCACATTTCTCTACCTCTCTTCTTGAACGGGTTGTACTTAGATGGGAGTACCTCGCTCAATGAGAAAAGAGTAGCTAGATTGGAGAATTAGGGTTACCTTGTTGAGGGGGATTGTTTCTTTGGCTCTTCAGATGTGGGGAGCTACATTTTACAAACACTATACAAGTGGGTCTCATAAACATAAGAATTTGCATATGAAAAGACTTGTTCAGGCATGACTATGGAGGTGAACTAAACAGAGGATTGTGAAACTTGAGGGTTGTTAAGTTTTAAATCCTAATCTCAATAAGGTTTCGACAAGCTAACAATCTAAAGGCCAGATTGAGCTCCAAACTTTGATTTTATGAAGACATGTTTAAACATCATAATCATTATAAGTTCATTATTTTTCTTTTCTTTATATTCTCTTTCAGCACTCATTCTCCTTATAAGTGTTCGCTAGGGACTAGCAAAGGTAAGTATATGGAGTGATTAATAGCCATTCATTCACCTTTATTCTCCTACTTTGGCTTTAAATACCTAGTAGAACACATGTAAATATCACTAACATGCATGAATTAACATACGAACATTACTCTATAAATAATGTATAAATATATGTATTTAAATCCAAAATAAAAGAATAAAGAAAAGAAAAAAATGAAAGGAGGTATCAAAGATATTGATTGACCCTAAACTCGAGACCTAGTCAAATATTAATTAGGCCAACAAGGAATAAAGTAGGTGGATATAAGAGTAAAATAGTGTGCATGAAGATACATGGAACCCTATAAAACCTAGGTGGTCAATATATTGCATATAGCCTATGATTACACTATTTTATACACACTCATACATAACTCAAATCAAAATGTTTTCAACATGAAACTTGCATATAATAATACAAAGAAATTAATAAAATTATTGACACAAACAAATCACGTACAAGTCACTATATACAATCAGTTGAAAAAACCACAAATAGTACATCATTGATCAATATCTTCTCCATATGAACTCAAAATTAATCAAACTCATTGATGAATAGCCTTTCATATACCTTTATTGTTTCATTTTGTATTTAAATCCTTATCAAAACACTTAAAAATATTAATAAACTATACAAATTAGCATTCTTTATTCATATGTAAAAAATACAAAAACATTCGTATTGAAATCCAAATAAAAGAGTACAAAGAAGAAAAGAAAATTAAACTAAATGAAGTATTAAAGATACTGAATGACCCTCAATATCAAGACCAAGTCAATATTGACTAGGTCGATTAAAAATAAAGTATGGGGAGATAATGGCCAAAGATTGTATATAAAACCCTAATTGTTTATCATGAAAATAGTCATATTTACTATATTTTATTCTTTATTTTACAAATTTCAAATCATAAAGTTTTTAACATGAAAGTTATACATATTGATATAAAAAAAATACAAAATTGATTGTCAAGAAAAATAATACATAATGCAACTGAGACACACAGATGAAAAGCCGCAAACCAAACTTCACAAATCAATATCTTCTACATTTGAACGCAAACGCAAATTGAACCAAACTAACTTCCATTGTATTCCAAATTAAATTATCTATTTAATGAATGTGGTTTCACTAAAAATATTTAAGATATGAAACTGGCTTTCTAGGGTATTGTTGTATTGTGTATTAATATATGATATTCATATATTTTATTCTTAATATTTTACTCTTCTTATATTTTTCCATAATTTTATAAAATATTTGAAATATATCTAAAATTCAAACACAAAATAAAACAATTAAAACACACTTGAAATAAATAATACATTGAAGTATATGGGTATATCTATAGTGTACACACATACAATTATTTACGTATGTAAATAAATTCAATAAAAAAACATAAAAATATGTAAATGTGTATCTAATTATATTATAAATATATAAAATATATACATATTATAATAGCTATTAATATTAAATAAAAATAAAATAAATAGAATATATGTAGATATACATATATATGTACATGTAAAAATTAATACCTAATAAATACAATTGTAAAATACAATAAAATCATATAAAATAGTTTGAAAACTGAGAAATGTTTTTCAAGTTTTAAGTTTTATTAAATAAAATCATTTATTATTGAATTAATAAGCCTTTTTATTTTGTGCTTTGTCTCATTTGGTCCTACCCGACCAATGAGAAGCATCTGTTTGGTTAACTTCATGCAAACTATACCCACTCCTAGGTGTGCATCTATCAAATCCGTGAACCACCCATTTTCACCAAAATTTTTACGCATTGCACACTGCTCAATTCACCTTGCTTCCTTCACGAATACTCTTCACAACACCCTTCGTCACGCCTAACACCCCTCTTCATCGTACAATCATCGATTCGACCGTTGGCCCTAATCTTTTGGACCTCCATGTCCTTCGTATATATAAACCTCCCTATTTTTTATTTTTGATCCTCTTTTGCGAGATGTAATCGTATGATAGGATGGACTCCATCGGATTTGCGGCATGGATAAAGCTCCTGGAGGAGGCTCCACCATCGCCAGAGCTTGCTCCAGGTGGTTCCTCTGCTCCTTGTCTTCCAGGTTAGGTTGAGTTGGTTTTATTTTCTTTCCAATGTAGTTTTCTATCCTACATTTTAACTTCGTGTGCTATTTTATGTTTTAGTTGTAGTTTTGCCCTTTGATTCCAACATGTAGTTCATCAGAGCTTAGAGCTCCTGCCACTTCATTTGTCGTGATCCACCATATTCTCGACCTGTGTGATCACTTCATCATCATCCTCGTCACGTCTCCATCGTGTACCCCCATCATGATCAACCTTATTAATTTCAACAGTGAATTGAGCTCCATCTCCACCGCCCGTTGGAATCTCTCCACTAACCTCCATTTCTTGTGTTTCAGCTTCAGGTTTTTGGTCAAGGTGTTTCGCCCTCGAGCCCTCTATACTCATGTGCAGGTAGCAGCTCCAAAGATAGCACCTAGGGAAGAATTGAATCCTATTTTAGGTTCCCAGGTCACCTGAAGAACATGAGACCTCCAAGTCCCTTCCTGTGAGTCCTGCTCCACATAGAGACCTCCCAGAGCTTTCGATGCCTCCCAAGAATGTTTTGCGCCCTCAACACCATGAGAGATGGCAAGAGTGAAGAGCAACAACTGATCGAACTTATGAAAGAACGATGTTCTTCCATGTTCTTCTTGGCCCTCCAAGAGCCGTTGGATGAAGAACGAGGCCCAGGTCTAATCTGGGTCATTCAGATCAGACGAAGCATTACATGCCCTCAATTGCACGATTGAGATAAGTGAAGGGGGCCCCCACCGTCAGATCAAAGCGCCTTCCATGTGCCAGGCACATGTTGTGCTGGTATTTTTGTGCTCGACCCCCTTCCACTTTATTTATTTGTAGCCCTATATTTTGTAATATAAGTGTAAAATAACTGGGTTTAATTACATGTTGGACCATGAACCTTTGTAAAATTGCACATTGGTCCTTCCGCCTCATGTATATCTACTTGCGGGGCACTATAAATTTTACGTACTTACCCTGATTATTCTGGGACCAATTATGAAATGACGAGAATGTTTACATAAATTGCATTTAGGTCTCTCTTTATGTAACATTTTATTTCGTTTATTTGTGATTTATAAATATTACGATTGCTCTAGAAAATATAACAAATTTACCATAGATGCTTGACACCATGCTTAAGCTCGCATAATTTTCATTTGGCATTTTAACTGATCTTCCTATTTATGAAAAAGAAAAATTCATTTTTGCCATGTCTAAATTTAAAAATCCATAAAATTATAGATCATCTTCTAAAAATTCCAAAAAAATATATAATCTATATTATTACATATTCGACAACATATCCAAAAATCACAAAAAAATACAAAACCAAAACCTTAAAAATCACAAAGCCCTAAAAATATTATAAAAATTAGCATAAATTATTTAAAAATCGAAAGTAATTCTTTCTACTTGTATATTTTTTATTATATGTAATTTACATTAAAAATAGTTTTGGATTTATTTTAGATTGATTTATAATTATTAAACCTTAAACTATCTTATATATTTAACTTATTCATTATTTTGATACATTTATTAGTTTTAAAATACGTAAAATTAATAGAATTCTATAAATTTACCAAAAAAAGAAATATAATTACAAAAACAATTATGTCATATATTTTGAATATATTTTATATATTTAAAATATAATAACCAATATATATAGTATACCTTATACATTACATGTATTTTTTATAGTATCACTATTATTATATACAAATATATATATATATATATTATTTTAAAAATAAAAAAGGACAACATTTTACAAAATTAAAAAGAAAATATAAAATTATAAATATAAAAATAAAAATAATAAACAATTAAAAATCCATTAAAAATAAATATTAATTAAAACCCCAAAAAATGATAAAAACAAAAGCATAAAAAAGATGATAACAAGGATTCGGTGTTAATTAGAAATAATTAGTATTACCCAATCTATACGGTTCACTTGGAGGAGGCATGTGTCTTGCAAGGTGTCATGCATCTACGCAAATAAAGACATAGAGATGAGCTAAGATGGACATGTGGAGCCCATGTGCCCGACATGATGAGGACTTTGAAATTCTATATATATATATATATATATATATATATATATATATATATAGGGACATAGATCATCCTAAACCATATCTCCAATTTCATTTCCATAGAGAGGGTAGAAAGGGAGAAGAGGAAGGGTTGGAATTTTGGAGCAGACTCGTCAAAACAAGGGGACGGTTCCACTGGATTACTTCACAAGACAAGTAGATACTAAACCCAATCCTTGATCAAGTGAGTGGCCTCTCAAGAACTTATTTCAATAGTCACCTATATTTTAATCACTAAAGTTGATGTTAATGCTTCTGGTTATATTTAGATTTTACAGTTATGCATGTTTTAACCAGTTTGGTAAGCATGTCATTTTTAGATATGATACATGAAACTTACCATTGCGGATTTTGTAATTATGTAATATGATGCTTAAAATTATATTTTTTGGCTTAAAACAATATTTCTCATCAAAAAATATAGTAAACATTATAATGGATCTTGATATTCTTTCAGTATTTCAGTTGTTATAGTGCAAATAAAAACTTACATGTATTCTTAGTAAACCTTTAGTGGTGTTATGATCCAGATATCATCTACTTTAAACTTGTAGATATGATTGTGAAACAAAAAGCGTACAATTTTCTCTTATATCCATGTCCTTAAAAGAGAAAGAAACTATATGTAAGTGTTGAACACCACAATTGCTCTCAATCATAGTCATGAACTAGCCATCAAATACGATGATGTCATCAAATATGACCCTGAAACACATCTTCAGATATGATGAATCCATCAGATATAGAAACAATTAGATATAGTTCAGAGGACACTAGGTCTGCATTCTGCATATACATAGGCTTTGGACCTTCACTACCGAGAAAGACGTAATTGGTGTGCACATGGTGGCTCAACCTATGCATGCCCATATGTCGAGTGAGCACATGTGCTCGCCTGATGTGTGGTCACGGATAGACCAATTGCAAGGGAAGGTAGGCGAGCACTTGTGTACGCCAGGTGCTCGCCCGCCATCGCGTGCACATATGGACTCGTAGATGAATCTCTAATCTATCATTACTATACTCCTTTATTACATTCAAAGCATAATCACTTTAATACAAATCTTCATTAAATTCGCATCATTAACAATAATCCTTCTTCTTGTAAATAGCCCTAGTTTTGGTATTAAACTTACCCGTTTATTTTCTTGTTTTAATTCCTATTAAAAACTCTAAAAATAGATTAAATATTGTATATATTTATTTCAATGTTAGAAAAACCAAAAAGACGAAAAATCATGAAGATGTTAAAAAGAGTATTTTTATTCACTAAAAATACTTTCAAATTTTTCATTGTGTTTATTTGATCTCTTTTGACTTTCTGACCAACATGAAACTTGCATATCTTCTCGAGATCTACTTGCATGTTTTTATGTTTGTTAATTCTTCTTCCTTTTATTTATTTATTATTTTATATTTTTTATTATTTCCAAATAATCTGATTGGTCTACATGGTGCTCTATGGAGCCGCTACACGACTCGTGCTCCTTGTGCCACTCGATCGCCTTCTACACCCTTGAATCGCCCTTAACCTACCTTCATCGCCATCGCTCATCTGCCTTCATCTCTCAACTGTCCAATCTTCTCGTCCCACCTCATCTAGACTTCCCCCTTCCACTTTCGTTGCAGCCGCATGATCGCCTCCCATCCAATTCTCATGTTCCCTCTACATCACCCATTCCTATCTAGTCGTAGTATGAATTCCATCATCTCATCTGGGTTGTACATTTCCTCCCAACCCTCCACCCATGGATCGTCCATCCATATGGGATCCAAGCCATTCCTTCCCACCATCACAACCGTCATTGGAAGATGACACATCCAACGGTCAGAAGTCATCCACGACACCACACCTATCCCCCACCATAGGACTCCTCCTTTCTCCATCACAATCGTCCCTTCGTTCTTATCCCACAACCCTTGGATTAGATCCCCTGATCTGATCCAAACCCTCACCTTGTGCCTCCATCCTGACCATTGGATCGTAAGATCCAACGACTAGGACCCCGTCTCCTACCTTCAGCTCACCCACTCCCCACATGTTTCCACGCTGGCTACCTTGCACCCTTCCTTTTTTTGGCCACCATCCCAAGCCACCTTATCACATTCTAACGGCCCTCCTATGTAGTCTTAGCTTCCTCCACAATCATGCAACCATTAATGGCCACAAGACATGTCTCTCTAATCTCCATCTAGCTGTTGCAAAACCTCCCTCCACCATTTGGAAACAGTCGGTCGACCACCTATATAGGGCCCTCCCCCACCCCCATATCCACTTGTCCACCATTCCACGAGCATAGGCCCAACTACCCTCCACCTCTCTCTGACATAGAGAGGTCGGATCTTGGAGGCGACGATGACCTCATCCCCTTGGTATTAATCCTTGGCTTCCATAGCCATGTTATGGCTACTCTGCAGCCATCAAGCCCCTCTCTGTGGCTGAGCGAGTTAGGTGACGCTGATGAATATGTATTTCATCATCTTTGTTCATTTATTTTTGCTTAAAATCCCTTATAAAATACCTGTTATAATACTAACTCCATATTCTTACTAACTTGCATTTATATGTAAATATTGTACATTTATTACTATTTTAACCTAAAATAAATAAAGAATGAAAGAATGAAAAAATAAAGAAAGAAAAAAAATAAATATTTTATATTTGTAATAGATACAGGCTGACCCGAACCTCGAGAGAAGGTCAAGACTTAACCTGAGCGACCAGAAATAAAGTAGGGGGATAGGGTCCTTAATCAGAAAATCCAAAAAAAGTGTTGTAAATATTTGTAGAAAACTAACACTATTTTATTTGTACATAAAATTAACTCAAAATAAATAATTTTCAAAATAAAAGTTGTAAATAAAAATGTTTCCTAACTAATAAAAATAATTACAAAATAAAATCATGTACAAAATAGAAGTAACCGCATCCAGAAAAAGGCATAATGCGATAATTGAAAGATCAATTCTGGCTCCATATGAACTCAAATTAAACCAAACTCACTTACATTGTATTCTAAATTAAATTATCCTTTAAATGATTTGATTTCATAATTTTTGGAGTTACGGTTGAAAAGTTGGTTTTCTTGGGTGGTTTGTGAAACTTTACCATCTATTTATTATACATATTTATTTTTATTATATTTGTAAACAATTGTAATATTTTTAATAATTATTAAAAATAAATAAAAAAATTAAAACAAAAAACTAACTAATTTCCTTATCTAACTATGTATATAATGTCATATATGCATATAGTACATGTACATAGTTAAATTTCTTAAATAACCAACACAAAAAATAAGAAATTAACATTTATTTTTAAATTTAATAAAGTGACGAAAAAATAAACAATGTTAATTTTTGTAATATTTAAAAAACTCATTGTTTTTTTATCTTTATCTCATTTCAAATTTTCTTATCTCTTATCTTCATTCAAATTTTTCAAATTTAAACTCTGTATTTTTATCTATTAACATGGCTCCTCCTCCCTCATTTCAACTTGATCAATCTTTGGTGAGAGGAGCCTATTCTCCGAGAGTCTTCTTATCGCAGAAGGGTGCTGATCCTCTGAGTTGTCTGTTGACAACGATTCGGCCTTCGCTGAGGCGATCATGGTCTTTTCCGCTCCTAAGGTGAGATCCATTTTTTTCTCTTATTTTTATCCTATGTTAGGCATAGTTTTATTTTCTCGCATTTTTATTTTTTATCTAGATCTTAGAATCCATCACGATTTTGATCTACCTTCGATTCTGATTTTTCATCTCATTTTCTCGATCTCCACATGTTCACGTTCTATCCCCCACGACTCTCAACTTTGGCCACGCACGGTGGTCGGAGACTCTGATTCAATTCTTCCATTTCGATGGATCCCCATTCACATCTTTTTCGTTTTATTTATTTATTTATTTAAATAAGAAGTTATGATGCATCGTGCTTGAAGTCCACTTATATTTCAAATATATATAACATATAAATGTATTTTTTTAACATTTTTTTATAAAAATAAAAAAAAGATTACAGTATATATAATATATAAGAGATTTCTGAAAATCTGTTTAAAAATAAAAAAAGTTTTATTGTTTCTATTTTATAATAAAAAAAATTAAATATATGTTCTCTGCCATCTCTATTTACAAAACATAAAAAAATAGTAGAAGCCCTTCACGGTCGTGCAGATGCCGCCCCATTGCGCCACCCACGCACACATCCTCGGACCAGCCGCCTGGGAAGACTGTCATTGATCTACACCAATTGCGCGAACCGCGCGCACCGCCCCTCCACGTGCGCAAGCACCGCGCGCTCAACCGCCCCCCGCAATCGCCTGGAGCCTCTCTTCTCCACCGTGAACCTCCTCGTCGAGCTCTCGCTACTTCATCGCACTCTGATCTGCCTCTTGTGGAACTCCGTCGCCATCCACGGCTGGAGCTACACCAACTTTCCTTTTGATTACATCATTCCGAATTTGATCTTTACATGTGCGTCCGCACATCCACCTTAGAATTTTCATTATTCTACAGACATTCTCTGCACATGTCTAAAGTTCACAGGTCAACATTCAGATCCATATATCATAGAGGGTCTCACAGCTACTTTGTAAAACTTTCGTTTGATTTTCAAAGGAATTTTCTTATCACATAGAACAATAGAAACAATAGAGGCTCCTCTCCAATTTAGCCAACTTGCATTTATTAGATTGGTAACATCTCCATCATTTTCCTCAACAAGTTGCCAAATGGATCCCATGTATTTAAAAGAATCAATCTTCTGAATGTTATCATCACCAATCTTCACCTCGATTCCTTCATCATTGCTTCCATCAAAAGTGCAATCCATATATTCTTTCTTAACCATACTTACACGAAATCTTTTAGTCACCAATGCATGTCTCCAGACCTTAAGCTTCTCATTTTACTCAATCCCTAGTCTTGTCAATCAACACAATATCATAGAGAATAACATAGACTTGGATATCTCATCCTAAATGTGACTTGTCGAATCGTCCATAATCAATGTAAAAAAGAATGACTCAAAGTTGAACCATGATGTGATCTAATATCGTCAAAATAGTCAGTCTTCCAAACTGTATCCTTACACAATTTGAAACCCTACCATACATATATTTTGCGAGGTTAATATATAGGACATATGATTGTATCTTCTCTGAATTTCTCCACAATATCTCATACGAGAAAGAATCACAAGTCTTCTCCATATCAATAAAAAATCATGTGGAGGTTCTTCTTTTTAATATATAAATCTATATTGTTCTCCTCAGCAAGTGGATGACTTCAATAATTAAGTGACCCAACATGATTCCGAATTGATTTTCTTTTACTTTGGAAACTTGCCTTGACCTTCTTTCAATCAGACATTCCCAAATTTTCATAGTGTGGCTCATTAGCTTGATACCTTTGTAATTTGAACATTTTTGAATATCTCCTTTATTCTTAAAAAGATACACCATGATGCTTCTCCTCCAATCTTCAGGCAATTTCTTGCTTCGCTAAATAACATTGAATAGATTTGTAAGCCAAGTCAAACCACACTCATCTAAAACTCTCCAAACTTCTATAGGAATGTAATCGGGTCCTACATCTTTTCTAGATCTCATAACTTTCAAAGCATCATTTACTTTTGTCCTTTGTATTGGTCTATAGCTTGCACGATTAAAGTAATTTTCACTACTAGCTAGATCTCTCAAAGTGATCTCTCTATTCTATTCCCTGATGAAAAGCTTATGGAAGTACTGCTTACATCTAATTTCTATATCCATCCAAGAGATAAGAATGTGACCTTCCCCCATCTTTAATGCATCTAGCTTGAGAAAGGTCTTTGATATGTCTTTCTCTTGCTTTAGCCAACCTGAATATATCCTTTTGGTTCTCCTAAGAGTCGATAATTTTGTGCAAAACTTCATAAGCTTTTGACTTAGCTTCACTTACAGCCTTCTTTGCTTCCATCTTCATTTTTTTATAGTTTGTGATAGTTTCGTCCGTTTTATCTTTATACATATATTTAAAGCATGCTCTTTAATTCTGAGCTTCTCTTGCACCTCTCCACTCCACCACCAAGCTTTTTTTAGCATGGATCTCCTCCCTTTGACATGCCTAACAGCTGTTTGGCTACCCTTAGGATAAAAGATGCTACTGTCTCTCACACCTCGTTTGCATTTCCATTACAATCCTGTAAATCTTCTAAAAACTTCTTCATAAAGCTTGATTGCTTCAAGTGAAGATTCCATCATCTAATTCTATTGTCTTGGAAACCCTCATTTTCTTTAACAACTCTTTTATTTGCACATCCATAACCAACAAGCGATGTGGTTGGTCAAGCTCTCTCATGGGATTACTTTGTGATCTTTGCAACCCAACTAATCTCTTTACCTCAACGTAAAGTGATCTATTTGTGTTCTAGTCGGTCCACTCTTACAAGTAAATAAATACTCCTCCATCTTCTTAAAGATAATGTTTGCTTTGAAAATATCATAAGCTGATACAAAATCTAAAATGACTTTCCCCCTTTTATTTATATCACCGAAGCCATGTCCTCCATAAATACTAGCAAAGATCTTAACTATTTTAAGCAAATTCATAAATAGTGTTATAGAAAAGAATACCATTAGGAATTTGTCTCTATTGTGCAAGTTGATGGCTACCTAACGTGTGACCCTCCTCAATTTACTCGAGAGTGGGACCAACCATGGATGAGTTTCGCATAGAAAGCATACAATAAAAGAAAATTCAAAGATGAAACCACATGGTACCAGAAACATTTTCCAAACATTTTCACCCTCCAGACGAGATGAGGGAAAATACCTCTTAAGCACAAATACGGTACTTAGCCTCCAAAGTTGGAGACATCCTGGCTTGAGTATGATCCAACAGAGTAAATACAATTTACAATTAAATTCAAGAGAATTCAAAGATGAATCAAATTCAGCCATCCAATATAAAATGTAAATTAAAGTTACAATTAATTATTCA
This sequence comes from Ottelia alismoides, assembly GCA_037367405.1. Taxonomy (NCBI): domain Eukaryota; kingdom Viridiplantae; phylum Streptophyta; class Magnoliopsida; order Alismatales; family Hydrocharitaceae; genus Ottelia; species Ottelia alismoides. Next base: position 704,601 of record JAZKJV010000137.1, read on the forward strand.
ATTTGAATCCAATTCACATCAATATTTAATTCATAAATATCATTTACAATCAAATCTCTCCAATATATTATGAATCACATTTATAATATTTATGATTATTATGGATAGTGTTATCCCCATTAATCATAACCTTGATAATTAGATCATAGTTAATTATCTTAAATGACTATATGAATCATATTCATATTATTCATGATAATTAAATCATATTTAATAATCAATTTTCCAATGCTCAAATACATTATCAACAATGAAATTATTCTTGAACTCTTTCAAGAATAATGTGTTTTTTTTGCGGATACTTGGAGATAAGGACATGGCGATTGTACATTCCATGCATATTGACTTGGATATTGAAATCATATCTCAAATCTAGATCTTGTGGACCTCTCAAAGATGTTTGATTAAATCAATATATAAATCTAATTTTCTCGTTGCATCTGATTCACATTCAGATCAATATTCAACATTTGGGCTATGATCAAAGTACCAATATACTGAGAGGAGTCATAAAATCCAAACTTGTTTCATCACTCCCTCGGAATGGAAGTGAGATGGTTATACAATCGTTCACGACTACACCCTCGAGTATTCCCAATACCCGTACATGTTGCATGTCACGACTCATCTCACTAGTCGAGACAGACATGACAAAAATACATTTTTTTATTCTAACCCATAACAAAGTGTACATGAATTGTAAGTATAACTCATAACACAAGTTGACATGACCCACCCTGCTAGCTGAGGCGAGGTGACAATAATCCTTTTTATCATCTTAGTCTTATTTTTTCAATATCCGGGCAATTTTTTCGCTTCCTTTGGATCTCCCAAGGGCTACCATGTATTTGTGCACTTAATATTAAAGATTTTTTTAGTCATCATCATAGTAATAACAACTAAACATTTAAAGAGTTTGTGCTCAAAACAATTTTTTACAACGTTTTTATATGTGAAGGATCCCAACTATAACAAGTAGAGGTACAACTACATGATATTTACAACCTATCATATTTGCATAATACAAAATCCCTTCTTCCCATGTGACACCACGCCCCGAAAGGAGAGCATCAGACTTATTTCCTTAGGATCCAGATACTCAACAATAGCCACATTCATACATTATTATTAACATTCTAAATGTAAGACAAGAAAAGTAAGGGATAAAAATGTTTCAATGACATTTGTATATTCATGGTTCCCTAAAAATTTACAAATTGACAATAGAGTCCGCAATGTATTTTTACATGACTAACAATTTAAAACATCATAAGCTACAAAGTATAACGACAACAACTAATACATCTCTACGAGTGAAATTGTATCCTGAGTCTGGTATAAACTGCAGAAGCTCAAGTCACTACTGGTACTCAACAACCTGTAAACTTGGATGGGTTTCCAAAGAAGTACGTATGAGCAAAAAGCTATGTACAGATAAAACATGCTAACATACACTAAGCAAAAGTGTAAAAGAGTAAAGAGAGAGATGTTCATGTTCCATTATCATTCTTGTCGTTATTGTTCACTATCCCGAAAATCTATAAAACAATTATTATAAATTGCACTCAAACTACTACTTGTACTCTACAAGCGCCAATATTATCATCCATAGATAAGATCATCAATTTTACATTTACTTATATGAATCGTTGGGTGTTAATCAGATATGCATATGTACATTTTTATATTATTAGTTCAAGAAATAATTCCATCATCTAGTTGCCGAGTTCAAACATTAATAACAAAACTCAACAATCACACATGTGTACTGGAGCATCTCAAGCCAATAAATCCCAACTCCAACATCAACCAATTTCCCCCAGCTTACCCGCCATGAGAGGAATACATGGGAATGAGTACATCGTGGCCAAACGGGACCGCACCATATACACCCTTATGACAAGGTGTGAGTCTTCAACGAGTACCGTACTAGGGACGTGGACTCACCGGCTGTACATGTAGCACTACGCTCAACCAACAGAGTCGCAGAACACATCGACATACCCACGAAACCAGAACTAACACTCCATCTAGAACTCAACGAGACCACAAAAGTTGCATCCCACTCTTGGGTATGCTAACTTCTCTAAGTACACCACACATAAAAACGAACATTGACAGTGGCTTTCGACCTTAATTTGATTTAACTATATCTCGACAATTCATATGTAGTTCTCACCATGAATTACAGTCAAAATCTCACGTACATGCACTAATCACTATGATTGTCATATAATAATCATGCATGAACTAAACTGCTATATCTATAACTGTAATATATATCATTACGTGTTAAGAATTGTTAACTCTACTCTGATTTACTGACAATCCATTCAAAGGAGGTTTAGAAGAAGGTCTCAATTCTTGAGAATACACATAGAATGCTCATTTTCATACAAACTTTAAACAGTTGAAAACTCGTCCAGAGGTATTATTCATGATAAAAGGATGACAATTCCGACAAATAAGACATATTTTTATACAAAAAATTTTATAATGTTTCCAACCGTTTCTAACTTAATTAAAATACTTGACTAATGCATTTCTTCCCATTTATAAAAGTTATTCGGTAACGAAGAACACTTGCAACAATAACTAATAAAAGAAATTGGTTTCGTATAAGCACATATCCATAACTAAAAGTTTGGATATTGGAAAGGAAAAATCTACAGATCTATATCATCAAATATGACATACTTTATGTAATCAAAAGATTAAATGCATTTTCCTATTCCTCGAGTCGTGTTTTGTGACACCCACGAATTTTACTACATTTTGACTTAATATAGTTTTGAAATTCTGTAGCATAGCTCTCATGATTTATTTTTACCATTTAATTCAAAACATATGTTCGTATAAAGATAAACGAAAAATTATATGCATCTAAGTATCTGACATATTTATATATAGATAATATAATCCTTTATATGTTTTTGTCTAACTTTAATAAGAAATACCAACACGGTGTCTTATTAAATAAGCATATAATGCATTCTGTGTTATAGTGTTGGTATGTGATAACCTATGCTAAATGCTTGCATACTATAATTAAATACTTATTAATACACCTCAAAAACTGGCATCCATTCAACATCCCAAAGAAAACGTTAGGAATTTTGCTTTTGAGCAGACTATCAACGGAAATAAATTAGTCTTGTAATCAATAAAAAGCACTAATAACCCATGATTTCCTGGATTCCAAATTTAAGCACATCATTACCACGACCAAAGAAGAAGGTATGCGAGTGTTTATTCTCTAATCGAGCTTTGAGATTGTTCGTGTTTCACCTTCTTACAACTATAAAATATGAATTCTATATATCTCGGTTGTCATAGATGGAATATAATTCACATAATATGCCATCAAATATCATGTACGAATTTTGCCACAAGAGATCATACAGCTCTACGAGGGTTTTAAGCACATGAGTACGACAAAAATATGTGAATCCATCTACGATGAAGGAAAAACATCCAGCAAGAGGGATTCTCTAAGGTCCATGGGACACGTACCCAGTGAGAAAATCACCAACAATAGGACATGGGATCATACCTATATGGTGCTCGCACGTGCAACTCTAATCCTCTGTTCTAAGTCATTTCTGTGCATTCTCATGACCATGACATCCTCTAAACCACAAGAAATCCTTCTCTAGGTTAAACCCATAAATGAAATAACGAAATACATAAATAGAGAGAGAGAGCTGATCTTATATTTCTAATGGTATATTCGTGTAGAGGATGACAAGGGAAAACTCCTCTCCAAAAATGATGGCGATTCGCCGCCTCCGCGACGTCTGATAGAGCTACAAGGAGCTTGGGAGGTGGGAGATCATAGGCGGTTGCTAGGGTTTGCAATTGACGGGAAGAATATCCCAAGGGATCTTTTATATTCCTAAACTCATATTTAGACGGATCTCTTAAGTGGATCCTGCTAAAATCTCGTATAACCACTTAAGAGTTAACCCCTCTTTACTAAAATGAGCATATCTCATTCATGCGATGACCGATTTGCAAAATTTCAGATGCGTTGGAATCCTGACGACGATACGCATCCAATATTTTATTCTACAATCAGATTAAAATTTATTTTTTCCATAAATTCTTAAGTGGACTACAACTATTTGATCATCATCAACTTAACGAAATTGCGGTACTAAAACATGGGGTTTCACATCCCCTATATCCAAAAACAAACCATAATTGATAAGATGGAGCAACCTTGGTCTCTATGTCTCCTATTTAGGTATATATGTAAATGGTATCAGAAGAGAGGTCTGAATCTAAACTCAAAATGAGTTTAGATCCTATGAATGGGACTCAAGCATTTTGGAAAGAAGATATGGCTATTTCTAAATTAGGTTTGCAACATGTAAAAGAAAATGCTTAATAGATCATAAACTTGAAGTATTTCAAAATATCGTTGCCATAAAAATATTTAGCTTGCAAATGAAGTAACTACAGCTATTCTAATGCTAGTTGTTTAAATTATTGAAACTCTACGATTACTAATTATAACTGTGATATTAACACTACCATTGGTAACTACTCTAAATCAATGAACATTGAAACAAACTAAATCATGCGTGTATACAACCCCAAAGGCTAAAGAACACTCTGCATATGCACTATAAAAAAGTGGCGAGCACATGTGTTTGCCCGATTCATGGCAAGCATGTCAATTGCACTTGTGCTCGTCTGGTCCGTCAACAACTTGAACTTTGAGGTGGGGTTGGGATGAGCGCTTGTTAAATAAGGGGCAATCATCTACGGTACACATGTGCTCGTCCAAAATATGTTCTCCCAATTGAAATTCAAGGTGGGTCTCCGGAAAGCGCGTGTCATAATTTCGGCAAGCATGACAGGGCCACTAAGAGAGCATGTACTGTGCTCACCAACATCTGTAAACAGAACGATGACCTGATTCCAGGGCTCATTTCCTTCTTGATCTTCTCCCCCAAAACCTCTCCGGTAAATTTTGAAGAACCTCCACCATCGCCTATGGATCTCCGCTGCCTCCCTCTTACCACTTATCTCCTTCCTTGAGGTATATACGATAATCCTTTCACTTGTTTTTTTGGTTTTATTGCATATTTTTAGAGAAATATATAATTTAGGGTTTCATCTAACTTTGATATTATTTCACCAGTCTATGCTAATGGAGTTTGATTTGATTTCAAATTAGTATACTTTGACCAAAATCTTATTGAATGTAAGGTGTTTGATGCAATGCTTAAATTAGATTACACATTTCAGATTAGCATTATAGATTAAACTATATTGACATTATAGATTAATATATATTAGGTAATGATGAAATATATGATGAATTTGATTAGGATTAGCTTATGCAATGTTGTTTTTGGAATGTAATGTTGTGTTTAGGGTTAATCTTTTGTCAACATTTTATTATTAAGTGTATGATGAAGTGTTTAGGGTTGAGTGATATGGGGTTAACTTAAGGTATGATATGGATTTAGGTGAAGAAGATTTGTCGCTATAATGAAGTTTATGATGAATGTGATTAGAGTTAACTTATGTTAAGTTATTTAGTGATTTAATTGGAATTAGGTGAAGAAGAACTAGGGCTATGATGAAGTTGATTAGGTTTAGCTTATGTAATGTTGTTTAAGGTTAAATTATTTAATTTAATACCATGCTTAGAATATAATGTTGTATTTTGGGTTAAACTTATGTCAACATTTCATTATTTGGTGTATGATGAAATGTTTAGGGTTGGCTCATGTATTGTTATTTTAAAGAAGATTTAGGTGTATAAATGTTGGATATATCTTCGGTGATATGCAGTTAACTTAGGATATGATATGGAATCAGGTAAAGAAGAATTACGGTTATGATGAAGTGTATGATGAATGCGATTAGGGTTATCTTATATAATATTGGATATATCTTTGGTGATATGGGGTTAATATAAAATTGTGATAACATATGTGTGTATAGATAGGAATTTGAGGGTATAAAAACATGTGTACGTATAAAAGGATTGAACAAGGATAAAATCAAGGAAACTATAACATATGTGTATAGATATGAATTTAAGGGTATTGATATGAATTCAAGAGATGAGAAAAATATTTGTACAGATATGAGGATTAAACAAGGACAAAATCAAGGAAACTAGATAACATGTGTATAGATGTGAATTTAAGTGAAGGTGTACATGTGATCAAAAGAATGGTAGTACCATGTGTGTTGTTCAATAAACACCAATAGTTATATTGTGATAATTTTTTTATCACATTAAATTAGAGTTAATGTGATCAATTTTATTACATTAACTTATAGTTAGGTAGACAATAAGGCTAATTCACTAACAATTGATTATTAAATTGCACCAAATATTCACATACAGTACGTCCCTCCACACTGGGTGGTGTGTGGCCTTGCACACCGGGAGGCATGTGCAAGACATTGGGTACACTTGATATGGGGAAGGAATCTTACCATCGATCCTTTATTCATTTGGTGGAGAAGAGGATGAGCGATACATTTTTAAGGTAAGGAGAGACTCGCATGCGAAACATGGTGCGAGGAAATGAATTTTGAGAAGATAAAGAGGTTCCCACCGTCATTGTGCACGGAGGATAGGTTTTCTTATCATCACAGCTTAAAATATATGTTTTTTATAGAAAATTATATTCATTTAATATTTTTACAGGAGGATGGGTTTCGACGGTGGGAGGGCAAATCGCAAAAAACATAAGATTAGAACGATTAGTGGTTGTAAAAGCCACAATTAGATTAGTGCAGAGATGGTAATTTTTTAAAAGTATATGTTAAACAATACTTTTTTATCGTTCCATCTGTTATTATTATTTATCTTTATTTTTCATATGGCTAGGTTGGAAAGAGAATCCTCATTTCAGGAGTGGTGATCTAGGTCCCACATGAATGGGAAAGAGGGATATCCCAACGGTCCACTCCTGAAGTGGGGGAATTGATGGTTAGTCTTTTTTTATTTTAAGCAATTTGAAAAATATATTACAAATAATTCTTATATTTTTTTCAACTTATATTTCAGGATCGTTATTTGGCACTATCTGCAGGAAAAAGAGGTGGTTCTACTGATAAGGACCAACCACCATTTGATAAAGCTATCTGGAAACATGCATAGAAAAATATTAATTTATTTTATTTTTAAATATATATACATATTACACAATGATAATTTTAGGTGTTTAAGGAGAGGGATGTCGTGGCGAATTGGAAGCAGATGCTAGGTGGTCTTCCTCCATACTATGTGGAGGAGTATCGTTAATCGTATTCTGCTTATGATCAACCATCGTATTCACATCCACAATCATCATGGCCATCACCACAGATGGAGTCCCAAATAGCAATGATGGTGGAGCAGGTGACGAAACTACGAGAAGATTTCACGGTGTACATGTAAGTATTCTCCTTAAAACAAGTAATAATTTTGTAATTCTCTTTCTTTACATGTATATCTTATACATATTTTCCTTAATATAGGTCACAAGGGCATGCATCTAATTGTGGGTATTGAATCAGATGACGACGAGGAGGAGAATGACCTATAAGAAGAGGCATACATGTATGCCATGTTTAAGGAGAATAAGAAGGAGAAAAAGAAATCAAAATACAGTTTGATTTTAAAAATTTTCAGATTGAAGAAATAATTTTTTTGTTTTTTATTTTGTGTAGTTGTTGAATTCTAAGCAATTCTTTAAATTTTTAGAAACTCTGATATTAGATCCAGTTGCACTTGTAGATTATTTCAACTATAGAACCTTTAGAACATCTATTAGTTATGCATTTACATATACTACAGATTTATATGAACTTACATGTTTAGTTTGTAAGTAAGTTCGTATATATTACGTGACTTGATAGGTTAAAGGTATAAGAGGATGTCAGCTACTAGGCATATTTCATGTACCTGTCTCAATTCTAATTAGCACATACAGTGGTTTCTTGGTAGGTTTTACAGGTTCGACGGGGTGTCTAAGTCCCGTTGAACATGTATATATATTTTTTCTTCTCTCCAGATTGGGCAAGCACATGTGCTTGCCAAGGGATCTCAGATCACTCTCCCTTTTTTGTGTGGGCGAGAGGTTGGACAAGTGATGAACGTAATACACCTCTTTTAATAATGTTAAACTGTAATATAAGAGGTGGAAAATAATTCAGCAAAAATCAGAATCTTTGAATATTATGGAGAATTTTCACTTGGTTAGTATGTCAAGGTCTAACAAAGGGACACAAGCCTCCACATCTATTTATCAGAAATTAAATATTAAATTTGAGTGAATAAATTCATTTATATTGGTCTTCTAATGCATACACGATGCATAGAACAAAACGCATAAACAATATGCAAAGAATATGTATACAAAATGCACAAGGTGATGCAAGGATATGACGCATATCGAATGAGCATGCATTTTTTATATTTAAATAGTTAAAATGATGTGAGATAACCAGCAATGCAATATTAAATTGCAAGTGAATGATATGGACAAGCATGTGAAAATATGCCTTAAAATAACTTGATCATTGAGTATGCATAAATAGGGTTCGAATTCAATGTTAATTGAAGCATAAATATAAGTAATGTCATTAAAAGGAGGAGAAATTGACACATTAATCATTGAAACATTAACACATTAAATTATATGTAAAATTAGAAAGATAATAATGCCATTAGATATATAATAAAATATGCAACAAAATGAAATTGAAACAACTGAATTTGGAGTTCATATGCTCAAGATATGGGCATTTTAGTCCAGCAACATAAATTTAGTAAAAAAATACAAAATAAAACGATAAATATTGCAAATAGTTCCTTCATAGGGGTATTTTTGTAATATCAATAAGGCGATGGGGGCCCATGTACAATTTGTCCCAAGCGCAACACGAGAGGCACGCACGCTTGGGGAGGACTTCTTCCTAATTATGGAGAAGTGATAGAGCATCAGTGCAATTTGCCTATCCCACAAGCACTCTGCATGCACGGGCTAGGCTCGGGACGAGGTAGAGGATCAGACACGTGGCTCGGGCCACATGTCGACCCGAGGCACCTCGGAGGTGGCCCGGCTCCACCGAGCATGTTTGCTTTGGCTGGGCGACATGGCCTTGTCTGGGTCGTTAGATGGATGTTGAGGGGGCACCATCCAACAGTATATGCTTGTCCTTCTTAGCTACGAAGGTGTCATCATTTTTGGTCCTACGAGGCGACTCTTCCTCCTCTGTGCTCCTCTGATGCGCTCGAAGCTCGGGGAAGCTTCCTGGACATCATGTGTGTATGCCAACGAGGCGAGGATGTTATGGCAGGGCTTGGCATGTGCTTATGGCAGAAGCTTGCTGGAGGAGGAGCTCTAGAACGGAGCTCCTCCGAGGCATCCGATCATTGAAGTTGGACCTACAAAAATGGTTGGAGGTGTACAACTGAAGCGTGATGGACATGAATGGCGGACTGAGGGTGGAGAAGGTGAAGCCTAGAGTGAGGCAGAGGAGATGGCCTAGGATGGATGAGGTCACAGAGGAAGTGAAGCGGTGAACACAATAGTCGGCGAAGATCGTGGTTGTGTGGTGATGCTAAAGAGATGGTCGACAATCAAAGGAGGTAGGCATGTGGTTAAAAAGAATTAAGAGAAAAGCAGAGAAGAAGAGATGTAGAATCTTACTAATCGAAGATGGATAAACATCGGATGAGGGGCTGGTGATGAGCTTCTTACGAAGCTCCGAGCGTTTGTTGATCAGAAATCTTCGAGGAGTGGTTATTAATGATATAAAGTCATCATTGCGATCCCCAAAATTCTCGGCTCAAAAAAACAAAATTTTTTGGTTCTTCTCAAGTTGAAATAATTATAGAAAATAATGTAGAGTAAGATAAATATTTTTGCTACTTATTTACCTGTAGAGCGAACAAGATCGAACTTAGGGAGGCTACAATTCTCGAGGGTTATTCCAATAATCGGAAAAATCAATTAAGGGAAGAAGGAATCTTAATTGCAAACTATCCTTAGTTTTTGTGGTTTTTTTCTCTTTTCAAATTTTCAATTTTTTTATTTTCATATTTTTATTTTTTGATTTTCAAATTTTTAGTGATTCTAGTTTTGCATTTTTTTAGTTTTCAAAAATATGATTTTTAAAGCAAATTCATGCATAAAAGGAATACATTTTTTGCTGGATTTTTTAAATATAACAGAAAAGCATAAAAATGCTTAAATAAAATATTTTTGTATTTTAATCAATTTTTTCTGTTTTTGTATTTTTTTCAAAAATTTTTATATTTTTTAGGATTCTATATGAATAAAAACAAGTGAAAATGCAAACAGTGAACAAATAAGACTACTTCACTATTTTAAAATATTAAATGAAATCAAAATCTACAAAAAAATATTTTTCTAAAAAACTAGAGCAAATTATCTACAAACTGAAACACGAATCACATTTTTTATTTTTCTACGATTTTCTTTGAATTTTTTGTAAAATTTTTTAGTATTTTGCATTTTTTGGGTTTTATAAATATATAATGTACAAAATTTGGACATAAAGTAAAACACACAAAATTAATCTACTCTATTTTTTGAATTTTTGAAGAAATATTTGAATTTTTATGATTTTTGAAGTCCAAAACAAGGAAAAATGACATGTTTTTTTATTTTTGGTAATAACAACTAAAATTAAAATGCAATGAAAAAATTATGCAACAGAGAGTCACAAATCAGGAGCCTAAATTATTTTTTTGAGAATTTGTTGAAAATAAATCGCATTTATTCCAATGATACGAAGCATGCAAAATAAAGTCTGTATCACTGGGACTGAAATATAAATACAAATGTTTTGAATTAAACAAATAATAAAAATAAAAAAAATAGGGAAAAGTTCGTAAAATACCCATCGAACACGTGTGCATGTGACGTGCTGGAACTGGGCTTCGTTGTAATATTCAGAATATCAGGGGGCCTGTTCACAATTTTCCAAATAAAATATTCTCTAAGACTTATGCAATTGTAGAAACTTTGGAGGGGTATAATGAAATTTTCCCAATTTGTTTTATTATTCCCCTAGGTTTGTCTTCATTCCTTTTTTTCATACGCACAGGATGGGGCGCCACGCGGCGGCTCTGGACAGCTACTGCGGACGACAGCAGTGGAAGAGCGGCAATGAGGTTCGACAGAGAAGGACCACCCGCTATCAATGGCGATGGAGCTTGCGGTGGATGGCCGAGACGGCCACGGTGGATTTGCTATCTGGAACGCGGTGATGCGCGTGGATGGCACGGTTTTGGGATCCACCCCCGGTGGAAGGAGCCGGAGGTTTGGCTGGAAACTACGATGGAACCGTAGGTAGAAGATGAAAGAGAGCTGCAGTTGCAGGCATGGATGGCGATGGAGTTCCACAAAAGGAGAATTGGAGTGCGACGAAGCTACGGGAGCTCGACGAAGAGGTTCGCGACGGAGAAGAACAACTCCCGGCAATTGCAGGGGGCGGCTGAGCGCGTGTGGAGGGGCGATGCGTGCCTCATGCGGTCGGCGGAGATCAGCGACGGTCTTTCCAAGCGACTGGTCTGAGGATGCGCACGCGAGTGATGCGATGGGGCGGCGCCTGCCCGGTCGTGAAGGGCCGTTGCTATTTTTTATTCTTTATATTTGTTTTGTTTTTTAAAAATAGATACGACATAGAATATATGTTTTTTATTATTATTTTTTAATTTTTTATTGTAAAAACCAGAAACAGTAAAACCTTTTTTTTATTTTTTTAAACAGATTTGCAGAAATCTCTTATATATATATTTTATTTTCTGTAACATTTTTTTATTCTTGCAAAACAAATGTTATAAAAATATATTTATTTGTTTTTTATTATATATATATTGAAATAGAAGAGGACTTTGAGTACGATGCATCGTCTCTGCTTGTTTAAATAAATAAACAAGGAAACGAAAAAGATGTGAATGGGGATCCGACGAAATGGAAGAATCGAATCCGAGTCCCTGACCACCATGCGTGGCCGGAATTGAGAGATCGCGGGGGATAGAATGTGAACGTGGAGAGATCGAGAAAATGAGATGAAAAATCAGAATCGAAGGTGGATCGAGATCGTGATGGATTCTAAGATCAAGGTAAAAAATTACAATTAAATAAATATACGAGAAACTAAATTTACGCTTAACCTAGGATAAAAATAAGAGAAAAAAATGGATTTCACCTTAGGAGTGGAAAATACTGTGATCGCCTCGATGAAGGCCAACTCGTTGTCACCGGATGACTCGGAGGCTCGACACCCTTCTGCGACAAGAAGACTCTCAGAGAATAGGCTCTTCTCACCAAAGATTGATCAAGGTGAAGCGAGAGAGGAGGAGCCACATTAATAGATAAAAATACGGAGTTTAAATTTTAAAAATTTGAATGAAGATAAGAGATAAGAAAATTTGAAATGAGATGAAGATAAAAAAGGCAATTAGTATTTAAATTTTTTAAAAGATAACTTTTTTTTGTCTTTTCATCACTTTATTAAATTGAAAAACAAATGTTATTTTTTAAATTTGTTGTGGTGGTTATTTAAGAAATTTAACTATATACATGTACAATATACATATATGACATTATATAAATAATTAAATAAGGAAATTAGTTAGTTTTTTTGCTTTATTTTTTTATTTTTTATTTATTAAAAAATATTTACAATTCTTTATCAATAATGAGAATAAATATGTAAAATAAATAAATGGTAAAAAATTGCACAAACAACCTCGGAAAACCAACTTTTTAATCGTAACTTCAAAAATTATGATATCACATTCATTTTATAATTTAATTTAGAATACAATAGAAGTGAGTTTGGTTCAATATGAGTTCATATGGAGCCTGAATTGATCTTTCAATTATCGCTTAATGGTTTTTTCCGAATGTGGTTACTTTATTTTGTACATGATTTTATTTTGCAATTATTTTTTTATTTAAGGAACATTTTTATTTACAACTTTTGTTTTGAAAATTACTTATTTTAAGGTAAACCTATGTACAAATAAAATAGTGTTAGTTTTCTAAAAATATTTACAACACATTTTTTTGGATTTTCCGATTAAGGACTCTATCTCCCCCTACTTTATTCCTGGTCGATCATGTCAAGTCTTGACCTTCTCTTGAGGTTCGGGTTAGCCCTATTAATTACATACATACAATCTTTCTTTTTTTTCTTCTATTTATTTATTTATTTTATATTAAAATAATAATAAATGTACAATATTTATACACAGATGCAAGTTAGTAAGAATATGGAGTTAGTATTATAACATGTGTTCTATAAGGGATTTTAAGCTAAAATAAATGAATAAAGATGATGAAATGCATATTCATCCTCCTCCTATGCTTTACCTTTGCTAGTCCCTTAGCATACACTTATTTGAAAGAATAAGTGTGTAAAAGGAAAAAGGAAGGAATCATAAAGAAATTAGGACAATATTGAGTATTAAACTTATCTTCATAAAATTGTAGTTTGGAGCTCTGTCAGACCTTTGGATTATTAGTAGGACGGAATCTTAATGGGAAATAGATTTAAAACCTAACAGCCTTCAAGTTCCATTAGACTCCTATTCAGATCTCCTCAGCAGTCAGGTCAGAACAAGTCTACAGACACAAATTCTTATGACTATGAATCTTTACTTGTACGATGTAAGTGAAATATGGCTCCCCATCTCGAAAGTAGCAAATAAACAACCACCCTCAACAAGGTAACTCTAGTTCCCCGGTTAGCAACTCTTTCCTCAAGGAGCGGGGATATTCCCTTCTAAGTTCAAGTACAACCAGCTCAAGAAGATGAGATGGAGAAAAGAATGGACGGTAACCAGTGTAGCTACATATCCTTGGATGCATGACCAGTGTAGCCAAGTCATCCGCTGCAAGCTTACAAAATTTGACTTTGAAGCTCTTATTATTTTTTTTCTTTTTTAATCCATGTATATACACTTCAACAGGCATTTTACTTTTCAATCAGGACTGTCCACTTTTCGAGATTCTACATTTTTTCTTTCTTTCTTTCTTTCTTTTTTGAAAATACATACAAGGTGCATCATGTACATAGGGAGTTTTTCCTCTTGAGCTAGTAGACTATCCCTCTTTTGAAGCATTATTGCAACCCCACAACATCCTGTCATTAGACCTCAACATCGCTAGACCAGGTTGAGACGTACTTCCCTCCCTCGAGGAAAACGAGAGGTTCTGCCTAGATGTACTACCCTCGTATGCTACCCCAAGTCAAAAGATTCTGCCTCCTCACTACCTCCTCCATGAAGACCTACGTGTAAAGTGCTTGTCAAAGATAAGCCATGGTATGAAAGAATCATGCGTGTGTTGTTAAATATTCTACTTAGACTACTCAAGACGATATGTAAACATAGTCTTATGGACTAAAAGAATTAAGTCTCTAGGACCTGAAAAGTCTTAACTCCAGTTCTTATAAGGTTCCTCTGAAATTAAGTGGATTAAGGTCCAAGTAAGCTCCATTCTTCAATTTTATTCCAGACATAGTTTAGATGTCAATACTATCCTAAAAAATGCACATGCAAATGCAAGAAAATATGTACAATGCAAAGAAAAGAAAGAATTTTTTAGAAATAATTGTCCAATTTTGAACTTTTTTATGGATTTTTTGAAAAAATGATGCACAAGTGAATATATCGATTTTTTGAAAAAATTTTCTAATTTTTACTTTTTATGGATTTTTGAAAAAATGGACATGTGAAAAGAAGGATTTTTTTTGGAATTTTAATTATGCAAATTTGTATAGACTTTTGGTTTTGTAGTTTTTAGAGATTTTTCTAAAAGGAGAAAAATGCTTAGTAAAATATATACAAGTATATACAAGAAGATTTTTTTGTTTTTGTTTTGTTTATTTTTTTATTTTTTAATAAAAGGTGACCAAAGTTTATATACACACACGTGGACTTTACAAATTTATATACATATCCCCAAAATAATCATATTAAAAGTATGAGTTATGTCTAAAGTATATATACAATATATACGACACTCCCCTATACTTAGCTCGAACTATATCCTCACAGTGATCAGAGAGTGGCAAAGGAAGACATAGCTCGTGCTAAGTTTAGAAAAGTAAAAAGACACCTATGCTACAACGACTCAAAGAAAAGATGAAAAAAATATAAGTCAGTGATCCCCCTATACTTAGGACCATGTAATCCTAAGTATAGTAGACTGTACAAAAGAGAAAAATCGATGAAGATAATGTACGGACAAAATGAAAAAACACAAAAAAGATGATATGAACAACATCACACCATATACTTAGGGTAGAGTATCCCTAAGTATAGGCAACAACAAGAGTGATGAATAGGACGAATATGAACAACACAAATCCTTCACCCCCTATACTTAGGATAAAGCACATCCAGTATAACATATACACACAGGGAAAATGGGTGAACGATAAAACGTGAGAAGAAAGAATGAAACGAAATGATATGCAAGAGGAGTGGATGTACGTAGGTCAAGAAGGTCGAAAGTGGACCTTCTTGCGAGATCGCCGAGGAATGGATCTAACAAGGTGTTGGTCAATATTAGGGTCATCATTAGACATAAACTGATCAGGATCGACCAAGAATGAATCCTCAACAGTCTCAGAGTGTGTAGGCCTAAACCGATTTGTGGAAGTAGTGTGGTCATGTCCGGCCTGGGAAGTCTCACAAATATCTAAGTAAAAAGGCTCGAACTCATTATCAAAAAAAGTAAGATCAATTCCATCCTAGTTAGCCTCTATTGGATCATCATCTTTATAAAATGGCCTGAATTCCTTTATAAAATCAATCAAATCAAATTCGGCCTTATCGGCCTCTTCTAAATCAAGGTGAATCGGAACATACTCATCAGTAAAAGTAATCAAATTATGTCTGTCCTGTCTAATCTAAAAGTACGCTTTCCGCTCTAGGGTGTCTATTGTGTAAATCCCATGGATGTCATCAATGCATCACCACGTACCAGAAGGGGGAACTTCAAAGTCTATGCGTTCCAAGTTTTCCTCGTTGAAGAGGAATTCTTGGGTCTCAGTCTCATCCAACATACAACAAAAATATCCGGTATTATCATCGAGGTCAAAGTCCTTGGGGTTGGTTAACACAGGCACACTCTCATGGAATGTAGATCTCTGGTCAGTAATGGGCGTAGTGATCAACACGTTGCTCCCTACATCAGAACGGAAGCGAATCTCTCTTGATCCATAATCAATAATGGCTCTCGCAGAGGTGAGGAAAGGCCATCCCAGGATGATTGGAGGGTGATCCACAAGGGTAGAAGTATCCATGGGAAATACAACCAAATCAGAAGCAAAGTTCATGCCATGAATAAAATTGACAACATTTTCTAAAATACCCTTCGACCTCTTAATAGATCCATCAACAAATTGATCTGTCATTCTTGTTTTCCTGTGAGGCTCAAGATTAAGAGACTCTACCATATATTTATTGAAGCACCACTATCAAGGAGAGTGTTGTCACAAGAATAGTCAAACATGGAGCTGCTCACAAAAGGTGTGGTAGTGTTCCCTTTCTTACAATGTTGACGGTGAGAGATGGCGTAGGTAGTGGCCATGGTTAAGATGTGACACTCAGATCTGCTCCTCTGCTTTCTCTTCTTGGGTTGAGGGGTAGATAAATGGGTCATGGCCTGTTTAATTGGGGCTTTAATGATCTCTTGAATAGTGGCCACCACTTTGGGTTCAACCAATATTTTTTTGAATTTTTTAAACCTCCTCCATACAAGGGAGGAGATCAGAATTAGCATATACATGAGGATTACCAAGAGCAGTCTGTATAGTGGCATCCTCGAGGTCAAAGTTGGGACATGTGGTGAATGGATGTGTGGGAAAATGGTTTGGCATGGGTGCCCTCTTCTCACAAGATGAATCGACACCGTGTCTCCCGAATTCTTTTTGGATTTTTGAAATTTTCTCATTTTTTATATTTGGGCGATTGTAAGCTCTCATGAAAATCCTCAAGTGAATCCATATCCATAAATATTGGAGCATCATTCTGTCTCTTATTTATGTTAAATAGATTGGTAATCTTCGAATTCATATTCTCCATCATCTGGTTCAGGGTCAAGTGTGGACATCATGAAAGGTGACTCCAAAATCCCCGGATCAGGTGAGTGGAATGGGGGTGGGTGAAACTCAGAGTCTGATACCTGAAACAAAGGGTTAGGCGGATATGCAAAAAAATTAGGAGGAAAATCCTCCTGGAAAAAGGAAGGTGGATCAGCTGGAGGGTAAGAGGGATCCGCGAATATCGGATTAAAATAACTCCAGTCGGCCATCACCGAAACAAGAAAAAATGATTCGGAGAGCATGAGGGTCAAGTCAAAAGGTGTGAAGGAAAAGGCGCAAATACGTAGAAGGATCTAGTATGCACACAAGCAATTAAACACAATACAAACTCTCTATTCACCAACTCAACTCAGTGAAGACCGTGAAAGCTCGGTCTCTTATCTTATCAATTTTTAGAGTTAGGTGATCAAACACAAAGTTGTACAACCACTTAGGTTGTCTTATGGGATTTGGGCACTGACCTTAGTGTGTACACAAGCAATTTAAAACGAATACAATGAGGGGGTTACTCTCCCTAAAACTATAATTTTTCCTTAAGTTAATTTTAGGATCGAGTTTTCTTTACCAGTCTTGAATTTTAGGCAGTTATCACTTGGTTTGAATATTTTCAATGAATCACCTATTGAGTGTCCAATTTAAAACAAGGAAGGAGATCGAAAATGCCAATGCACGATTAAATACAGTGATGTATGCAGGGATTAACAAATGCGTACCTTGTCGCCAACACTTTACATGCAAAATGATCCACGCAAAATTTAAATACAGAAAAGTAAACTAACCTATATGCAAATGCGAGTGCACTGTCCTAACAATAGCTTCTATTAATTGGCAAGAACCAACTAAATTTCACTAAGTCCAATTACGCTCTATTCTGTAGGTACATAAATTCTTGTTTAGGTGTTTGTACCTAATTAGTTTTCTGGTTCAAGCAAATTAAATAAAGAAATCAATAGGTGGTTCACAAAATATGCGTGAAACAAGGAAAAATAAAGTGATGAAAACAAAACCGTGAGGTCCCCCAAGTGCATCGAAACTTAGAGAAACATACCCCACAACAAATGAATGTCCGTTTACAAGAGTTTAAATGCTATAAACAAATAAAATAAAATCTATTTTTTTGGTTTTTTCAATTGTTCTTTTCCTCCTCTCACGCTCTCCTATGGTTTCGAGATGAATCAAGCTGCCTTCTCTTTGCTTGTGTGCTTCGGCTCTCCTAAGATCGAATCCTTTACTCCGCGGACCGTCGCAAGAAAAAGAAGAGAGAGAATGTGTCAAAAACACAATTATCAATTATGAGCAAGAAAAATAAAATAAACACAGTGAATAAGTACAATGAAATTGTGTGGCAAAATATAAACATATATTTACAACCAAGAATAACAGGTCAAAATAGATACCTAATTACCCTCATCGTGCCTCCCCGACAACGGTGCCATTTTATTGATAAGAAATCTTCAAGGAGTGGTTATTAATGATATAAAGTCGTTGTGATCCCCAAAATTCCTGGCTCAAACAAACGTTTTTCTGGTTCTTCTCAAGCTAAAATTAATATAGAAAATAATGTAGAGCAAGAGAAATATTTTTTCTACTTATTTACCTGTAAAGTGAACAAGATCGAACTCAGGGAGGATACAATTCCCGAGGGTTATTCCAATAATCGAAAAAATCAATTAAGGAAAAATAGAATCTCAATTGCAAACTATCTTTGGTTTTTGTGGATTTTTCCTTTTTTTTATTTTTTATCTTATGATTTTCAAATTTTTAGTGATTTTAATTTTAGATTTTTTTAATTTTCAAAAACAAAGCAAATTCATGAAAAAAAAGGATTAATTTTTTATTGTGTTTTTCAAATTTAACAAAAATGCTTTCTCAAATAAAATATTTTTATATTTTTATGAATGTTTTACTCTTTTGTAATTTTTCAAAGATTTTTAGATTATTTTTAGGATTTTAAAATGAATAAAAAAAGGCAAAATGCAAATAGTGAACAAATAGGATTACATAATTTAAAAATAGTAAATGGAATCAAAAGCTACAAAAATTATTTTTCTTAAAAACTAGAAGAAATTATCTACAAACGGGAACTCAACTCCCAATTTTTGATTTTTCTACGATTTTATATGATTTTTTTAAATATTTTTAGTATTTTGTAATTTTTGGGTTTTATAAATAAATAATGCATGAAATTTGGATATAAATTAAAACACTAAAAAATAATTCTACTCTAATTTTTAGAATTTTTGAATCAATATTCGGATTTTTATGATTTTCAAAGTTCAAGCAAGGAAAAACGACATGTTTTGTTTTTTTATAATAACAAATAAAAATAAAATTCAATTAAAAATTTTTATAATGGAGAGACACAAACCAGGAGTTTAAATTATTTTTTTGAGAATTTGTTGAACATAAATTGCATTTATTCCAATGATAAAAAGTACGCAAAAACAAAGACTGTAATACAGGGACTGAACGCGTGCATTGTATGCGACTTGCTGGAATTGGGCTTCGTTGCAATATTCATAATTTTAGAGGGTCTGATTGTAATTTTTCCAAATAAAATATTCTTAAAGGCTCTTATGCAATTATAGAAACTTCTGAGGGGCGTAATGAAAATTTCTCAATTTGTTTTATTATTCCCCTAGGATTCTCTTTGTTCCTTCTTCTCACACGCACATGATGGGATACCGCGTGATGGTTCTAGGCAGCTCGCGCAGACGATAGCGTTGGCAAAGCGACAATGAGGTTCGGTGGAGAAGGACTGCCCGCTGTCGATGGCGATGCATCTTCCGGTAGATGTCTGCGACGGCCACGGCCACGGTAGCTATCTGGAAGGCGGTGATGCACGTAGATGGCATGATTTTGGGCTCCTCCCTAGGCGAAAGGAGCAGGAGGTTGGGCTGGAAACTGCGGTAGAACCATAGGTGGAAGATGAAAGAGAGCGCATCTGAGTATGTACATTTGGCAGACCAATAGGTTTATGACTAACCAAGGTCTATACACCGACCCGCTAGTGTGCATGCAAGGGCATGTGAGTAATATGATCTCTCAAAGGGATCATACAGGTTCATTTACTAAACTGGAAGACATGAGCTCACTCATGAGATATTGGAAAGAATCAAATTTCGTGCATGGTCGTCTCGCCTTGGAAGCTTGACAGAATTTGTAGGTTTGATATATGCTTTTGGAAAGTATATGATTAAGACCTAGGTATAGTATATCCTTTTGGAAAGCATATGATCCATACTGACTCCCAATAATCAAATGAGAAACTTAATAATAAAACCCTGAAGTAGACAATGTAAAATAGATCTAAAACTTCGGGTGTGTTCTTGGTCTTCTCATAAGCAGGATGTACAGATATTAAGAATACATGAGGGTGATGTGATCATAAACAATTGTATAACCATGACGCTTCCATTCTGAGGGAATGATGAAACATGTTTGGATTTTAGTGACTCCTCTCATAGAGAAGTGATCCGATCTTAGTCCAAATGTTGGGAATTGATCAAAATGTGATTCAGATACAATTAGAAGATTAATGATCTTGATTTAATCAAGCTTCTATGAGAGGTCCGCAAGATCTGGATTTGATATGTGATCTCAATATCCAAATCACTATATGTGGAACAATACAATCGTCATGTCCTTATCTTCAAGTATCCGCGGAGAAAGAGCATTATCCTTCAAAGAGTTCATGGATAATTTCATTGTTGATATATGTATCCTAGCATTGAGAAAGTGGAAAATTAAATGTGATTTAATTATTAAAGATGTATGTGAACGTGATTCATATTATTTGGACACATGAGAATAGAGATCCAAGATGAATAAATATGATTTAATTAACATGGATATGTATAATGTGGATAACACTATTCAAATTGTTCATATATATTATAAATGTGATTTTATAATGTATTGGAGAGAGCATATCATGATTTATATTTGTTGATTAATTATTGATGTGAATTGGATTCGCATTGGACAATTAATCGAAAATGTAAATCACATTTTATTTTGGGTTGTGAATGTCATTCACATTTTTCCAATGTCAAGATTGCAATATTAAAAAATAATTGTGAATTATTTTTGTAGAATAATTTACAACAAGTATTGTTCTAAATCTTGGAGATTTCCATGGAATAATGTAATCTCACGAGATTACATGAGATTGCCACCAACTCCCATATTATGGAAGGAGGCAATCTTCATTCCATAATCTCCATGCTTGGTTGATTTAATCCGATTTTAATTTATATTTATATATCAATATATATTATCTAAGATAAATTAATTGTTGTAGTGTTTTTACAACAAAATCTCGGCCATTAAAAGAAGAAGAAATTGATCTCATCCATTGATTTTGTGTAGTCCATGGATTGTGATCCATGGACTCCCAAAATACTATATAAGGAGAGGCACCCCTTGCTCTTCCAGTTACAACAATACACAAGTTGGAGACAACAACAAATGCCCTCTCTCTCTTTCTCTACACGCCATCTCTCCCTCTCTCTCTTGTAGTCGTCCACCTTGATGCCCTAGAGAGAGTCGCCATCATTGTAGCGACGTTGCTATGCTACCGGATTGATTGCTTGCAAATCTTCTTCTCTTTCGGTGTGCCTCGCCCGTGAATAAGACATCGAATCTCATGCGATGAGATCAGGAGATTCGATGCTTGGATCATCAACATAGATTGCGAGAAGCACGCATTTCATAACGTGCATGCAAGCGTCTCCTCTTTCAGATCGGACTTGAGACAGAAGGTCTCTTCATTTAGAGACTCGATCACAACCAAGCTTCAAGAGTGATAACCGCCCCGCACCCTTAGTTAATTCGAGCAAATTAATTGTCCAAATTAAGTTATAGTCGTTCGTTGCAGTCGGATACGAGAGGGCTACTCAAAAACCACTTTAATTAGATTCGAGTCAATTTCAAGCGGCAAAAATTTTTTTAGTTGGTGAAGTCCAAGGTCGAACTCAGGGAGGCAACTGTCTCCTTAGGTCAAATTTTAGCAAAATCCAAGTGTGAGATTTTCGGGGAATATATTTTTGGTCTTTTTCTATTTTCTATGCAGACACATACAACCCGTAGGCCAATATAACAGTTAATTCAATTAAGATATCACATGAAGTCCAAAAATTCTAAAAATTGGCCAGATGATTAAATATGATGAAAATGATCTACCCTAATTTTTTTGGAATTTTTAGACACTAAATGAATTTACTGTGAATTAAATATGCAGACAGAGTGATTCTCAATATTTTATTTTTAATAAATAACAAATCACAATTTCTTCAAGAGATAAAATTAACCTAGATATCACTCAAGATAAGGAATCCAGGAAAATTGACAGATCTTATTTCCAATGTGAAATGAATTTACTAAAATTAAAATGCGAAAACCACTCAACAATTTATTTAGGCCTCGATATGTGCGCAAATGACATGAAATTTTTATGGCATGTTAAGAATACTATCCTTAAGCTACTATGAATTTTTGAGGATTTTTGGAACCACAGAGAATTAACTAGAAATTAAAAGGTGTCACTGGGCAAAATATTCCAAAAATATACCAATTAATTCATTAATAATTCTACTGAAATTACAAAAATGTTACACGTGGCTCAATAGACAGAGGACAAGTTTCTCAACAAAATGCAACTTTTAGAATTGAAAAATGATGTAATATGCAACCTAGGGATACGTGCAAACACAGGGGTGTAAATGCAATACAAAAAAATAAAAATACAAAAAGCAAATATGCTGACAGGGACTAAAATGCAATTACCTATTATGCTGGGGACTCGAGTGCAATTTCTCCAATAGTCACGTGCTTCTCACGTGGGCTCAGCTTCACAGGGACCTTTTTGCAATATCTGAAACGTTCCAGGGCCTCTGTGCAAAATACCCAGGCCGCACGTGCTCCTCACGTGGGTCGGCCTAGGCTCGGGTGCTTCGGAGGCTCGGGACTTGGCTCGGGAGCTCTTGGAGGTCTGGAGTGAGGCTCGACGTAGCCTCGGGTAGTCCGAACCTAGGGTCGGAGTTGAGGCTTGGTCTTCGTCGACGTGGCTTGCTGCGGACCTTTGGATCAAGATCGATCCAAAGGTTGTCGGGGCTGACGCGTGACGCGATCAGAGACCGTCAGATCGCAAGAGGATCCGACGGCGCCTGAGAACCGAGGAAGGGGGGGCGACGTGGCTGAATGCTGTTCGTAGGATCAAGAAAGATCCCACGGCTGCCGGTTGCTCCAGATGATGGATTACGTGGCGTGAAGTCGACCGTTTGATCGAGATGATCGAACGGTAGCTTGGGCTTCTCCCTCGATGGTCCTCCGCCACCTGCGGAGGAGTGGACTGGGCTCCGGTGACGAGGCGTCTGCTCCGCCTGGTCCTCCTAGTGCCGGTGATGCTCTCCGGACGTTCGGAGATAGCTTGGGAGACGCGCGGTCGTGCGGCGATGCTTCCAGTGGTCCCAGGTGTGACGGAGGCGCGTAGGAGAGCTCTGGCGATGAAGCTCGATAGGTGCTCCGGTGGACCTCCGGCCAATGAACGATATGGTACCTGCAGGTGTTAGGAGTGCAGCCGAAACTCGTGCGTGCTAGTGGAGATGTGAGGATGGAGTGGCGAGGCCTAGTCGGAGTGAAAGGGGTCCGACGATGGTGCTCCGCCCAGGTGGCGGAGCTGGAGCTGATGGAATGTGAAATGGTTCGTCGGAGGGTGTAAAATACAGTGCGAGGATGAGAGCTCCGTCGCGGAGCTCGGCAAGGTGGGAGCGGAGAGAGAAGATGCAGATGGAGCTCGAATAAAATCGGAGATATAAAGGGAAAAATCAGAATGAGGATCAAACAGAGATGGAGGAGTTTACCTGTGGTTTGGAGCTCGATTTCGAGGTCCAGGTCGTCGCTCGAAGGGGCGGTAAGGCCCTGAGCTCAAGCAGCAACTCGGAGGAGGGCTGCGACACGGCAGTGGCACCGCGGATCTCGCCGGAGAAGAAGGTCCGTCTTCGCTCAAGGATTCACTCAATTCCTGTCACAAATCGAAAGCTCCGAGCTCTAGGTTCTTCCCTGGAATGGCGGATGGGTGCGACGATGGCCGGAGAGGGGGGATTTATAGGTTGAAGGTCTCGGCCATTCTGTCGATGAAGCGAGGTTGACGGAGTTCGTGGGAGCGGGCTGGAGGTCGACGTGGGTTATGGAGTAGCTGGCGCGGATAAGGGAAGAGTGGGGCTCATCGTGGGAGTGTTGGCGGACGGTGAAGGTGGCTGACGTGCAGCCGGAAATAGAAAGGGGGTGCCCCTCCCGCAAGGCAGGGAACGTGGGAGAGAGGGGCGCCCGGAGGTAGGAGACAAAGTCTCCACCGTTGGATCTTGTGATCCAACGGTGGTGATCGAAGCGGTAATGGCTGGGTGAGATTAGATCGGGGCGAGTTGATAAAAGGCTGTGATGGCGCCACGTGGAGGGAGCTGGGCGAAGCGTGAGCGAGCGGCTTGGATGAGGAGATGGAGATGATCGAAGGGACGAGGGGCGCCAACGGAAGATCGGCTGTGATGGAGGGATCAAGGGCTTGATCAAGCGGTGTACACGCCGCCACGTGGCGAGCTCTGGTGAGCGCGCTAACGTGCGGCGTAGATTAAGGGCAAGAGATGATCGGATGGCAGGAGATTGAGGCACAAGTGGAAGCAGCTAGGCCGTTGGATCTATAGCGTAATCCAACGGCTGAGGCTGCGGGCGGATGAGGCAAGGGGGAGCGGGCCGCGTGGCGCGACCAGAGGGCGCCACGTGGCCTGCTGTGAATGGCTGGAAGAAAATGCATGTGTAGAGAGAAGAGGGGGCCGAATTTGGAAAAACTCAAAACATGAAAGTTGTAGATTTCGATGAGATCTACAAGTTTCATGTTGACCAAAGACGGAGATGAGGTCAAATATGATATATAAATACAAGGATACATATATACATGTATGTAGTATACAAAGTGGCCCAAAATCCCAACTTTCTCATACGAGCTCCAAATTGGATGAAATTAGTCTCATATTAAAGGTCTTTTAATGTGTAGTATTCTAATAGTAAGTAGACCTAGTTCGGAATTTGTATGAGGGATTTATGTGCATTTTAATGTACAGGGGTTCTAGGGCTTTATTGACTAATTTACAAGGGGGATTTTTTGGCATTCTTCCCTATATTATTAACTAAGGAGCACATATTATAAGGAAGAGGTTATTTTAGTAAGTGGATATTTTACAAGGGATTTTGGCTTCTTATTTGAATGCAAATGGACTGCTAAAATGAATGTATTATGTGTGTACGCATGAATGCTATTTATGCATTATAAAGGGAAATATGCCTCTATTTACTCGGGAACAAGGCTCTATTTTTGACTTTTGAAGTGATGAATCACAGATTCATCAACCCCCTATACTTAAACCTTGCTCGTCCCCGAGCAACTAAATGAAATGCAAGAGTGAAATGATTTTGGGTTCCATACCAAGGTCATGAACAAAAGTTAAAAATAGAGCTTGACTCGACCTTTGGATTAATTATGTGTCGGAACCTTATTGGGATCTGAGTTTAAGACTTAACAGACTTCAAGTTCCACAAGTCTTCTATTCAAGACTCCTCAACACACCTGATCAGAACAAGTCTACATACACAAACTCTAATGACCATGAATCCTTCCATGCAGTGTAAGTGATATATTACTCCCCACCTCAGAAGTAACAAAGAAACAACCTCCCCCAACCTGGTAACTCTAATGCCTCGGTCTAGCAACTCTTTCCTCGAGAAGCGGGGTATTCCCTTCTAAGTTCAAGTGCAACCGGCTCAAGAAGAGGGGGAAGAAGTATAGATTTTTGGGAGCTCATCCAGTGTAGCTAAGTCTCCCGCTGCAAGCTTCATGAGATGTAACATGGGGACCATAAGCTTTTGCTTTTCTTGACTACGTACACTCCGGTAGGGTTATTAAATTTTCAATCCGACCCACCACTTCTTTGGAGTTCTTTTTGGCAATTTTTTTTCCAAGTGCCTCTGTACAACATATCTACATGGTGCAGCATATATACAAGAAATTTCCTCTTGAGCCAGTAGACTATCCCTCTTTTGAAGCTTTATTGCAACCCACGGCTTCTGTCTTTAGCCTTCATCACCACTAGGCCAAGTTGAGACGCACTTCCTTCACTAGAAGAAGAAGAGAGGTTCCGCCTAGAAGTACTACCCTCATATGCTACCCCAAGCCTAAGGAAACTGCCTCCTCATCACCCCATCCGTAGAGAGTCATGTGTAAAGTGCTGGTGCACGTCAAGCCATTGTCTCTAAGAGTCATGTGTGTGTTGTTAAGTGCTCTACTCAGGCTCATCAAGATGACATATGAACATAGACTTGCATACTTAAAGAATTAAGTCACCTGACCTGAAAAAATCTTAACTTCAGTTCCTATAAGGTTCCTCTGAAATTAGGTGGATTAAGGTCAAATCACTTCCATCCTCAATATCTGCTCATAACTTCGTTCAGAACCCACTAGCTTTTCACTTTGCCTATGCAAAATATGCAGATGAGATGTCATGCTATGAAAATGCAAGACTCTTTTTTTTCTTTTTGGATGCAGAGATGGTATGCAAAATAAGAAGCCTTTATTTTCAACTTTTTCATTTTATTTTCTATTATACCACAATCTTTAGTTTGTAATAATATACATAGTATCATATTTTACAGGAGTATTATTTTTGTTTTATACAAGTAAAATATTTATTATTTTATTATTATTATTATTTTGTTTTTTTTTCAATTTTTAGCCACCGTACTTATTGCATAATATATACAAAAATACGCGAAAGTACGAGCTATGGGTAGAGTATATATGTAATATATACACGCCCCCCTATACTTAGCGTGTGCTATGTCCTCAGAGCACGAAAAGCGACCAAAAAGACATAGCTCGGGCTAAGCGTAGGAGAGCTAAAATTACAAGAGTATAGAAGTCGTCCTGCCCCCCTATACTTAGGCTCTGGTAGCCTAAGTGTAGAAGAAGATCAGAAATGGGGCGGGCGAGGGAGAGGAGTGGATGAGTATCAATGCGGGCATCGGTCCCCCCCTATACTTAGGCTTAGGTCAGCCTAAGTATAGGTAAGAAATGAGTATGAGGACCAATGTGATTTGAAGGATGTACAGTGAACTGACTCAAGTGACCCCTCCCCCCTATACTTAGGATCTGGTTATCCTAAGTATAGTCCATGATAGTGATCTGATGAGGCGGGGATGGGTTACTAAAGTCGTGTAAGAGAGAGGATAAGATGTACAAGAAGAATGATATATACAGATGAGTCGATCTGAATCTTTCGAGATGTTGTGGATGGCTGGAGTTCACTGCTGCAAGGTCTCATACGCGGCTCGAGGAGTATCTGTTGTATCTGTCTCGCGCATGAATACAATCTCCTCAACATGGACTAACTGCTCATTGGATTCGACGAAGTGCTTCAACAGCTGTCCATTCACTAGGAATGTCAGTGCGTCATCTGCAAGATCTGAGATCTCGACACATCCACTATCATGCACCGTACGGACGACAAATGGGCCTGTCCACTTAGACTTCAACTTGCCTTAGAAAATCTTCAGCCTAGCATTGAACAACCATACCTTCTGTCCAGGAACAAAGGTCTTTCGTCTGATATATCTATCATGCCAACGCTTCACCTTGTCCTTGTACACCAAACTGTTGTCGTATGCGCGGTTTCTGACTTCCACAAGCTCATTCAGATCCATGTTTCTCTGCCTCTGACCCAGGTGTGTGTTCCCATTGACCTTCTTGATTGCCCATTCTGATTTGTGCACTAACTCTGCGGGCAAGTGGCACGGCTTTCCAAATACCATTCGGAATGGAGAGGTGCCTAATGGTGTCTTGTAAGCTGTCCTATACGCCCAGAGGACTTGATCCAAGATCTGAGACCAGTCCTTCCTGTCCGGGCGGACAAGCTATTGCAATATGGTTTTCACCTCCCTATTTGACACCTCAGCCATACCATTGGTTTGTGGATGGTAAGGACTCGTGACACGGTGTTCAATGCCGTAATCCTTCAGGAGTTTCTTCACCTCCCGATTCACAAAGTGGCTACCCCCGTCTGATATCATCATTTTGGGGATCCCGAACCTAGAGATTATGTGCTCTCTAATGAATTTGCAGACAGCCCTGCTGTCTGCGGCTCGGGTCGGGATAGCCTCCACCCATTTGGACAGATAGTCTACCGTAAGAAGGATATATTCGAACCCGTGACTTACAGAAAATGGGCCCATGAAATCGATGCCCCAGATGTCAAAGACATCACAAATGATGACCGGCTGCATTGGCATCTCATCCTTGGAACCAACGGTTCCTCCCATTCTCTGGCAAACTGGACACGACTTCGCGAAGGCGGTGGCATCGTGAAATAGAGTCGGCCAGTAAAAGCCACATTGAAGTACCTTCCATGCGGTCCTCTTCCCGGAGTGGTGTCCTCCTGCCTCCAAACTGTGGCATAAAGAAAGGACACTCTGGTATTCCTCCTGAGGAATACACCGTCTCCAGACACAATCCGGTCCTTCGAAGAAAAGGATCGGATCCTCCCAATGGTAGTGTCTAGCATCCGACTTCAGTCGGTCGATTTGGCTCTTGGGCCAATCTTCGGGAACTTTCTTGGAGACATGATAGTTCACGATATTGGCATACCATGGGAGTGAGTCGATAACAAAAATCGACTCGTCAGGGAAGGAGTCTCGAATTGGTGAATCCTCGGAAGTATTAAGATCTTCGAGACGAGAGAGATGATCGGCCACTACATTCTTCTTTCCAGGTTTATCACGATGTCTAAATCAAACTCCTGGATAAGTAAAATCCATCGAAGAAGACGCGCCTTCGCATCCTTCTTCTCCATCAAATACCGTAGTGCCGTGTGGTCAGTGAACACCGTTACCTTGGATCCAATTAGGTGAGATCTGAATTTGTCCAAGGCAAACACTACCGCAAGCATTTCCTTTTCCGTAACTGTATAGTTACGCTGAGCAGAATCAAGTACTTTGCTTGCGTAGTGAATTGCAAAAGGGACGCCCTCTCTTCTTTGTCCCAACACAGCCCCAACAGCATAATCAGAGGCGTCCGTCATGATCTCAAAAGGTAGAGACCAATCTGGGGCTTGTAGGATGGGTGCATCCATAATCATTCCTTGTAAAAGCTTAAAGGCCTCAAGACATTTGTGATCAACAATAAACTCCATGTCTTTGCCTAAAAGCTCAGTTAGCGGTCGGGCGATCTTAGAAAAATCCTTAATGAATCTCCGATAAAATCCAACATGCCCGAGGAACGACCGCAACTGCTTTACGTTGGTGGGTGGCTGGAGTCGTCTGATCACATCCACCTTGGCAGGGTCAACCTCCATTCCTCTCTTGGAGATGACATGCCCCAACACTATGCCCTCCGTCACCATGAAGTGACTTTTCTCCCAGGAGAGCACCAGATTAACCTCACAACATCTTTTGAGGACTCGGTCCAGATTCCTAAGACAGGAATCGAAGGAATCGCCGTGGACCGAGAAGTCATCCATGAAAACTTCCAGGAATTCGCCGACCATTTCGGCGAATACAGCAATCATGCACCTTTGAAAAGTACCTGGAGCATTGCATAGCCCAAAAGGCATGCGCCTGAAAGCATAGGTACCAAAGGGGCAAATAAACGTGGTTTTTTTCCTGGTCCTCTGGAGCTATGGCTACTTGATTGTAGCCCGAGAACCCATCTAGGAAGCAGAAGAACTCTTTCCCCGCTAATCTCTCTAAGATCTGATCAATGAATGGTAGGGCGAAATGATCCTTCTTTGTCGCGGCATTCAAGCGTCTGTAATCCACACAGGCACGCCACAACGTGGGTACTCGCGTCACGATCTCCTCTCCATCCTCATTGGTGGTCGTCTGAATTCCCGACTTTTTCGGGACAACATGAATTGGGGCCACCCACTTAGAGTCGGAGATTGGGTAAATGAAACCCGCGTCGCACCATTTTTCTATCTCTTTTTTCACGACCTCTCGTAAATTTGGATTCAACCGGCGTTGGAATTCACGAGAGGGTTTGGCTTCGTTCTCCAAGTAAATATGGTGCGAACAGAGAGCGGGATTTATCCCGTGGAGATCGGAAATGCTCCAGCCTATTGCCTTGCGGTTTTTCTCTAGGATCTCTAGCAAGCGAGATTCCTGTTTCTCAGTCAATCACGAACTGATGATGACCGGAAATTTCTTGTCTTGTCCCGCAAGGAAGGCGTATTTTAAAGTTGTGGGTAAAGGTTTGAGCTCAGGAATAGTGTGATCGTCTAAGAAGTCTGGCTCAATCTGATCTGGCTCGGTGTTGGAAGTGGCTGGATCGTTCTCTGTGATAGCTGCCACCAAGTTGTTCGGCTCAGGAATCGGATCGTCAAAAGTCTCCATGCAATCGGCAAAAGCCACGTCCGACTCGTCATCCTCATCTTCTGATTGTCCTAAAGAGGGGAGGACAGACAGGCCCAACTGGGCCTCTATGTCATCGAAGATGTAGGGCGATGCAGGTTCTGAGTTGTACTCGTCTCTAAGGACCTCGCAAACTGATTCATGCACTGGATCATCTCCGGAGGGGAGGGACTCATCGGTGCTGGCTGGGTTCTGTCTCCATGGCCCAACTGTGTCTACATGATCGCAGTTTGTTCCGGTAGAAGAGTACTCGGTGCTGGATTCTGAATCCGGTCTCTGCCATCTTGTCTGCTTCATCTCGAGTTCCTCATCTCCGCCTGGAGTTTGGAACTGAATCTTCCCGATCTTATAATCAAATAAGGCCCCTGCTGTTCTGAGGAAGGGCCTACCTAAAATGATCTGGGAGTCTCTCCAATTACGAGGGGTTTCCATATCTAGGACAGTGAAGTCCACCATGTATTCTTGTCCCTCGACTTTGATCACAATGTTCCTCAATTCTCCTTGGGACCTTTTGGTTGATTTATCAGCAAACTGTAGGAGGGCTCTAGATTTCCTAAGAGGTCCGAGATTAAGCCGCTCACAGAGGGCTGTAGGCATCAGACTGATAGAGGAACCATTGTCCAGGAGAGTGCGTGCAAACATGATGTCATCAACATGACTCACTACATAATGTGCACCCATATCTCTTCGTTTCCTTGGGAACGAGTTCTTTATTGCACAAGTCGTGGCTACTGATAAAACGTGTTTCTCAACACGGCTTTTGGTCTTCCTGCTAACCCTAGTAGGTGTGCATCTCACCTTAAGGTATTTTTGGAATGCAGGGGTCATCTCCACGTACTTGTCAAAGGGGATTGTGACCTTGATATATTTGTTGCAGAATTCAGCCATCTCAGGGTCATCTTTTTGGATTTTTTTCTTTCCACCCGTAAGAGCTCGGGGGAAAGGGATTATTGACTCTAACTCAGGTTCGGAAACTGAAATTTTCTCATTGACTTCGGGAACTGAGTTCTTAACAGGACTCTGACTCTGATACAAACTAGGACGCTGACTCTGACTGAAAAGAAAATGCTGAGACGAAACCGGTGATGCTTCTTCCGCGACTGCTGGACGATCCTCCTCAGATGGAGGTACGGGCTCTTCATCGGTTTCTTCTGACTCTATGCAAATGCGAGAATGCTGCTTCGAGGACTCAGATATCCTCTTCTTCTGCCGGCGATGATGGTGGTGATGCTCCTCCTCTTCTTCCTCCGAGTTCTCCTCAGGTAGAGTGTCGGAGGCTCCTTCCTTCTGCTCCCGTGCCCGATCAGGTATGGTCACGGTCCTTCCGCTCCTGAGGGACATGTGATTTACATTATCGTGCGAAAGGATCTCATGTTCAGATAAATAATTATCTTAATAGTATACCTGATCTCGAGGTCGGTTCTGGCCATGGAGTATGTTGTTCGGGTTGGCCTGAACCTGTGCGGGAATCGGGGTCTTTGGCGCCATCTGTTGGTCCTGGGTACGAGAGACACGATTAATATTGGTTCTCATATCCAGATAATCATTCTGCATCTGTTGGATCCTATCAGACAGGGTCTGGATCGCCAAGGTGAGGGACTCCAATTCAGTGGGCTGGGTTGGCTGATGTGCAAACGAGGTTCTGTATTGGCCCTGCTGCCCATGCCGATATTGCTGCTGCTGATGGGATAGTGCTGGCCCCTGCTGATATGTGCGTTGCTGCTGCTGGTACTGCTGAGGCTGGTACCCTTGTTCTGGCCTGGACTGAAAGCGCGGTGTGGGAACGGGCCTGGTTTCTTGGTAGGCTGGGGATGAACGGTGAGCTGATCCTTCCCCATTTCGGCCTGCCTGACAATCGGGTCACGGCTATACCAAAGTCCGTTGATCTCGTACACTTGCGGAGGCTCCTCGTATCCCGTCTCCACTTGTGGGGGTGCCTGCTGGTCCTGCTGGGTGTAAGTCTGATCCCAGCTACTCTGAGACCCCGGTGCCTGTTCCTGTACAAGATGGACTCGATGTACAGGTACAGGTGGTGCAGAAGGGGCAGGTAGCTTGATCTTAGCTACCTTCTCAGAGAGTTCCTCCACTTTCTTCGGTAGACGTGAAAGAGACTCAAGTTCCGCGACTCTCTTGTGGATCTGCTCGACCATGGTAAGCTTGTTGGCAATCATCCCCATACTGGGGATGAGGTCCTCAGTCAGATCCGCTACAGTCCTTCGGGTTGTCTCATTGGATAGGATTGAGGGAGATAATTGATAGGCCCTGGTGGCCTGCGACCTGCCGGTTTCCGCCATCTGCTCCAGTATCTTCCATACGGCGTGCTCGTTTTTGTTCAGATAGCTTCCTCCACAGGCGGCACTGACTAACCCCTGCATCTATGGGGTTAGACCACAGAACAAGGTCTGGACTAAGATCGCCTTTGAAATGTCGTGGCAGGGGCATTTCTGTACTAAATCATTGAACCTATCCCAAGCGTCATGGAAAGGTTCACTAGGTCCTTGGGCGAAGCTGGCGATCTTCGTTCTCATCTGGTTTGTCCTACTGAGAGGGTAGAACTTTTTCAAGAATAGGTCCTTGAACTGCATCCAGGTATTGCATACCACCCCTAAGTTTTTCAGCCAATGAGCAGCCTTATCACCTAAGGCAAAAGGGGTGGCCTTCAGCCGAATATAATCTTGGCCAACATTGGGATGGCTAAGATTATTGCACACCAACTCGAAGTCACGGAGGAAAGTGTATGGTTCTTCATTTAGGTTTCCGTTGAACTTCGGAAGCAGACTAAGGAAGTGGGGCTTCAGCTCAAATGCATGGGCGGGAACTGCGGGTGCCAACCAGTTCTGAATCTCGTTCTCCGCCGGGTTATAGGTATCGACCACTGGTCGGTCGATTCCTCCTGCTACTATAATCTGTCCCATCCGCGCCGTGAGATCTGCATTCTTCTGTTCGGCTTCAGCGAGGCGAGCAAGAATCTGTCGTATTTGTTCCTCATCCGGTGGTACTTTTGGCGGCATCTCGTCCTCTAGTCCTGTGGGGAAAGTAAGGTCGATGTCAGAGGAAAAATCAAGGAAAGGATTACCGAGGCGATGATCTTCCTCGATAATCTCGGAGGAGATGAAAGGGTTGGTTTGAGAGTTACCACCCTGAGTATGAGGGAACCAAGACTCAAGAGGGTCATGAGTCCTGGGTGGTCCAAGGTGCGCTTGGGCCGATGAAGACGAGTCACTTGGGGGACTCATAGAGAGATCGGTGAATAACGCGTCGAGATCTCCCCAGTTACTCATCTTGATGTGGCGAGAAGAAGATAGGATTTTACTCCTACCTGAAGCAAGCAAAATCAATCCAAAACCCTGGGTTCACACTCAACACAGTGAATGACTCGAAATCGAGTCCGATTAATCTTGTAATTTTTAAGTGTGATTGTTCAAACAAGTTAGCAAGGATTACGCGTCCTATAGGGAAGTCGGCTTAGAGCCGGATGCGTCTTCCCTGTTTATACTGTCGCCTAAGATACCACCGATCCTTCCTTTCTTCGCTCCTATCCGGAGTTGGGGACTCAATGATGTGCCCCTATCTACCTGCAAGCAGGCGGAGGCTGACAAAGCTAGGCCTTGTCGCAGAGTACCGCTGGTTCGCCCCTATCTACCCGCGAAGGCGGAGGCTACTTGGTACTTGTCAATGAGCTTAAAAGTATCCCACTCGTGATATTTGCTAAGATCGGTTGGCTCGTGATATGGGAGGCAGGGATTTGGGCTCTGCCTTAAGGTGTTCACACACACTCAAGTACCCTCACTCAGCCTGAAAACAGGGCCGGGGATTAATCTCCCGCAAACAATTTTCAAATTTTATTCTCTTTTTTTGGTCAATACTGTTTAGCAGTCCCGATTTTAAGTTAAGTTATCACTGATTAAGTCCACCACACAGCACGCCTATCAGACAGTCCCAATTTCCGTTTAATTAAATGTGAAAATCAGAGGGAGAAATCGAGAAACAGCCGATGCAAGATAAAACAATGATGTTATGTTGAGTTCAGGAGACTTACAAGATCCCTTCGCTTTTATGCAGGATGCAGAACAGAATTGAAATTTTATCTAGATGCAAATGTAGGCGATGAAAGCCGCTCTTAGACAGGCAGTTCTATTAGCGTAAAGAACAGTTTAATTTGGCTAAGTACTGCGGTCTAAGTGCGTCTTTTAAGTGATTTGTGTGGTCCTAATGATTACGAGCACAAGCAATTCCTAGATTGGCTCGGGGAGCCGCTAGTGCATGCTAAGTTACAATTCAACCACACAGCACACGGGGGCACGATTCCACTATTTTTACACATGCGAGAACCCGAACGGGAACCGCTGGAAATGATGCGAAAAATGTGGAAATAAATGAAATTACAGGTTCTCTCAAATCACTCAAACAAATTCGAATGCGTGTTCCTTGAAGCGTCTTCGACTCCGGTGTCCCTCGCACAAAAACAAGTTGAGGTCAGATAAAGAACGACACAAAAATGCAAAAATTTAAAAGACAGAGAAATATTCACAAGAAAAACCGGGGGTCAGACTACCCGGGGAAAGAAAATCTAGCAATCAGAATTTCACCAAAAATTAACCTAAGCTGTGCCTCCCCGGCAACGGTGCCATTTTGATAACCGCCCCGCACCCTTAGTTAATTCGAGCAAATTAATTGTCCAAATTAGGTTATAATCGTTCGTTGCAGTCGGATACGAGAGGGCTACTCAAAAACCACTTTAATTAGATTCGAGTCAATTTCAAGCGGCAAAAATTTTTTTAGTTGGTGAAGTCCAAGGTCGAACTCAGGGAGGCAACTGTCTCCTTAGGTCAAATTTTAGCAAAATCCAAGTGTGAGATTTTCGGGGAATATATTTTTGGTCTTTTTCTATTTTCTATGCAGACACATACAACCCGCAGGCCAATATAACAGTTAATTCAATTAAGATATCACATGAAGTCCAAAAATTCTAAAAATTGGCCAGATGATTAAATATGATGAAAATGATCTACCCTAATTTTTTTGAAATTTTTAGACACTAAATAAATTTACTGTGAATTAAATATGCAGACAGGGTGATTCTCAATCTTTTATTTTTAATAAATAACAAATCACAATTTCTTCAAGATATAAAATTAACCTAGGTATCACTCAAGATAAGGAATCCAGGAAAATTGACAGATCTTATTTCCAATGTGAAATGAATTTACTAAAATTAAAATGCGAAAACCACTGAACAATTTATTTAGGCCTCAATATGTGCGCAAATGACATGAAATTTTTATGGCATGTTAAGAATATTGTCCTTAAGCTACAATGAATTTTTGAGGATTTTTGGAATCACAGAGAATTAACTAGAAATTAAAAGGTGTCACTGGGCAAAATATTCCAAAAATATACCAATTAATTCATTAATAATTCTACTGAAATTACAAAAATGTTACACGTGGCTCAATAGACAGAGGACAAGTTTCTCAACAAAATGCAACTTTTAGAATTGAAAAATGATGTAATATGCAACCTAGGGATACGTGCAAACACAGGGGTGTAAATGCAATACAAAAAAATAAAAATACAAAAAGCAAATATGCTGACAGGGACTAAAATGCAATTACCTATTATGCTGGGGACTCGAGTGCAATTTCTCCAATAGTCACGTGCTTCTCACGTGGGCTCAGCTTCACAGGGACCTTTTTGCAATATCTGAAACGTTCCAGGGCCTCTGTGCAAAATATCCAGGCCGCACGTGCTCCTCACGTGGGTCGGCCTAGGCTCGGGTGCTTCGGAGGCTCAGGACTTGGCTCGGGAGTTCTTGGAGGTTCGGAGTGAGGCTCGGCGTAGCCTCGGGTAGTCCGAACCTAGGGTCGGAGTTGAGGCTTGGTCTTCGTCGACGTGGCTTGCTGCGGACCTTTGGATCAAGATCGATCCAAAGGATGTCGGGGCTGACGCGTGACGCGATCAGAGACCGTCAGATCGTAAGAGGATCCGACGGCGCCTGAGAATCGAGGAAGGGGGGCGACGTGGCTGAATGCTGTTTGTAGGATCAAGAAAGATCCCACGGCTGTCGGCTGCTCCAGATGATGGATTACGTGGCGTGAAGTCGACCGTTTGATCGAGATGATCGAACGGTAGCTGGGGCTTCTCCCTCGATGGTCCTCCGCCACCTGCGGAGGAGTGGACTGGGCTCCGGTGACGAGGCGTCTGCTCCGCCTGGTCCTCCTAGTGCCGGTGATGCTCTCCGGACGTTCGGAGATAGCTTGGGAGACGCGCGGTCGTGCGGCGATGCTTCCAGTGGTCCCAGGTGTGACGGAGGCGCGTAGGAGAGCTCTGGCGATGAAGCTCGATAGGTGCTCCGGTGGACCTCCGGCCAATGAACGATATGGTACCTGCAGGTGTTAGGAGTGTAGCCGAAGCTCGTGCGTGCTAGTGGAGATGTGAGGATGGAGTGGTGAGGCCTAGTCGGAGTGAAAGGGGTCCGGCGATGGTGCTCCGCCCAGGTGGCGGAGCTGGAGCTGATGGAATGTGAAATGGTTCGTCGGAGGGTGTGAAATACAGTGCGAGGATGAGAGCTCCGTCACGGAGCTCGGCGAGGTGGGAGCGGAGAGAGAAGATGCAGATGGAGCTCGAATAAAATCAGAGATATAAAGGGAAAAATCAGAACGAGGATCAAACAGAGATGGAGGAGTTTACCTGTGGTTTGGAGCTCGATTTCGAGGTCCAGGTCGTCGCTCGAAGGGGCGGTAAGGCCCTGAGGTCAAGCAGCAACTCGGAGGAGGGCTGCGACACGGCAGTGGCACCGCGGATCTCACCGGAGAAGAAGGTCCGTCTTCGCTCAAGGATTCACTCAATTCCTGTCACAAATCGAAAGCTCCGAGCTCTAGGTTCTTCCCTGGAATGGCGGATGGGTGCGACGATGGCCGGAGAGGGGGGATTTATAGGTTGAAGGTCTCGGCCATTCTGTCGATGGAGCGAGGTTGACGGAGTTCGTGGGAGCGGGCTGGAGGTCGACGTGGGTTATGGAGTAGCTGGCGCGGATAAGGGAAGAGTGGGGCTCATCGTGGTAGTGTTGGCGGACGGTGAAGGTGGCTGACGTGCAGCCGGAAATAGAAAGGGGGTGCCCCTCCCGCAAGGCAGTGAACGTGGGAGAGAGGGGCACCCGGAGGTAGGAGACGAAGTCTCCACCGTTGGATCTTGTGATCCAACGGTGGTGATCGAAGCGGTAATGGCTGGGTGAGATTAGATCGGGGCGAGTTGATAAAAGGCTGTGATGGCGCCACGTGGAGGGAGCTGGGCGAAGCGTGAGCGAGCGGCTTGGATGAGGAGATGGAGATGATCGAAGGGACGAGGGGCGCCAACGGAAGAGCGGCTGTGATGGAGGGATCAAGGGCTTGATCAAGCGGTGTACACGCCGCCACGTGGCGAGCTCTGGTGAGGGCGCTAACGTGCAGCGTAGATTAAGGGCAAGAGATGATCGGATGGCAGGAGATTGAGGCACACGTGGAAGCAGCTAGGCCGTTGGATCTATAGCGTAATCCAACGGCTGAGGCTGCGGGCGGATGAGGCAAGGGGGAGCGGGCCGCGTGGCGCGACCAGAGGGCGCCACGTGGCCTGCTGTGAATGGCTGGAAGAAAATACTTGTGTAGAGAGAATAGGGGGCCGAATTTGGAAAAACTCAAAACATGAAAGTTGTAGATTTCGATGAGATCTACAACTTTCATGTTGACCAAAGACGGAGATGAGGTCAAATATAATACATAAATACAAGGATACATATATACATATATGTAGTATACAAAGTGGCCCAAAATCCCAACTTTCTCATACGAGCTCCAAATTGGATGAAATTAGTCTCATATTAAAGGTCTTTTAATGTGTAGTATTCTAATAGTAAGTGGACCTAGTTCGGAATTTGTATGAGGGATTTATGTGCATTTTAGTGTACAGGGGTTCTAGGGCTTTATTGACTAATTTACAAGGGGGATTTTTTGGCATTCTTCCCTATATTATTAACTAAGGAGTACATATTATAAGGAAGAGGTTATTTTAGTAAGTGGATATTTTACAAGGGATTTTGGCTTCTTATTTGAATGCAAATGGACTGCTAAAATGAATGTATTATGTGTGTACGCATGAATGCTATTTATGCATTATAAATGGAAATATGCCTCTATTTACTCGGGAACAAGGCTTTATTTTTGACTTTTGAAGTGATGAATCACAGATTCATCAAAGAGGTAACCCTAATACTTGTTTGTGGTTTATACGAAATAATCCGAGAAGTGTTCTTGGATCATGTGGTTTTATCGCATTAAATTTTTAAAATTTTGCTACCTTGAGCAACAAGTGTGACTTGTCGATCCGATCGCATACGATGCGATCCTCACGCTTCCATGATGCGCTTAAGGATCTTACAATATCCTTCATGGTAAATTACAAAAAAAGATCTCAACTATGCATCAATTCCGAATTAAGGGACTCATTTTTCAATTGTAACGAAGATGAGCATGATTTATGTTTTTGTCTCAAATAAGGCCTCTGTAAGATTCAACGACCCTTATATGTCGACGTTAAACCCTTAAGTTAACGGTTCAGGACCCTATTTGTTACAATTGAAAAATAAGGCCCCTAATTGAGAATCGAGATATAGTCAAGGTCCTTTTTTGTAATTTACCCTAAAATCTATTTACATACTTTAAAGCTCGATTTTTTTGTGGATTTGTTGACACATGGATAGGTTCTCTTTGTGTACTTCCCTTTCCCACATTATCCTTCAAAGAGTTCATGGATAATTTCACTGTTGATATATGTATCCGAGCATTGAGAAATGGATAATTAAATGTGTTAATTATCATGAATAATATGAATTTGATTCATATTATAAGGAGAGTTATCATAGATAATTAAATGTGATTTAATTATCAAAGATGTATGTAAATGTGATTCATATTATTTGGACATATGAGAATAGAGATCCAAGATGATTAAATATGATTTAATTATAATGGGTATAATGTGGAAAACACTATTCAAATTGTTCATATATATTATAAATGTGATTTTATAATGTATTGGAGAGATCATATTATGATTTATATTTGTTGATTAATTAATGATGTGAATTGGATTCGCATTGGATAATTAATCGAAAATGTAAATCACATTTTATTTTGGGTTGTGAATGTGATTCACATTTCTCCAATGTCAAGATTGCAATAATAAAAAATAATTACGAATTATTTTTTGTAGAATAATTTACAACAAGTATTGTTGTAAATCTTAGAGATTTCCATGGAATAATGTAATCTCACGAGATTACATGAGATTGTCACCAACTTCCATATTATGGAAGGAGGCAATCTTCATTCCATAATCTCCATACTTGATTAATTTAATCCAGGATTAAATTTATATTTATATATCAATACATATTTAATCTAATATAAATTAATTGATGTTGTGTTTTTATAACAAAATCTCGGCCATTAAAAGAAGCACGAATCAATCTCGTCCATTGATTTTGTGTAGTCCATGGATTGTGATCCATGGACTCCCAAAATACTATATAAGAAGAGGCACCCCTTGCTTCCAGTTACAACAATACACAAGTTGGAGACAACAACATATGCCCCCACTCTCTCTTTCTCTGCACGCCATTTCTCCCTCTCTCTCTTGTGGACGTCCACCTTGATGCCCTAGAGAGAGTCGCCATCGTTGTAGCGTTGCTGCTATGTTATCAGATTGCTTGCTTCTAAATCTTCTTCTTTCGGCGTGCCTCGCTCGTGACGAAGACATCGGATATCCTGTGATGAGATCAGGAGATTCGATGCTTGGATCATCAACATAGATTGCAAGAAGCACACATTTCATCAATGTACCCGCAAGCGTCTCCTCTGTCGGATCGGACTTGAGACAGAAGGTCTCTTCGTTTAGAGATTCGATCACAACCACGCTTCAATAGGTAACCCTAATACTTGTTTGTGGTTTAGACGAAATGATCCGAGAAGTGTTCTTCGATCATGTGGTTTCATTGCATTTTTTAATTCTGCTACCTTGAGCAACTAGTGCGATTAGTCGCTCCCGATAGCATACCATGCGATCCTCACACTTCCGTGATGCACTTAAGGATCTTACATATCCTTCAGGGTAAATTACAAAAAAAGACCTCAACTATGCCTCAATTCCCAATTAAGGTACTCATTTTTCAATTGTAATAAAGAGGAGCCTAGTCTTATGTTTTTGTACCAAATAGAGGCCTCTTTAAGCTTCAACGACCCTTATATGTTGACGTTAAACCTTTAAGTTGACGGCTCAGGCCCCTATTTGTTACAATTGAAAAATAAAGCTTCTAATTGAGAATCGAGATATAGTTGAGGCCCTTTTTGTCATTTACCCTAAAATCTATATACATACTTTAAAAGCTCAGTTTTTTGTAGATTTGTTGACACGTAGATAGATTATTCTTTGTCTATTTCTCTTTCCAATATCTCTCCTCTCTATCTCATCTCATTCTCTTTCTTCATTCTATGTTCTCTCTCCCTCCCTCTCCACTCATTCTCTCTCTTTCCCCACTCGTGCTCTCTCTCCCTCCCTCCCTCCCTCTCTCTCTTCATCTCTCCCATAATTCTCCATTAAATTTCTCTCTCTCCAAAGGCACAAACCCTCATCCGATTTATATCTCCCTATTTCTTAGATAGGCTATTCTTTGTTTACTTATCTTTCCAATCTCTCTCCTCTCTATCTCATCTCTTTCTCTTTCTCCAATTTGTGTTCTCTCTCCTTCCCTCTCCACTCATTCTCTCTCTTTCCCCACTCGTGCTCTCTCTCCCTCCCCCTCTCTCCCTCCATCTCTCCCATTATTTCTCCATTAAAGAACGATTTTCCCAACAGGGCATGCTTTACGAGCAAATGTGCTATCAGGGCATCGCATTATTTTTTTCTGTGCTGGACATCGATCAGCGTTTTATTCATTGATCTACGAACGGTTCGCCGATCAACGCCGCTACGCTCCAAAATTCAACGTGCGTGCACACGACCTTTAAGGAGGATGCGGTCTTCAACGCACGTGCGTACGACGTTTGAGGGAGCGCGGTCTTCGAGTGAAATGGTGGGGCGTTTGATGGAAATGAGCTAGAATCGATGGGCCATTCACTGATCGGCAAATGGTCTGCCGATTCGAGCCCTCCTCCCGCCTATAAAAGCTCCATATCCCCTCAACGTTCTTCATACCTCACATCATACACTCATCTCAATTCCTCACATTTCCTCTCGATTCCTCCCATCCAAGCAGTGGTCTTCCTCTTTTCTCACATTATCCCTCTCCTGCGTATCATCAACAACATGTATATTTAATTAACTTTGAATTTTATATTGTTATTAAGTTTGATATTCATTTAGTAAATGTTGTGTTTTTTATGGAAAATAATCTTTGTCATTTTACATAAAGCAATCTCCGACACTTTCCATAAAATAATCCCCCTCGGTTTAAGGAAAATATATGATTTTCGCATTATCTATTCCTCGTAGACGCGAACCCATTTCATTTAATAATGTATATATGCCCTTATCAAAGGAAGTTATTGTTAGGTGTATATTATGGTTACGAAAATCGTAATTAGGTATATTTATATAATGTAATTAGGTATCATATAATTAAGTGATTTATTTATTATATTTAATTAAGTGTATTTAAATAAATGTATTTAATTATTAAATTTATTTAAATAAATGATTATAATTATTACGCATTTTTAAATAAACGTATTTATATAGTAAATATATTTAAGCAAATGTATTTAACTATTAAGTGTATTTAAATAAATGTATTTAATTAGATTAAAGACTTAATTAAGTTTTTATATTTATTCGTATTTAACTAAGGTTACTTAAATAAATGAATTTAATTATTAAGTGTATTTAATTAAATGTATTTAATTATAAGTGATTTTAAATAAATGCATTTAATAATATGAAAACTCTTAATTAAGTGATTTTGTTTATTCGTATTTAATTAAGCGTATTCAAATAAATGCATACAATTATTAAGTGTATTTAAATAAATGTATTCAATTATTAAGTGTATTTAAATAAATGAATATAATTATTATGTATATTTAAATCAGTGTATTTAAATAATAAATATATTTAAGTAAATGTACGTAATTATTAAGTGTATTTAAATAAATGTATTTAATTAGATTTAAAAAGTTAATTAAGATTTTGCATATAATCGTATTTAATTAAGGTTATTTAAATAAATGAATTTAATTATTAAGTGTATTTAACTAAATGTATTTAATTATTAAGTGATTTTAAATAAATGTATTTAATAAGATTAAAACTCTTAATTATGTGTTGTTGTTTATTCAAATAAATGTATATAATTATTAAGTGTATTTAAATAAATGTAATTAATTATTACGTATATTTAAATAAGTCTTAATTAAGTGTTTTTATTTATTCTTATTTAATTGAGGGTATTTAAATAATGTATTTAATTATGAAGTGTTTTTAAATAAATATATTGACTTCCCTCTTTCATAGAATATGACCGATCTTGTTGCATTATATGTCTCTTGGAATGGCAGAATCGTCAATGAAAATGGTAATGTCAGTTACGAAGGGGGTAGAAGTTAGATGATAGGCCTTCCCTTAGCTACCACCTTTGAAGATCTGTTATCGAGTGTATGTGCCATAATTGGTTATAATCAAGACCAATATAGTGTATGAGTGATGTGTAGATGGCCGATGAACATTAACACATTTTGTCCAGTTGTTGTTTCTGATAATCAGACTATTGGGTTGATGTTAAATATTGCTCGTCTCTCAAGATGATACAATTGATGGTCAAAGCCGATCAAATAGAAAATACTCAATTCAACGCATCCAATGTTGCCCAATCATCTCGTGGAGGAATAGAATAGCAAGATGTACCTGTAGAGGATGAGAACAATGATGACGTAAACGATGTTGATGATGATACTGGCATTGAGGAGGAGGAGGCTATCCTCGGGGTATGTTGTATACGAGGACATTTATGGGCAAGAATCGCTCATTGGTTCAATAAGTAATGAACCAATTTTTGATCTCTTGTTGATTACGATGTTACATTGGATCCAATGCCGCAGCTGCCTGATATCTTTCAAGATGAAGACTGGAACACATATGCTGAGGAGATACCATTCCTGAGCAAGCCCCATGATACCATCTTATCCGATCGTAGTGTACTTGAGTATTGGCATAATAGAACTTTCGCCTCGAATTAGATTTAATTGATGTTCTGAGTACGTGGAGTATGACCAAGTATGTCTAATACAAAGCAATAGCTTCCAAGAAAGATATATACAACATTGGGTGTGCTTTGCCAAACTGTAAGTGGAGGTTACATGCGAGTCGTAGTGAGAAGGG
This sequence comes from Ottelia alismoides, assembly GCA_037367405.1. Lineage (NCBI taxonomy): Eukaryota > Viridiplantae > Streptophyta > Magnoliopsida > Alismatales > Hydrocharitaceae > Ottelia > Ottelia alismoides. The sequence goes on from JAZKJV010000137.1 coordinate 748,566, forward strand.
TGAAATTTGAAAAGTCCGAACGTATCGAGATGAACATACGTGCCGAAAGACATGGCGGGGTCTTCCCGTATTGGGCACTAAGTTTTGACGAAGGTCATCGGTATGGGAATACTACAACTAATTTATTAGAATGCTTCAAGAGTATTTTGAAAGGCATGTGGGTTCTTCCTAGACTCAACGGGCGATAAAGTACCACTAAGATACATGTGTTTACTTGAGAACTTACAAGAGTGTGGACAATTGGCTTGGGGGGTTGCAGTTCTAGCACAATTGTACCAACAATTGGATGAGTTCTCCTTGCGAAAATCAAAGAGATGTTATGCCTTCTTGACCTTGCTACAAACTTGGTCATGGAAGCATATACACATTGGCGTTCCTCGTCCATATCGTCTGAATCAGGACGTTTTGCATCGAGGACCCTACGCATGCAGGTAAAATACAAAAATATTATGCTATTATACTTTTGCATTATAATATAATACTCAAAAATTATTGAGAATAGATGGACATCGAGAAGGAGGTCTTTCGTAGAAAATATACAAGCTACGAATCTACCCTTCTACCACAACAAGTTAGATATCCAGCATGAACATCAGGTATGTTGCTCATGCATTATCATGTTCACTGCAAATTTACTAACTAATACTTGAAAATTTTTAACAGATGTGGTGGTCTCCATATGACATGGACATTGTAAATAACTTACATGTAATTTGTCGAGAAGGACGGGAGGTGTAGATGTCACAAACGATTTTGATTTGCTTTAATGTGGTGGTAATGCACATGCTGGGTCAAGTCATGCGACAATTTGATCTGAGCCCCCATATCCAGAGCCAATGTCAAGAATAATTTTCCTGGAGTGTCGGACTAGACAAAGGGGCAATGATCCGATCGATTGGGCTGACCGACTTCGTGAGCAGATACTTCAGTGGAATCGGAGATGACAAACAATTGTGATGGAGAGAGCATCAGTGGAAAATTTTGAACAATGAGTAACAAGACACATGCAATGGTATTTGCAAGTTACTCGGCGTTGGATTCAGACATCAATCCCTACACCATGACTTGCATATGACTCATACGCTCTCAGATACAGGCATGGGGTATGAGCTTTATTTTCACTCAATGGGTAGTTGAGTTTATCTCATATAGTAATAGTGTGTGATGGTTTTAGTATCACATGTACAAAGCGTATATGAAGCGCGTGGGATTCTTGGGTATTACAAACGCAGCTCTAATTTGCATAATGTTATAGGTTTATTGGACTCAACATTGCATACTTTTGGATTGACGGATAAAACATAGTACTATCTGCGATACTCTTATTCGAATGAGCCATCAGCAGTCCCTTTCTTCTCTACAACTTACGCAGTTGTTGGACCCACCACAACTGTTGGTACTCATGATGCCGAGGCAGGGCCATCTCATGCAAGGACTGCAATAGAGACTAAACTTACTCAACCATCACAGGCTGATGACTTCTAGGGTCTAACCCCCCCCCCCACGCAGACAGTCTTAGTGTGCTTAACCGGTTATATTATTCCTCCTCAGTCTAGTGTTGGTTTTGCATACTATGCAAGCCAAGATCATCTCCCTCCATTCCATAGAATACATCCGCCACGGTCGGATCTGATGTATCCACACCAGCAGCAGCATGGTTCTCACCAGCAGCCATACAGCATCAACAACAATCTCCACAACTTGATAGAACAACTGCACTTAGAGAACAAACACGAGAGACAAGTGTGGAGAGTGGAAGTACCTCTAGTGGAGGTAGTAGAGGTCGTAGGGCTGGATTATCAGGAATATTCCGTAGGACACGACAAATGTTTGACTAAATAATAAATGTATCCTCGATAACATTTTCCTGATGAATGTAATTAAGTTATTGATATTAATGTCATGTTATATTTAGTATTTTATGTTAATGCTATTTCGTGATGAAATTTTAGGTAAGTGGTTGCTATAATGCAATTGATGTTTTATATGAGCTTAAATATTTTCAATATATATAATTTCATATTCAATTGTATCCGTGCAGGTTATGGCAAAAACTCGCTTCACGACACATAAGTCGGTGTGTCCACCCCTACATAATCGAATCTTGGTAGTACGTCTACCATCCACTTCAAATGGATCTCATGGGGCAGCAACCGCTCCACCACAGTCACCGTAACAGCCACTTTCTGCAACACCATCGGCACCAGACTTTGTGCATTAGTCACTCCCTTGTCTAGGCCATCTAAGGCCACTACAGAGTACCCCTTGGAGGAAGAGCAATTGCTAAATCCACCAGTACAATTGGCAGACTCTCCATTCACTGACTACCCGCCTCAGTCCATGACCCCTGCTATAGTCGATAGTTTACAGAGTGAGACTCCTCCACACACTAATATATGTGATGAGGAGGAAGATCTCTATACCGACCTAGCATATTTGCATTACACCATTACACTGAAATATGCTCGTCTGAGCGTATTACGCAGGGACCAAGTTTGTAGGTAATGAATGCGGTATATTTCTAGATTAATCTAATGTTGGAAGTAATTGGGTGTAATGGTGCTGCATGTTCAGTTGCAATGAATATGATGAATTATCTTCTCGTTGACAATATTTAATTGGAAGTTATGTATTGATTTATGTCGATGATGTTCTCTGTTTCATTACATAAGAATGTATCTCTTTCGGAAAAAAATTTTATCTCAATTATTATTAAATTTCATCAGAAATTAAAAATATCACAATTATATTATATGCTTAATAATAAAGAAATAGGTAAAAAAATATTCATTAAAAGTTGTACAAATATATGAACTGTTTAAACCCAAATTTACAATATTATAATTTTTTAATATATTATAATAATTTAAATTTATACATTTTAAATATATTTTATAAAATTGCATACATAATGTTTAAATAATACAATATTTTTTTCACTACATGCAATTATTATTTAAGTTGGTAATTACAATAGACTCATTAGTAGATTTGTGGATTGGCGGGGAACGTCGATCGATGTCCAAGACGGGGAAAAAATAAAGCGATGCCCTGACAGGGCATTTGCACGTGGAGCATGTCATGTCGGGGAAATCACTCTCCATTAAATCTCTCTATCTCTCTCTCTCTCCAAAGGCACAAACCCCCCATTCGATTTATATCTCATCATTTCTATATTTAGAATAAGCTCAAGCATTATCTCTCTGTATCTCCTAATACTTGTAATTTTTTATTTTTTCTTTAATATCTAGATATCTTAAAATAAGTATTGAATATTTATAACACTGAATATTATATCTTGTATTAATTATTTATAAAATATCTTATCATCATAATACAAGTCAATTTATTTGGCCAACTAATATGGTATAAGCAAATAGTAGTTGATAACAAAAAAATGATATGAATTTTTAAGTTATTGTAAGTATATGCCATGGTAATAGTTCATAAAAATATTATATTCAAAGCATCAATATCAATTTGATCTTTGTATACATACATATTTATAAGTTTATCAAAATATTTCTAAAATTTTAAAATATCATGTATCGAGATGACACATTTTCCCCTATACTTTTTGTACAGGGACGAAGCCAGAAAATTCATCTTGGGAGGGTTAAATTATTTAGATATTATTTATCTAATTTGTCTTGTCGTTTTAGTTGTTAATATTAGGGGAATGGTTCCTTTGATGTAACGTGAGTTACAAAGGAAGTGTTGTAACTATTTTTTGTTCAATTTTGTTTCTTCAAATACATCCTTATAGATAGAATCTTCGAATAAGGTTATAAATATCCTCCCAATTCGCTCAAATCCAAGATCATTTGCTATTTTATATAAAGGGCTATAAGTACGTTTCTCTTTTAACCGAGACTTAAATTTCTTAAATATTGACTGGACTTTTAACCACTAAGATAAAATAAGAAATGACAAAATTTTGAGGATATATAGAGCATTAATGGAAGTTTAAATCTATAAAGTTGGATTCTTGGAAACGAATTCGGTCTATAAGATGAGTTTCCAATAATTCCGTAATTGATCGAAACTAATATTGGGAATAGATTTTTATAAAAGTACCTATATAAACTTATAATCAGATGTAAATAATCTCTATAAAAATCGTATTGACAAAAAGATCCCTACAAAACTCTTTATATCACTGAAATATACATTTATTAATATGGTATTAATTAATACCACTAGATTTAATTTTTCAAACAAGCAACACTATACAATATTTTTTACGTACATGGATGCAAACAAATATAGATAAATGTACCAATCCTTTATCATATATTTTATATATATTTTGACATGTGTACGTTTATCTGCATATCTATTTTAAAATGGATGCAGATACAAATAGGTTTGCAAACATGCGGATACACATAGGTATCTGTATCCATATATGTATACACTAGAAAAATATGTAACCATATATGTTTTATGATCCTGAAAAATGAAATAGGTACCCAAATACATATATGTATATGCAAAGAATATAAAAAGAAAAATCATTATCTATATAATATATCATAAAATAAAAGCATATATATGTGACGGTTTACAAACCTATATGATGATGGGCATAAGAAGTATCAGTATCTGGTTATGCACATCATGTATTGTTATTATTATAATTAGATTTTATATATGGGTCCAATGGGGTTGCCCCCACCCCATTTTTCGAGTTTTTTTTCAAAATATCACCATGTATATTCATCCATATATCCCGACTATATGTCATTCAAAATTCGTCAAAAACAGAGACTCTTATGCCCTCCATCTAGAACAGGTCGATTATAACAATGTTTAGACCGTTAAAATTACATGTTCTGTATGGAGGGTAAAAGAGTCTCTATTTCTGATGAAATTTGAATGACATGTTGGAGGGATATATAGATGAATATACATGGTGATATTTATCAGAAAAAATTGCGGAAAAATGGAGTGAGGGCAGCCCTTTTATTCCATATGTATTGATTTTTTTGTTGAGATATGGGCGGGCTATTATACATAACATGTAAATTTTAGTTATTAAATAATGTACTTAGATTATATATAGTACTATATATTAGACATATATACGGATTTTGGTCGGGAGCCGGGGGAGGGGGGCTCTCTCTCCGTCAATGTTTTTGTACATCGTAAAAATGAGACCCTCCATATAAATTAAACTTTGTGTTAAAATTTGATACATTTGCGATTGTTTGGGTAACAACATATTTCAGGTGAGTATAGGCATCTTTAATTCATCTCTTTTTGGTTTTCTGCACCATATTTTGATTTTCCTCTTCTTTGATCCGTAATTCCCAACAAATCTTTGACTCCCCGCATACAATGGGATTTCATACTCTACCTCCTCTGATTAAGAATATAGGATGTTCTTGCGAATTATGACCGACGCCTGGAATGCGAGCACATATATCATGTTGATTGCTCAAGCGTACTTTGGCTATTTTACGTAGAGTTGAATTAGATTTTTTCGATGATCTTTTTTGTTGAGTATAACTATACCTTTCTAATTGAACATCGGAGAAAGATTTACTTGACATTTCAAAAATAATAAACTATAGATTATATAAGTAATATTTTTTCATTAAACCATTAAAGATATTTATTTGTTAAATGTATAGTTATGTTCAATAAAATCATTATAACAATATCCGCAATGAAGTGTGGTTGGATTTTTTTCCCACCTTTTGACACGTGGTTGCCTTAAGAAGTACCGTTGTCGGCTGTTGGCCCTTTCGAGTCTCCCCCTTTTAAATTATCTCTCCACTCCCTCTCTCTCTTCCATTAAATTCTCTGCATCCCCATCCTCTCTCCCCTTAATTAATGCTCCCTTACTAATATTCTCTTTATATTTTTAAATTTAGAATCATAGTAATATTAATTAAGTAACGGATATAACATATATTATTAATATCAATTGTAAAATATGACAATTGTATTTTAGATTTTTCTTTGTAGAACTACTATTTTTGAAATATAAAATGTAAATTTTCAAAAACCGTACTTCCCACCCATTTCTCTATAATGTAAATTAGTGTATTTTGTTGATAAATATTTCTAAGATACATTGTAACGATAATAATAATCACAAGTATTTTTTGATATTTTAAGCATGCGTATTACAATATTTTAGTAAAAAATCAACTCAAAGTATTATTACTATATGGGTAAAATGGGGTGCCCCCGTGGGGGAGCTAACTTGGCTCCCCCTGCCCCATTTCGCCCAGGTTTTTTATTTTTTTTTTGAAATTTTCTTCCGTGGATTTTCATCAATATGTCCCTATATTATGTCACTAAAATTTCGTGCGAAAAAGAAACCCCTACGGCCTCCGTTTCCCAGGAGGCAACCCCATTTGACCCTTACTATATATATATATATGCATGTATGAATATATGTATTTGCATGTGTATGTACAAAACATTATAATTAAAGCTGATAAGTTAAGTGGGGGATCACGACCTTGTGAGAGGAGCACTTGATGGCCTCCATGTTTCACCATTAGGGAGAATAATTATTTAGAAATTTAACCAATGTTCGAACAAAGAACAGTAATAACATGTGATGTTTATGCAGATTCTAATAAACATGAGTTCCATGAATTTGAATGGATCAAATTTTGCTTTAATCCTGCCCTATCCACATATCTCACTATTTTTAGATTTGTATTTGATTAATGATGCTTACACAGTGACGGAGACAAGGGGGGGCAGGAGGGGGCTTGGCCCCCCATGTCTCCCAACATAATACTTATTATTTATTATATAATAGTAATAGTACATGACATAAATAAATCGTTAAATATAAGTGTTAGTAAGTTATATAAAATGGCCCTCCCATCTCCCATTTATAAGTTCTATATAATTCTTCCACCATCATTTTTCAATAAAAAATTAATTATATGATAGATTATGATAATTTAATTATTAACACTTGTATGTTTTACAAGAACTACAAGTTATACATATACAGATGCAAATAGTTACGGACATATCCTTATCTGATCTGACACCTTATCCATTTTATATTTTTTTTACATCCGTATCCGTATGCATTTTAAAATGGATACGGATATGGACATCATTTTGATATCCGCAAGCATCTGTATCTGTATCGTATATCCGTTTTCGTTTATAAATATAGTCATACAATTGTTTTTAACCATATATAACATAATTCTATACATGTTTTTACCATATTTGTATAATTTTTATGATATAAATACATTTACTAAATTTATTTCATGTGTTTTCCATCCAATTCATATATATCTAAGTCAATTCTATACAATATTTCTAACATTACTCGTATACGATCAGTATCAGTTTTACAACTATATCAATTTTTTAAGGATATGGTAAGATAATTGTAATATCCGTTATTATCGATTTCAACATCCGTATTCGTATTAAAAAACATTCCAGTTGACCAAGCCTAATTCTAATTGCTTTGTTTCGAAGCAAAGATATCTACGGGGGCCGGTTCGGCCTATTCAGATATTCATACCTATATCTATATATGTATACGTCCGTTTGCATCCCTGTATAATAACTACAAGAACAAAATAAGTACGTAGAGATTTTTAATTCGTCATTATATCATATGTTATTCAATATATAATTATGAATAATATTTAACGAGATTTTTTATATTTGAAATATAGGAAAGAATGTAGTATCCGTTGTTATATCAATATCATTGTTCTATATAGTGATGTTTAACCGTCGTAATTTTAATATCAAAGATTAGTTGAGATTCTGAAAAATATGATGAATAAGCGTTGATATATTGACCTTCGTGAATGATATAGTAACCGATATGACATTCGTCTCTAATGTTTTACATAAAAACCATTTTTGTAACAAATTGTACTCATAATATATATTAAGCCATGGATGAAATATTGATAGATTAAAAAACATCCATATACACACGTTTCATTGTAGTGAATCATTCCCTTTATTAAAGATGTATAGTTAAGTATTAGTATTTACTTGTTGTACGCATTTCGACCTTTTGTATCTTTTTATGAACTTTCATTTTGAACATAAATAAACCCATTAAAAATGTTGGGTTGTTAAAATAGTTGTCAAAATCTAGAATGTAAAGAGTAATTACGCTATGCAAAAGATATCAAAATAAGGGTATAAATGATTACTTATGGACAAGCATATAGGTGTTATCATGTCCAAATTTATTTTAATACATGAGTATGGACGTCATTATAGATATCAATATGAATAATGTGTATTGTATCTTGAAAACTGAGTATATATATAAAATAAATATGGATTGAAAATGAATACAATCACAAATACTTTATTAATTAGCGTATATATATACGAATTGAATGGCTTATTCTGATACAAATACAGTATATATCTCATAAAAATTATATCAAATATACAGAAGAAGTTGGAATTTTTGTTATATGTAATTTAAAATAAATATACAACCATATATTAACAAATATAAAAATATAGATAAAAATGTACGTGGATACTAAAGTGACATTTATATATGTATTCTTTTTTAATATCGATACATATACACCTGTCAAAATATATTATAATATATATATATGTATATATCCCGTTGCATCCCTACATTTAGTGTGATATAATTTTACTTTTTAAAAATATTAGATTTAATGAAACTACTTAACATCATATTAATAAAAGTTTTTGTGATTTGAAGAATTTTGTAAGGATCTTTTTGTCCATATAATGTTTGTTTGGATAGTTATGTGAAATCATAAGTTTATAAGGGTATATTTGTAAAAATTTCCAGTAAATTAATGTTAATAATTAAAACAATGCATAATAACATAGATAAACTTTATATATATACGATGTATCTACATCCATATGTATGTATGTGTGTATATGTATGTGTGTAGTGTCAGTAATTTGGCCCCCCAATTAAAAATTTCTGGCTTCGTCCCTGCTTACATATTGCAAAGTAAATAACATATTCTCAAGTTCACCATTTTATAATATAGTTTGATCATCGAGACAGATGCGGATAAAGAGAAATTTGTTAAAATAGATGTGTTTTTTATAGTTTTATTCTGAACTCATCTTTTTTTTCATTCCTAATTAGTTTTTTTATTTTAAAATAATCATAAAAAATACGAGTAAAGTGATCTTGATGAAATCTATATAGTGGAATCACTTTTTTTTAAAAACTAATCCAAAGTATCCATATGAATATATTGGTCGGCACATGCCATTTAAAATCACACATAAATGCAATGTATGTATGCCATGTATAATTTTGAAAATGGTTTGATCCAGTCTGTTATTTTACATATCTAAACTTTATAATCCAGTTCTATCTATTACAATGGCAAATCGAATCATACTAATATTATGGTAGATTTCTACACAAGATGCCTATTTGTTAATAACCATCAAAAAATTCCATCTTCAGTTCTAAGTGTGGGATTTTTTAATTTATTATTAAATAAAGTCCAATCAAATGGTAATTTCATTTTTAAATTAATAAAGTATAATTTAACACATATCAACATCTCGGGAATCGGTGTGGTTCCTTTCCACAGCTTTTGCAAATTTCACCTATTATCTTTAGATTTTTTTATATAAAATCCATTGATTTTATATTTGTATTTGAGGTTAGGATTTAGGAAGAACATATATGTCGGAATATTTGTTTCCTAAATGTAGTTTGCACCTTGGATGCACATATGTGAATACATGCCATATAATTTTAAAGACTATAGGTAGAAGATACATTTTGAAAAATCATTATATAGTTCATATAATTCATAACAAAAGAATTACATTGTGGATTAAATATACAATGAGATTAATATCTATGGGATCCATCTCTTTATATAACGACGTACTGGTATTTATTATAGATATATCCACAAATTTTCTCGATGAAAATTATACTGAATATTTGACCTCAATTTATTTTCCTTACATTTTTTATGTCAATCATTTTTTTTATTTAATCAAAATATTACAAATTAATATTTAAATTTAGGTTTAAAATCAATTTATTTTCGGCCGCAACGGGTTGCATCCAGTGATTACAGTAAAGTACGGTAGAGGATACGGTGGAGGATGCGATATGCACGTGGCAATAGATCCTAAAATGCATGCTACAATATAATGCTGAAAATAGCCATAAAATTGGAACCTTTCTCGTCACTGCTTTCAGTTTCGGCAAAACCCTACTTTCTGCAGCTGCCTCCACAGATTCGATCGTCGCAGTCATGGGTACGAATCTAGCCCACCTTTTCCTCCGATCCCGTTGCGATTTCTTCCGTTTGCTTTAGATTCTGCAACAATTTCTTGTTACGACGTGATGATTCGCTTTAGAGGCAGATCAGGATGTCAAAATGTACAGACGCTCGTCTTTTACGTTTCTGTTTATGTTGAATCCGATTTTATCCACATGCTTTAGCCTTTTGATTACATAAACCCCGGTCGTTGGATGCCTAAAGGCGTTAGATTTAGATTGCCAGATGCTTCCTTGGGTCGTCGTTTGAGAAAGAGTTGAAGACAAGCAGAGGTGGAATTGATGCAATATGAATGCATTTGAGATCTTAAAAATATTTTTTTGTGGATACGTGTACCCTTTGAAGTGGCTGTGTTTTTCTATATAGATTGACCTCTCCCACATGCTTTACCGGTTATCAGAAAAGCTTTTATGTTGTTGACATACGCCGAAAATTCATGCATACCATAGTTTGAAAATAAATTTTGCAGTATAATGTCCTTGAAACTTTTTTTTGTTATGTACCATAGGAATGTTGCCTTTTGAAAAGGTAGCTTTGGTTTTAGGTCAAACATTCATTTCTCAGGTTAATGCCCACAATAATAAAAAAGAGATAATAGCCGCCTTTTCATAAGGTGGCTTTGCTTTTAGGCCAAAGCTACCTCTTCCGCCTCTTGAAGATGCAACTTTTACGAAGTATCGATCAAAGCTGCCTCTTGAATGGATGGCTTGGGCCTAAATCCAAAGCCACCTTTTCAAAAGATGGTTTGCCTATGGTACATAACGAAAACAAGTTTTGCAGATGCATATTGCGAATTTCGTTTTCTGATTGTAGTATCCAAGAATTCTCCTCACCTTTTGTTTATGAACATTCTTATTTTTCTTCTTCTACATCCTCCTCCTTTCCGTTTCTCCACCTTAATGATCGGTTCCCCCTTGTAGCTGTCTTTTTTTATCATTCTTATCATTTGAAAATAAAAAAAAGTAAACTCAAAACAAGATTGGATCACAAGATTATATAATTGCACTATAATAGACACGATGATGGGCGATAGGGAAATATGGCATCAGGCGATTGGGGATTTAAGGGACTTTTGGAGTGAGGTTGGCTAGCAATGGGGTTTTGATGCACCTCCCATGCTTGATGATGGGGAGCAACATGGAGGGGGGGGGTTCTTTTAGGGGGGCTAGATACAACTCATATGGAGGTGAGATGTGCTTGGCATGCCCTGAAATAGCGGATGAATCATCCTGATGCTTGAAGAAATGTTAATGGTGTTTCCTATGCGGGGATAATGGGCATTTTGTGAAGGTTTGCAACGGAGAGGCCCACTATGCTTGTTGTGGTGCTAATGTGTGAGAGCCTCTCTTCTGGTTTTGAGAGAAGTCTGATGCAATGGTTTATAGTATTGTAATTGAGAAGGAGATGCCGATGTTGAAAATAGCTTGGTAGTGGAAAGAGATCGAGAGTAGGTCGATTGAATCAAGTCAGACATATAATTGATCGATGTCTTTACTCGGTTAGGATTTCCTCGTAAAAATACATGTCTACTTGAGATTAATGGTTTTATTTGTGATTAAACACATTACACTTGGTATTGTTTGTGATTTGTAGGAGAAAAGAGACTTAATTGATTGATCTGTTTGATAAGCCTCCACAAATAAGTTCAATATATCAGTTGCTATCAGAGTTTAGAATGCATTGATATGTTGTAAAAGACTCAAGTGCGATGGTCTACAATGGTGGGTCAAGGAGTAATGGCAATTCTACCACATGACCTCTATTCTGCAGTAACATTAATTACTCATAGTGGAAGACGAAGATGATGGTCTTAGTGTAGTTTGGTGATTTTGAATCCTAGTACATGGTGAAAAAGCTTTTCACATTCATTGAGGACAATATGAAAGATACATTGATGCAAATAAGAAACAGACGGCGATAAATTCAAAGTTCAATGCTTTATGTTGCATGCTTTTCGAGGATGAGTTCGATCAAGCATCTTATCTGAAAATTGCTCACGAGATTTGGACACGTCTCCTGATCAATCATGAAGGTATCAACAAAGTGAACGAGTTTCTATTTTGTATACACACAAGGGGTAGGAGATGTTCAAGATGAATAATGGAGAAATTTCTAAAAAAATGAACATGGGGTTAACTACCATGTCAATTAACTTTGAAACTTTGGGAGGACATTTTTTCACGGAGAACTACCAGCGAATATTGTGCACTCACTATCCTCTTTGTGGGAACATGTAACTACAAAAATGGTGGTATCCAATTTCAAGACAATGACCTTTGATTTGCTAGGTAGTGGGAACATGTAACTACAAAAATGGTGGTATCCAATTTCAAGACAATGACCTTTGATTTGCTAGGTAATCTCTTAGCATATGAAACTAATCTAAAGAACATGGAGTAAGAAGAACCAAAGAATATGATATTGTCCTTCAAAGCCACTCAATCAAAGGAAGATTCTTTATCAAGGTGAAGATAATGACATTGCAATCATGAAGGGAAGAAGAAGAGTGTAAGAATCACTGTTATCAAAGCTACTCATCAATTTAAGAGATTTCTAAAAAATAAGAAGGTTCTGTTCACCAATAAAAGAAGCAATGGTGAAGAAGAAGAGTGTAAAAAGCCTCGACGTATCAAAAGGACATGTCATTTGCTTAAGAAAGGGCACGCTTATGAAAATAAAGGGAAGAAAAAGCGTTCCAAGCTGTTGGGATGTCTCTAATGACGATGACAATGCTATTGACAATGAAAGCACATGTCTAAGATTTGTAATCATTGTCTGGTTTAGAGTACAATGACGAATGCATGTCATATGATGAGCTTTTTCCAGTACCACAAGAACTTCAGAACTTCTTATTGTAAGTAAGAAGCATGAAAAGGAATTAGTACTTTAGAAAATACTGAAGTTTTGCTTGATGAAAATGATTATTTGGAAAGGAAAATGATCTCCTTAAAAGGGAGTTTATAGAAATAAAGAGTAGATTTTCTTGTTTAGAAAATGAGATCAAAGAACTTAAAGTGAAATCTAGCATTTTATTAAAAGAAAAAGGCACTTATATAATGTTTCTAGTTGATGCGGATCGAAAATCGGCGACGGCGAAAATAATATATTTTTGGACGGTGGATTATTGAAAGAAGAATAATAGAGGGATTGAGGAGAGAAGCTCGTCGGAAAAATGAGGGATTTTGGAGAAGAGAATCGCGGAGATCGCGTAGGGGACGAGAGAGACGAGAGAGGAATAAATTGGAGGGGTTGAGAGGAGAAGCTCGTCGGGAACACGAGGGGATGGAGAAAAGAAATGTGAAGACCACGTGAGGGGAGAGAGAGGGGGGAGAGAGAGAGAAAGATAGAGAATAAAATCTCAATTTTTCATAATAGCTGAACTTACTAAACAACTAGTCTATCATCCCTTTATATAGGAGGGATGAGATTACAAAAATAGAAACTCAAATTCAAATTCAAACTAATTATCCTAATTTGACTCTAACCGACTAATTTGAAATTCAAATTGAAACTAACTACTTTAGAGATCACACACGATCTCTTATTTTAAAATAAAATTACGATGACTCAAAATAAACATAAATAAAATTAATGGATAAAAAGTAGATAAAAATGCGGCCCTATTTCTCCAGTTCACGCTGCATCAATTCTCCTCCGCTTGAAAAATTCGTCTCCTGACGAATGATGGTCTTTTGTCGCATGTCGGCGTGAACGTCTGGACGGATTGTTAGATCGTGAGGACGATCTGTAGGCCATGCTCTGATACCAATTGATGCGGATCGAAAATCGGCGACAGCGAAAATAATATTTTTTGGACGGTGGATTATTGGAGGAAGAATAATAAAGGGATTGAGGAGAGAAGCTCGTCGGAAAAATGAGGGATTTTGAAGAAAAGAAACGTGAAGACCACGTGAGGGGAGAGAGGGGAGAGAGAGAGAGAAAGATAGAGAATAAAATCTCAATTTTTCATAATAACTGAACTTACTAAACAACTAGTCTATCATCCCTTTATATAGGAGGGATGAGATTACAAAAATAGAAACTCAAATTCAAATTCAAACTAATTATCCTAATTTGACTCTAACCAACTAATTTGAAATTCAAATTGAAACTAACTACTTTTGAGATCACACACGATCTCTTATTTTAAAATAAAATTACGATGACTCAAAATAAACGTAAATATAATTAACGGATAGAATTGCGGAGATCGCGTAGGGGAGGAGAGAGACGAGAGAGGAATAAATTGGAGGGGTTGGGAGGAGATGCTCGTCGGGAACACGAAGGGATGGAGAAAAGAAACGTGAAGACCACGTGAGGGGAGAGAGGGGGGAGAGAGAGAGAAAGATAGAGAATAAAATCTCAATTTTTTCATAATAACTGAACTTACTAAACAATTAGTCTATCATCCCTTTATATAGGAGGGATGAGATTAGAAAAATAGAAACTCAAATTCAAATTCAAACTAATTATCCTAATTTGACTCTAACCGACTAATTTGAAATTCAAATTGAAACTAACTACTTTAGACATCACACACGATCTCTTATTTTAAAATAAAATTACGATGACTCAAAATAAACGTAAATAAAATTAACGGATAAAAAGTAGATAAAAATGCGGCCCTATTTCTCCAGTTCACGCTGCATCACTAGTTCTAGATTTATTTAGATTAAGCAAGTAACTCGAGTTTGGGCATCTAGGTTTTCTTTGCAAAATAACCCTCAAGGACGTAAAATATAATGTGTAGCGGAAATTTCATTTGCAGCAGGTTCCACAAGAATGAGAGAAGCATGGGGTCGAATGACAAAATACACCATTAGAGATGTAATCCGCATTACCAAAGGTAGCATCCGATTTTCAAAAGACAATGGATGCAACTACCAAGAAGATATAATGATCGGAGAAGTTCACAGTGCCTCTGTGCCTGGATTTTGCAGTGGCAGCGGTTCATCATCGTACTTTAGGTTTGAGTGATGTTGGTTGTCGGAGGATGGTTTTCATGACATGGTATGCACCTTCCGGTCAGGAGCTGGAGGTAGGGGGATCGGCTACGGTTCGTTTTGTGTTAAAGCTGGATGCGTTGTGGTACAAATTGTTAAGTTTCAGGAGGGACTCTCGCAAGGTTCGGGAATTGAGGAGTGATGCAACACGAATTTGTAAATAGGGCTTAATTTTTATACATTAATTAGAGTCTAATTTTATTTACGATTAATCAAGTCGTTGGAATTTTCATTTGAATAAAAAGAGATCGCATGTGATCTCAATTAATTGGTCAAATTAGGTAGTTAATCAATTAGACTCAATCAAGATAAATTAAGATTTGAATTATATTCAAATCAATAAGCTAGTCGATTAGAGTTAATTTGAATTTTGAATTTGATTTCTTTCTATTTTTGTAATCTCACACATCCTATATAAAGGGGATGGTAGTCACTTGTAAAAATAGTTCAAATTCAAAATCAATCAATTTTTGAGTTTATCTCAATTATCTCTCCCCTTCTCTCTCCTCTTTGTACGCGATCTCTGCGATTCTTCTCCAAAATCCCTTACATCCGGCGAGTTCTCTCTTCTTCCTCTCTAATTTCTCCACCAAATATTTTCCACTATCAAATTTAGTTTTTCCATCTCAGCGAGTTCTTATATGTATCATTAACTGATGCAACGCGAAATTAATAAATATGGCTTAATTTTTGCACATTAATTATATTCTAATTTCATTTACGATTAATCGATTCGTTGCAATTTTTATTTGAATAAAAAAGAGATCTCATGCGTTCTCAATTAGTTGGTCAAATTAGGCAGTTAATCGAGTAGAGTCAATCGTGATAAATTAAGATTTGAGTTTTATTCAAATCAATTAGTTAGTTCGTTAGAGTCAATTTGAATTTTGAGTTCGTTTTTTTTGTAATCTCACCCCTCCTATATAACGGGGATGGTAGTCATTTGTAAAAAGAGTTCAAGTTCAGAATCAATCAATTTTTGAGTTTATCTCATTTATCTCTCCCCTTCTCTCTCCTCCTTGTACGCGATCTCCGCTATTCTTCTCCAAAATCCCTAAAATCCGGCGAGTTCTCTCGTCTTCCTCCTCTATAATTTCTCCACCAAATATTTTCCACCATCAAATTTAATTTTTCCATCTTTGCGAATTCTTATATGCATCTTTTGGTCAGAGCATGGCCTACAGATCGTCCTCACGATCTGACGACCCGTCCAGACGTTTGCGTTGACATGCGACGAAAGGCATCTTTCGTCGGAACATAAATGGCGAGTTGACGAAGCCTACAACAAGGAGTTGATGGGCATATTGCTCGACTTCCAATCAAAACTACGGGTTTTGATTGCTAATTTTGTGACCCTAAGCGCCGTCAAAATCGCTGCCACCACATCGTGCCCTCGAAGCTTCCATCCAAGTTCCCGATGAATAAAGCCCAGAAAAACTCACCGTCGAAGACGATTCGCTTGCTGTCCATACAGTTCTAGACCTTCAGTCGCCGGATCAGCATCACCCTCGACCCGTTCGCAGGTCCTTCTCGCCATTCTCGTACCTCCAACACTCCCCTTAACCACGATGCCTTTCCCGCAACCTCTCCCATCCTTCATTTCTCCGTCGACACCACCGCCGAACCCCTCGCACACCCCTTTCGCCACCCACATAGTCCCATCTCAGTTACCACCCTCCCTCGCCTTCCCCACGCCAACACCTCTTCATGCATCCCCTGCACCCCCAACGACCCCCCTGCCCCATCGCCGCCACCACCCTTTCCCCCTGCCCCCGCGCTCCCACGGAAGTTCGCAGCCTCACCGTCGCCTACCCAGGTCTCCCCACCTCCCGCTCCACCAACCCTCCCGTCGCCACCCTCACACCCCCAGTGAAACCCCCACCTCACCGTCGTTATCGCCCCCTCCCACAACCCTCGCACCTCCTGCACCACCACTAAAACCTTTTCTTAAATCCCACTGCTCTACCCAGCACCACCACAACCAGTGGTTGGTCGCCTATCGCCACCCCTGCTTGACAGATCGCAACCTCCCTCACGTGATCACGCATGACCGTCCCCGTTCACTCCGACGCAGTTGCCATCGAAGCCGAAATTTCCACCGCCTTTGGAGTTGCTCTCAAATCTGCTGCTATCGAGTATTTGAGGAGAGAGAAACCCTAACGTGGGGCTCCCCTCCAAGGGGAATCGAATCCCACCAAAATAGGAATGGGTAATTAATTTGGAATAATTGCAGGAAAAGCCTCCCTTACAAAAGTTTTTATTCAAAGGGAAATTCAAAAGCTCTTCTTACAAACTTTGTTTAAATGAAGGAGTACGAATATTGCAGTCCACCCCTTGATGCATGAATATTTAAAAGGGAGTGTTGAAAGAAAGACATTAGGATGGCTTCCTTATCTAATTTGGATTATGACTATGGGCTTAACCTATTTAAAGACTCCATGGCTTAGTTCATTACCCACATCTCCTCCCCTCCTAACCTTGTGCCATTCATTTGTTATGGGTTCTTCGGATGCCGTGGAACTTGAAATGAAGATGCGGCATCAATTTTTTCCACACCACATAAGGGAGCAACCTGCGCATGGGCACCGCTACCTATGCCACATCTATTTTTCCAACATGAAGCCGGCGACTCCAACCACCGCTCCAAGAATGCATGGATCCCGCCGTTTGCTCCACATCTATTCTTCCAAAAGGCGACCGAGAACGTTGAAATCAAATCATCCAGCTCCGAAAATCAAGCAATTCGTCAGGAGATGAATTTTTCAAGCGGAGGCGAACTGATGCAGCGCTAAATTAATAAATAGAGCTTAATTTTTGCACATTAATTAGAGTCCAATTTTGTTTACGATATCGAGTCGTTGCAATTTTTATTTGAAATAAAAAGAGATCGCATACGATCTCAATCAGTTGGTCAAATTAGGTAGTTAATCGATGAGAGTCAATCAGGATAAATTAAGATTTGAATTTTATTTAAATCAATTAGTTAGTCGATTATAGTCAATTTGAAATTTTAAATTTAATTTCTTTCTATTTTTATAATCTCACCCCTCCTATATAAAAGGGATGGTAGTCATTTGTAAAAAGAGTTCAAGTTCAGAATCAATCAATTTTGAGTTAATCTCAATTATCTCTCCCCTTTTCTCTCCTCCTTATACGCGATCTCCACGATTCTTCTCCAAATTCCCTCGCATCCGATGAGTTCTCTCTTCTTCCTCTCTAATTTCTCCACCAAATATTTTCCACTATCAAATTTAATTTTTCCATCTTTACGAATTCTTATATGCATCAAGGAGAAATTGGGCACATGATAAGTTGGTGAGACGAGATTTGGTGGAAGACGACATGAAGCTGGACGATGAGGAGTTGGCCAGCCGCGGTGTTGTACAAAAGATCTTGGAGGAGGACGACATGAAGAGGGAATATGAGTGGAGGCAGAGGTTGCGACAAAAGTGGTTAAAGGAAGGTGATGCCAATACAAGATTCTTCATTGTGAGTGGTAGCTAATGGTAAAATGAGGAGAAATATGATTCACTCGATAGAGGTAGGGGGAGGTCGCGAGGGCCATGACAGTTTATTTCAAGGGAATGAACATACAACTTCCTCATTGTGATTCGCAGTGGTTGGGGGTGGGAGTCAAGCATATCTCTGTCCTAGATGCGGAGGAGCCGATGAGGCCTTTTGATTTGTTGGAGGTTTGTGAGGTTGTCTTTGGCCCGATTTCGGATGGTGCCCTAGGTCAGATGGTTTTTTTGTTTTCTTTTTCAAGGAATTTTGGGATTTGGTTGATGTGGAGGTGGTGGCAGAATTCGCTAAGGGGAATTATGGTTTTGACTGAGTCAACCAATCTTTTATCTTGTTGTTTCCCAAGAAGAGTGCTACGACAATAATTGAAGACTATAGAGACCGATTGCGCTATCCAATGCGTTTATCTGATTATGACAAAGTTGTTAGCCAATTGGCTTAGGGGAGTGCTAAACAAGATCTCGCTAGGCCATAGTGCCTTCTTACCTGGTAGACAGCTCATGGACAATGTGGTTGCAACCTCTAAGATCGTGGCGGACTAGCGACGGAGGAAAACAAAAGGTGTCCTGTGGAAAGTGGACTTCTTAAAGGTTTATGATTTTGTCGACATGTGCTTTTTATGGAACTCTTTGTACACACATATTTTTTTGAACAGATGGATTTCATGGATAAAGAGGTGTGTCACGATCGATTCATGTGCGGTCCTAGTGAATGGGCATCAAAAGGAGGGGTACTTTCAGCCGCAGCATGGGGTCTGATCGGGCTGTCCACTAGTACCTCTTCTAGTTGTTCTTGCGGCCAATGCCGTGACGGTCATGGTTGATCGCGCCGTCTCGAGGGGCTTTTGCAGCATCTACTCAAGGGAGGATTTCTCTGTACCCATCCTTCAGTACACGGACGATACGATTCTCTTTACGGAGGGTGGTGCTGATAGTTACAAGGAGATGCCCGTGGTTCTGGACATGTTCGACACTATGTCAGGACAGAGGCTTAACATAGGTAAGTTAGAGTTTATTCCTTTAGGACTTGCAGAATTGGCTCGTTGTGCAAGGATCGACCGCAATGATATCTTGGTGTGCCGTTTGTGGCTGGGAGGATGCGTGCCACTAAGTGGCTATCTTATGTCCTCAAGTTTCAACAAAATTCAGTCGAATTTCTGTTGAATATCGATATCCTGTCGAAATCAAAATTCGACCGAAATGGCCGAAATGATCGAAATATGATGGCCTTGGTACCAAAAATGTTCGAAATGATCGAAATTTCGGTCGAATTTCGATCGAAATTCCACCTAAATTCTGTTTTGGTCGGTCTCCGAAAGGGTGATCGAAACTAACATTTAGGGCCTTGGGCTACCTGTGGTTGAGAAGTTGGAGCAGAGGCTGGTTGGATGGAAGCTTGCTTGCTTGTCCAGGGGTGGACTGGTGTTGTTGCGGTCCGGTCAGTTCTATCCGCTATCCTGATATCTTCTTGTCTTCTCGTCTGGTGCCTACAGGGGGTGAGGAAGAAGCTTGAGTCTATCATGCGGCGGTTCTTCTTGTCATCGTCTGAGCAATCACATGGGTTCCCATTGGTGGATTGGAAGTCAATGTCGTGCTCAAAGGAGGATGGTGGCCTTAGAGTCCGTACTTTGGAGGAGATGAATAAGGCACTATTGAGCAAGTGGGTTGCCCTCATTTGGGGTGATTGTAATAGTCAGAGGTATGGCTTGATTCAGAGAATATATGGATGTAGTCTCTCTTTCCCTAGTCCCGTGGATCTTATCCTCTCACCTTCGTACTTCTGGAGAGGCATATGCAACGTGGCTTAAGAGATCCAACCATTCCTGAGTCCATTGTTGGGGGGCGGCAATGGTTTTTTGATTCGGGGTTGGTGAATGGAGTGAGGGTAGAGCTGTGCACTGAAGGTTCCCACGACTAAAAGCGTTGGCAGTAAATCCCGATTGTTCGGCTGCGGAGGCTTCGGTTGAGTACTCTCTCTTTCCGCAGTTTAGGTTGGAGCTTTCAGATCGATGGTTGGAGGAGATCTTGGTTTTACTTGAGGAGCTTGAGAGGGTGGCTGAGCCCACCGACAATCGTGACTGCTGGGCCTGGTGCAACATATCTTTCTCAGTTGGGAAGAGAGCCTTGAAGTGCTACTTGACATTTGATTCTGGGGGGTGTGCGCGTCAGATTGCTGACGAATATGTAAATGGAAGTTCCAGCACGTGTAAAGGTATTTCTTTGGCTATTCAGGAGAGGAAGATTGCCAACCAATGACATATTTTTGCATTTCGTGTCGACATCTAAGCCGACGTGCCTCTGATGCTTGGTGAGTATGGATGATGCTAGCCATCTTTTCTTTGGTTGTGGGAGTTCCGTAGAGGCCTGGATTTTTTTGGGAGTCAGGTGAATTGTACCAACAGTGTCTTCAACTTTTGGAGCTCCATTCTGGCGTACTAGAATGGCACGAAGGAAAGATCGTGGAGCATGGCAATGACCTGGACTTTATGGTTGGCTAGTAATGGAGTGATTTTTCGACAGGATCGTTTCTACGGGGAAAATGTGGCGGCGCATGCTAAAACGATGAATGAGAGCTGGAGTGCGTAGTTCTAAATTATACTGAACATGTTACACTTTTTGGTGATAAATGGTGAAGTTTTTGAGCACACACCAGCGTTTCAAATTTCGCAAAATTTCGGCGAAATTTCGCCAAAATTTCGATTTCGACACCCTACCGAATGGAAATCGAAATCTCGATATATACCTTTCTTTCACAAATCCAGGCTGATTTTGGCTGAAATTTCGACGAAATTTCGAAATTGTTTCGTTTTTCACCATCGAAACCAAATCGAAATCGATATTTAAAACCTTGGCCAATTTTTGCTTAAAAAGTATATTTTATTGAGGTTGGGAGTAGTTTATTTCTTGTACTTTACGAGGTGCTCAGGTGTGAGAGACCCTCTTCCGGTTTGGAAGAGAAGTATGGAATTAGTGCTTTCTAGTATTTTAACTGAGGAGTAGCTGCCCTTGTAACTTGTTAGTGGAAAGAGACCGAAAGATTTCGTTGGTTAAATTCAGGAAAATCTAGAAGACTCTGGTGGAGGTTTTACCTATTTTGGTTTCCTCGTAGAAATGCTTGATCCATCTAATACAAAGGTCTATGCATAATGCAAATAGCTACAGGGTACAAAGGTAGATAGAGAGGGAAGAGTAGGAATCCCAACTTGTGTCCACTTGAAATTGATAGTTTTTTTGCGATTGGACAGAATTACGTTTGTATTGTTTGCTATCCACAGGAGAAAAGGGAACTTAATTGACCCATTTGTTGTTTTATACACTTCTGCAAATAAGTTTGATATATCAAAACCCTGTCATATTGTAATCACTCTTTTTTTCTTAGAGGGTTTCCACAAAAAATTGCTGCATTACTTGCATGTGGTAACTTTTCTATGTGTATTGTATTAGTCTGCTGTGGGACAAAACTTATTTAATTATTACCTTATATAATAATGAAATCATAGTAAACAAAAGAGTAGAACCAAAGGTAACTAGATAACTGCCTAGTAGATTCAGCTTTCTGCATTAGGAAGAGGTTGAAATGGTTTCAGCAAGACTAAATTAATGACTCATATGCTTCAGAATACCCTTTGTTGTACTCTTCTTTTGGAATTCCCAGCACCTAAGGTAATATATTTGTTACCACTATAAAAACCTGTGTAGCATTTTCCATGCTATCTCTGGCATTTGTGGGGCGCACGTTAGAACCATACTGGCTGTTATTCCAGGGTTTCTTAGTCCTGTTGTTTGAACTTATAGATGTTGACCAAGAAAATGCTAATGCCACTGCCGAGAAACGACCAGCTCCACGTTTGAATGAAAGAATTTTGTCATCATTATCTAGGAGATCAGTGGCTGCTCACCCTTGGCATGATCTTGAAATAGGTAACTTCAAATCATGATTTAAGACATTTTGACACTTGGATGTTACTGGATTTCATTTTTCTCCCTCTGCAGGTCCTGGAGCTCCAGTTACTTTCAATTGCGTGAGTTCTTTATAACAGACCTGGTCTAAGGATCTCAATATATCGAACGAAATTTAAAATGGCTATTCTATTTCTAAAGTATGGCAGTTCTTTCTGATTATTCTAAAGTATATGGTTTAGGCGGTCTTGACAAAGTTTAGTTAATAATAATTATTTTAAGATACACGCTGATGTTCTATTTTTTGACTTTCGATCACAAGGGAAAAAGTATCCCTAAAATGATTTCCAACCAACTACTCTCTTGTTAGTTTTTTTCCCGTTAAAATGATTTCGATACACCCTATAGCTTCGCCTTTTGCCCCGAGAGCCTCTTTCGCAGTCTTGAGCCCCCTCTACCCCTCACCTCAGCACTCCTTTCGCAATGTCGATCCCCCTCCGCATCTCGCTCCTAGCATCTCCTTCTCCCCTATCTTCTGTCACCCCCACTCTCATAGACCTTGAAATTATGTTCTCTCTTATAGGAACCTCGAAGAAAAATCTTATCTTGGTCATTGGGAGTTTGTATCAATCATATGCTCTCCAAAAGCATATATCATACGTACAAATTCTTATCATGCATCCAAATCACGACGACCATGCATGGAATCTGATTGGTCCCAACATCTCATGAGTGAGTTCATGTCTTTGGTTCACAAGTGAACCTGTATGATCGCTTTGAGAGATCGTATTACTTATATGTTCTCATATGCACACCAGCTCGTTGGTGTATAGACCTTGGTTAGGTCATTAACCTATTGATATACCAAATGTACATACTTAGACAACATATGTCTCTGATCAGAGGATGTGTGCCTGTATCGTGACAGTATACGGCATAAGACTTTGGTTATCTCGTTCTCGTTAAGTCAACTCTTTAACCTAACTAATCTGACACCTCCGAATTTCTATTTCCATGCAGAGGATCTGCATCAAGAAGTCGGTCATATATCAATCTAATGAGAAAGGATTGTTATCTCATACTCAAGTTGGAGATCATCTCTTAACAATCATTTTCGATTTTTGATGAGCCCTCAATCTAACTCCTTAGATATTCATCCAAGCACCAATGCCACGATTCAACTCTTGAATCAACATCTGGATGATCATTAAGATGACCATGGTACATAACTCTAATTGTACAGAGGAACCTTATATTGCATTCAATTATTTTAATCTCAGATATGGAATGAAAACATTAATAACTTTTATTGATAAATCAAATATTACAATAACATTTATTGTAGGAATGGGTCACCTCGGGCTCACATGACTAACAAGCCTTTGCCCAAATTTTCTTAAAAAACATCACCTTTTAAGGGAAAAATTTGTTGAATTTCTCTTAGGAAATATCACTTTCAGAAGGGGGAACTCTGCTGATATAATCTTAAGAAACAATTACCTTTAAGGAGAGAAGAGATCGTATCTTTAATTAAGCCAATAAATGCATGTATAAACATGGGACATTGCCTATCGACCAACCTATTATAATATATGACCTTCACTTATCCTTGGACCTGCTCCTTTCCATGTTGCTATCTGACCAAGAAGTATGACCGGGACACTATGAGAGCCGTTGGGGAGATCGTGCTAACTAAGAAGTGAGGGAGGCCTGAGCTTAGGATAATGAGAAAAAGCCGGCTTGGTCGACCCTCATTCAATCCCTTTGTCTTTGTGTTGAGATTAAGAGCAATAATAGACAAACCTGACAATGGTGGTCTTTCACACTGGCCAGGGTCACCTTCGCCCTATAGGGCCTGTTTGGTTGCAGGGTTGGGCAGGGTTGGCCCAACCCTGGTTACTATTCACAAGGGTACTTCCTCCTCACAGATTACTATTCACCCAGCCCAACCCAACCCTGCCCAACCCTGTAACCAAACAGGCCTATAGGGCTTTTCGTAGGATAGCATATTCTACACATTAATTTTCTTTCTACTACATAGGAGGCGAATCCATTTTGGTTGGTAGATTGAGGTACACTTGTTAAGAGGCATTAAATCAAATTGGAGGTGAGTGGTCTCTGAACATTTTTTTCAGCAGTTACCCATATCTAGACCACTAGATCTAATGTTAAAGCTTCTAAATATCTTCAAATTATACAGTTATACATGTTTTATTTTTTTTGAGAGAAGTTATACATGTTTTAATTAAATGAAAATCAGATAAGTTTTAGTCATGGTACATGAAGTGCAGTATTCAGATCTCGTTTTTGCAATAATATGATGTTTCAAGTTCTATGTATGCTAGAAAAATCGTAGTTTTCATCTTTGATTATAGTGTTATACTGCACCTTGATAAGTTTTAGTATTCAACTATTTTGTAATAGTGCAACAGAAGGTATATATTATAAGCAAGAAGAAAAGCTTTTATGTGGTGATATGATCTGGATATCATGCACTTTTTAGCTTATAGTTATGTTTTAGAAAGAGATTATATGAATGTTGAACACCACAAATGCTCTCAAAAAGTCACGGACTAGCCATTAGATATGGTGATGTCCAATGATCAGAAAGGCGGCTTAGGTGGCCGCATATGCGTACTCGGGCAACCTAATGTCCTGAGTATTTGATATGCGTGTATAGGGCGCTCAAAGCGCATATGCGGCCCGAGTATGCTGCATATGCGCCCGAGTTCGTAATAGAACTCCCCCTGGATTATTTTTTTTGAAAATCATAAGCCTCATAACCCCTCACAAGAGAAACCTCTACTTTCCTCCTTTTTCTCCTCCGCCATTGCGAGAAAAGCCCCTGCGAAGGGAGATTCTCCTTCGCCTTCCCTCGAGTTGGCTTCTTTGTCATCGCTAAGGCGAGGTAGGCTGCTCCTCCGCCCTCCCACCGTGATGCAGACAGCTCCTCTTCCCACTTTATCTCCTTGATGCCCGAACTGCATGCTGCTTTCCCTCCGTTGCTTTCTCTCCGCGATGTCCGAACCGCATGCTCCTCTCCCTTCGTCGCTTTCTCTCCGCGACACAGGCTGCTCCGTCGCCTTCGTAGGAGAAGGCTGCCTCTCCGATGTGTGTTGGACCTGCTGGCTTCTCCGCAGATATTTACAAGAATGTTTGTCCAGAAAAAAATGGGATAAATATTAATTATGATGGGTTGGTAGGAAAGAGGCTCAACTACATCGGAGCATCCGTGATACTAACACTTCAAAAGCATTAGCAACCTCGTCATTTTTATATAAAAAGTAATAGATACATTTACAATTTTACTAAGGAATCTAATGCTGCCGAATACGCCGTTGGAGGATTTCCTTATTTCAGTGTGATGGAATTCTAGAAACAATAAAAGAAAAAGGCTTGCCGATGCTCTCAATTAGAGAAAGGAAAAGGGTAAGAAAAAATGTCACATAAACAATGAGAAAAAAACAATTTAGGTTTTCTCCTCTAATATTGTTTTTTAAATAGTAGTTATTCACATTCCTTATTGCACAACTACGCTTAAATAGTTATCATACTTCTTGATTTTGAGAATCATTTTTCCTTATTAAATCCAAAGATTTGAATATGTTGTGGTTTCCCGACATTTTGAAATATTGATGTTTATTTCTTGTTTAACGTGAAAAAAAGGACGTGCAACCATTTAGAGTCATTCTCATGTAAAAATAATCGACGAGTCAAAGTTCGCCAGCAAAAATGAGCAGGTTTAGTAATTTAAGGACGAAAAATTACCCTCTAAATTAACACGATCTCGTGGTATACAAGTTCATGTTAAAATAGGACAACTTCGTAAACACGATACTATTTTAGCAGTGGATATTATTGTGATCTTATTCTTGGGCATCTTCTTTCATTGGTTGCTTTGGATTTTTTCTTTAGTTCTGGTATCTTTTGAAAATTTCACACTTCTACTTCTATAAAATATTATAAGCGCAATTATATCCCTATCTTTCTTATATTATAAGTGCAATTTTAGTTTTTTTAACTATTTTCCCATGAATTTAGGTTATCATGGATTCGAAACCAACTCATGTTGCGAAACATGTGTTTTTTACTCCATCCGGATCTACCGATATGGGATGGAAATATGCGTATCTTATGGAGAAGACAGATCCGAATTCCGTGACTTGTCGCTTGTGCGGCAAGGTCTTTTTTTTAAGTCTAAAAGGTAGGGGGAAACACTCGATGGTGTCCGCCCCATGATTATTTATTCCAAAAATATAAGAAAATACAAGGAAGAAAAAGAGCACGCACCGGCCCCACAAAACCACTACAACACCCAGTCCTCTACCATGCGTTTAGCGAACACCCCCACGTTCTCCTTATAAAATCTTTGACCCGAGAACAACAAGTCGTTTCTTCCCCGCCAACCCGCCCAAAGAATGGCCATGGGATAAAGCCGCTCCCTCCTTGGTCTGGTCAAATTTGCGTGGATCGAACTCCAGAAGGCTTGAAAGTCGTCACTGCGGCACCACGCTAAGCCAACCTCCTGCCATATTTGAGAGACCATGGGGCATGAGAAAAATAGATGCTCCACAGATTCAATCGCTTCATTACAAATCAGACACCTGTCCGAAATGACGCCAAGAAACTTGGCGCACCGATCTCGCGTCATCAGCCTCTTCCTCCTGAGTAACCACAGGAAGAAACCAATTCTCTCAAGAAGTTTGAGAGCCCAAATAGTTGCACAGTCCCTGATCAGCAGGTCCGAGTTTGCCGGCGGTGGCCTGGAGATGGCCCCATAGCCCCCCCGATCGAGAACGACCCCTCCCGCCAACACCAATGATCCCGCCCCCCGCAAGGGGGTCCTACCTCCCGCACGGCCTCAAGCAGGGCCAAGAAATCCTCAAATCTCTGATCGGAGAGATTAGCGGAGAAAGTTGGGCACCAGATTTCGTCAGCCCAACACTCCGCAACCGAACAGAGCTTCTCCTCTGCCAGTGCATACAAACGGGGGAAACGAGAGCAGAGCCCCCCCCTCCCCCGACCAATCGTCCGTCCAAAAAGAGAAGGACTCCCCCTCCCAAGCATCAGCCTAAAAAGGGTGATGTTCTTCACGGAAGTCTTCACCACGCCCCGCCAGAAGGGGGTCGGAGTAGCGAGATTCCCGGGCTGCGAAGGCGACGCCCCTCTCACATCATAGATCCTACGGACCACCGTGCAAACGAGATCATCCCCCGGCCCCCATACCATGCTAGCCCACTTAAGCAACAACGCGTCATTCATCTGCTCGAGTGACTTCACCCCCAGACCCCCATGGTTCTTTCTGTGCGTGATATCCTCCCACCCCACCAGATGGATCCCTCTGTTTCCGCTCGCATGGCTACCCCACAAAAAGGTGCGCATCCGCTTCTCCAGCCATTCCCGAATCCCCTTAGGCATCTTGTGGTTGGAATGAAAATAGATGGGGATGGAAGAGCGGACGACCTTCAACAGGACCAATCTACCACCCCTCAAAAGAATAGCGACCTTCCAACCAGCTAACCTTGCTTCAACCTTCTCCACCACCCTCAGCCAATCACGCATCCTTGCCCTGCCCAGGGTCAAAGGCGTGCAAGGAAGCGTGGCCCGAACCCAAGACCACCGCGAGTCTATCTGTCAACTGCTCCGCACGGCCGAAAGGGACGAACACAGACTTTCTGTCGTTCTTAAACAAGCCAGACAACTCTGCAAATATCTCTAGAACCACAACCATGCCATTAGCCTCCTCAACACCCCTTTCGATGAGGAAAAGGGTATCGTCAGCATATTGAATGATCAGAACCAGCACCCCCTCCCTTGAGTAGCCGTAAGAGATGCCACGGCTGACGACATGAGACGCAATATCGGACAGAACTTCGGCCGTAAGGATGAAGAGCATGGGCGCAAGGGGGCACCCTTGACGCACCCCCTTCGAGGTTGGATCAGACCCCCCTCCAGCCGACCGTTGATCATGACTGAAAACGAAGCTGTGGTGACGCAACGCCTCATCCAAGATATCCATTTGTCCGGGAAGCCCTTCCTCCGCAGCACCGACAACAGAAATCTCCAGTCGAGGCTATCATACGCCTTTGCAAAATCCACATTCCAAAGGACACCGCTCGTACCCCTCCGCCACTAGTCCACAACGATTTCAGAAGCGAGAGTGATGCAGTCGGATATCTGTCGCTCGGGAACGAATGCCGATTGGACCGGCGATATAAGGTTCCCAAGGATGACGTTCGTTCAGCCTAGCGGCAAAGACCTTCGTTGTGATCAGGTAAAGGGCGTTTGATATAGCGATAGGGCGAAAGTCCCCGATAGAGGTCGGCGTCGAAGACTTTAAAAGCAAAACGAGGAGCGCGCGGTTGATACGGTCAAAACCCATGTTCCCCTGATAGAACTCCAATACCACCTCAAGCACCTCCTGCCCAACGAGGTCCCAAAAGTCTTTATAAAACGAAACCGGGAAACCATCGGGGCCAGGCGCAACGTTGTCGTTCAGGTCCCAGACAACGTCCTTAAGTTCCTCTAAAGATACCACACGGAGAAGGTCATCCCAAGAAGACCTCGCCACAGTCCTAGTACCCCGACCCAACCATTTCCACCTCCGGGGAATAGTTGCCAAGGAGACGGTCTTGAAGTGCGTCGCAATAGCGCGACCCATCTCTTTGTTTCCATACACGTTGACCCCATCGACGATGATGGAACGCAAGGCATTGGTTCTGCGTCTCCCACTAGCAATACGATGGAAGAAGGACGTATTCGCATCCCCCTCCCGAAGCCAGTTGCTTCTCGACCTCTGCCTTCACTTCGTGATGCGCTTCTTCTCCTCCACGCAAACTTTCTTATGAGCTGCCGCACGAGCCTCCAATTCCAAAGGCGAAAGGTCCCTGAGGTCCTCCAGCGCGTCCATCTTCCGAATGACCTCCTCCGCGTCCCTCCTAGCAGCGCACCTGGCAGCCCTCGTCTCCCTTTTGAAAGCCGCTAACCTCACCCTCAGGGAAGACAGCTTCAGGACAAACCTGGATGCAGTGGATCCCGAAACCACCAACTTCGCCCAGTGAGATGCCACGAGCTCCATGAAGTTGTCCTCCAATAACCAGCACTTCTCGTACCTGAAAAGGCCCCTCTGCATCGGGGCTTCCCCCGAGCACCACATGATTGGGTTGTGATCTGAACACGAACGCGGCTTGGCCTCCACCGAAGTCAGGGGAAACGCCTCCAAAACCTCACTAGAAACGAAAAAACGATCGAGACGCGAGCGAGCTTTAGAATTCCTCCAGGTATAAGCGACGTCCCCGGCATCCATCACCTCGAGGCCGAGCAGGTCGATGGTGTCTGCAAACTCAATCGAGCCCAGGTCCTGGCCCCCCCTACCCCCGGGTTTGTCCGCAGTGAGAAGGGTGACGTTGAAATCCCCCCCTCACCACCACCACCACCCAGGGGGTCCTACCGACATACCGATCAGCCTCCATAAGGTCTTCCCGTAGCTCTCCCCGCAAACCACCAGCACAGGGACCGTACACACACGACACAACCATCTGAGATGAAGAAGTCGTACAGGCCAAGACCACCGTCAAGACGTGCCATCCACGAGTCATCGAGATGAAAGACAAGCTCGAAGAGCGCCAAGCTACAAGCAGCCCCCCCGAGGACCCCGACGCATCCAAAGCTCTGAATTGGTCCAAGCCACCTGTGCCAAAAGACCTCCACACGTCTCCCGCCAAAGAGTGTAGCTTTGTTTCCTGAAGCAAAATGACGTCGCATCCCCATTCATTGGATCTAGAACCCACAATTCTCCGCTTATCCGGATCCCCGAGGCCACGAACGTTCCAAAATAGGATTTTCATTTGGATCCTTCGGCAAACCCCTGAATTTGGGCCACACCGGCGGCCTCTGCCACACGAAGCTTGAACAGAGGGCATGGCTGTGCCTCCGACCTTGACACCCTCGCTCTATTTCTTCTTCTGTATCTCTTACCACTTCTTCTGTCGCAGGCCTCGCATCAGAGACATGATCAGAGAGGCCCTCATCCATGGTAGCCCCTCCCTGGCTGATCTCCAAGATTGAAGCTGCCGAGACGGAGGGAGGTTGGGGCCGAGGCCATTCCTCTGCGAAGATAGGAGGGAATAAGGGGAGAGATACCATCCGAGGAGCACCCGCCCAAGCGTCGCGAAAACCCTTAGAAGGAAAGAACCGAGACGACGAGCCCGAGTAAGTAACGGTTGGCACCAGCGTCACAGAGTCCGAGAGAGCCCTACCGACTACCGAACCCGAATAGTCCCACGAGCCCGCCTTAGGGCCAGCCAACGAACCCGGGTCCGTGATCGGATCCGCTTCGACGGGCCCAGTAGCCGGGCCCATGTCCACCTCCGCGAAGAAAGACCCCGATGACGGTTTCGAGAACCTTTCGCCTACGGCACCCTGCAAATGGAATAAACTTGATGACAGGTACAACGTTTGAGGCGAGTTCACGAAGCGCCGCATGCGAAGAGTCATTCGCGTCCTTTCATCGAACGGTCTCCTCGAGAAACCAACCGCCTGCGCAGAGCCCGAAGCAACCCCTGACCTTCCGACTGCCATCGACCTCGGAACCTCCTACAGAGGTGGAGGTTCATCGACCACCAGCTCAATTGTGAAGGAGAAACAACCCACGCTCATCTCCGCGAATGTACTTCGTCCACCGACCTTGTCAAGGAAGCTTTTGGTGCACTCGAACAAGATCGTCGTATCCTCCACAGGAGCGCCCGGTCTGAAACCATCATCAAGCACTTCTCGGACAGTTCCCCACTGACGCAAGGCCCTCCGCAAGCAACCAGCCGAACGCGAGAGAAAGGGGACATCCTTCACCCTAGCCATGTAAATATCCACCTCCTCGCAGGATCCGTCAGCAAAGCGCAGCCTCCTCCAGCAGACGTTGCCGACATCCCCATTGCATAACAAACGCTCATTCTGAATATCTGATAAGCCGCGAACGCAGCACCTTCGAGCGTCCAACTTCACTACGTCCCCCGCGAACTCCGGGCCAAGGAACCCAGCCAAATGCGATGATAGCACGTCCAACTCGTTAACGCCCCTCACCGCGTAACCGATAATCGCATGTACGCTCGACGAAGACACGAACTTCCTGTCCTTGATCGCTGGCTTAGCGTCGCCAACCCCACCGAACGCAGTAGAGACACCGACAGGGTTAGCCGCAGCACCGCCCCGCGCTTCCTTCCTTACCATGTCCGCATAAGATGGCCCCCCTTGACAAGCAGCAGTCGCACTTCCATTCGAGCAACCACTGATGAAAGACCGTTGACGCACGGTAGGCACCACCTCATTTATTCTTCGGAACGCCATGCATGTTGCTTGGCGATGCCCCACCCTACCGCAAGAGAAACACCTACGGGGTAGATGGCAGAAGGTGGCCACATGCCCCCTGTCTCCACATCGGAAGCACCTCCGCCTCAGCTTCTTATGAGAGACAGTCTTCCACACGCCGCCTCCTTCACTTGTGGAGTCATCCTCGAAGGCGCAACCACGTCTGACATCCTCCTCTGAGCGGAGAATCGCCTTCCCCTTGTCAAGCGCCACACGAGTCGCACTCGCTCCGCCCGCTCCATCCGCTCCGCTCGGTCCGCTCGCTACGCTCGCTTGCTCCATCTCCTTTTCTTTTCTCGCTACGCTCGCTCGCTCTATCTCGCTCTCGCGGAGGTGGTTGTTGATCTGTGCGGCAAGGTCTTGAAAGGCAGAATTAACCGAATGAAACAATACCTTGGTTACATCAAAGAGAATTGCAAATCATGTCCTAAGGCAGATTCTGAAGTGCAGAAGGAGATACGTGATTACGTTGAGGGAATTATGAAGAAGAACAATGCGAAAACTATCACTTTGAAAGAAATGAGAGAGGAAGTGGTTATTAGAGCGACATGGTCTTCCACAACACCATGTGAAGGAACATGTCTTGGGAAAAAACCACGATCCACTACAGGATACACTATATTTGTTGGGGATAACCTTGTCACTTGGCGAAGCAAGGAGCAGACAATGGTATCCAGATCCAGTGCGGAAGCAGAATACATGGCAATGGCTCAGGCCACATGTGAGATCACATGGCTTGTTTCTTTCCTAACAGAACTTGGCATGTCAGTCACCACTCCTGTACTCTTATACTGCGTCAACAAGTCTGCCACGTACATCACCACCAATCCAGTTTTCCATGAGCGAACACATTGAAGTTGATTGTCATTTTATTCGTGATGCAGTATGAGGAGGACGAATCAACACCACGCATCTCCACTGAACTTCATCTTGCAGACATCCTCACAAAGACTCTTCCAAGGAAGCGGCTCATGTACTTAGTATCCAAGTTGGGCATGATTGACATATATGCTCAAACTTGAGGGGGAGTATTGGAATTATTA
The DNA here is from genome assembly GCA_037367405.1 of Ottelia alismoides. Classification (NCBI taxonomy): domain Eukaryota; kingdom Viridiplantae; phylum Streptophyta; class Magnoliopsida; order Alismatales; family Hydrocharitaceae; genus Ottelia; species Ottelia alismoides. Next base: position 781,679 of record JAZKJV010000137.1, read on the forward strand.
TATTGCAACTATGTTTGTAACCCTTCGGGTTTCGTAACCCTTAACCCTTCGAGTTCCGTAACCCCTCGGGGGTATTTATGTATTTTTCCTCTTGTATTCTCTATGGTTTTCTCTCTATATAAGAGATCCTAGCCCTATGGAATAGATATCCCATTCGTCTCTTTTCTCCACATATAATAATTAACATTAGTTATATACAGAATATACATTATTAATTGAATTTAATTGATAAATTTATTTGTGAAATTGGCTAAGATAGAGAGTTAAAATGTGAATGATGGGTTAATGAATCTAGCATTCATCACCTCTTCATATGCAACTCTTGTATGGCAAGTAGACAACATTATTTATTGGCAACAATCGTGCATTCCATGAGCGAACCAATCATATCGCGGAAGCTTGTCATTACACTAGATACATGATATGGAAGTACTTCCCATATTAGTTTCACAGAACAGATGACTAATGCATTTATTAAAGAACTTTTCAAGGGATTATTCTAGAAGCATTCATCGAAGCCGAGCTTGATAGACATCTACATTTTTTGTTTGAGGGGGAGTGTTATAGTAATGATGCATTTATAATAATACGACAAACGAACCCTCTAGGGTTTCCTCTCTATATAAAGAGAACCCTAGAGCACATAATAAACAACTCGTTTATCTCCCTCCCACAATCCATGCATCGGATATAAGGCACATTTGGTTGCAAAAGATTTCAAACAGAAAGAAAGAATGGACTACAATAAGATCTACTCATCATTTGTGACACACTTCGATATAGGCGCTATCAACCCTAATCGCACATCAAAATTCGGAGTTTGTACAGTTAGATGTAAAGTTTGTCTTTCTCCGCAGAGAATTAGAAGACATCTTGATGAGACAACTAGCAAGCCATCTAGATAAATTTTCTAAATATTTATAAACAAGACAGTTTACAGACTCAGAAAGTCCTGAAGTAATAAAATAACCCTCAATATAGCAGCATAAAAGACTCAACTATCTCTTGGTTAGCTAAGACTACAACATGACTTCTTATGATTGTTGTGTATATCACAACCAACGAAGAATGATTCCTCCATCCGCTTTTCCATGTTGATGATGTACTTATTGTTGCTGAGGACAAATATGAAATCAAAAGGTGAAGAAACTCCTAATACCGAATTCATTGTATAAATTTTAGTGCAACACAAAGATCTTAGGGAGCGAGATTTATAGAGGATTAAGGTTTTAAAAAATGAGAGACGGATCGAGGCGACTTTCTGTAAGTGTGGCGTGGCATAAACCTCGAGGCAATCGAGGCATAAGGCTCTCTTCTTATGAAGAGAATAAATTTTTATTTTACATATTTATATGGATGTGTAATTATAAAGAAAACACATTCATGACTTTTCATTTTATTAAGTGATGGGAAGTCTAACCATTGTGTGTTGCTCATTCTTAAATGATAAGAGACTTTGGATTGAAAGTTTAGGGAGTCATCATTAAATCACAATTTTCTAGTATTAGAGTAATAACTCAGGTTTTATAAATAAAACTTCATTGTTAATTTACACGATTAAATACTTTATATGATAAAGTAGAGATTTAATGTTGGTGAATGGCAGATCGGAAGGGGGTTTCTTCCAGCCCCTGTGGGGGGGGGGATTGTGGCAGGAGTGCCCTCTGGCACTACTCCTTTTTGTAATTGTAGCGGATGCGCTGGCAGTGATGATGAATCTGGCGACGGTTGACGGTTTTTGTGCAGGATACATGAGAGATGGCACATCCATCCCCATTCTGCAGTACGCCGACGACACGGTTTTGTTCATTAATGGGGACCCTAAGCATGCAAGAAACGCGTCTTAAATTATGGATATCTTTGGGGAGATCTCGAGCCTAAGGTTGAACATAGACAAGTCCAATGTCTTCACGTTTGGTGTGACGTAGGAGGCTTGAGAGCTTTCTTGTGTTTTGTGCTGTCCGGAGGGGTCCCTTCTGATCACATACTTGGGGCTTCCTATGGTTACTGTAAGGTTGTGTGTGGTGGATTGGAAGGTGTTGATTAGTAGGCTGGAGAGTAAGTTGGCGGGTTGGAAGAACAGACCACTCTCTAAGGGGGAAATCTGGTCCTCCTCAAGCTTGCATTGCTCGTCATCTCGATTTTTTTCTTCTCAACGAGGTTGCTGCCTGTAGGGGTGCAAAAGAAGTTGGAGGGGATGTTGAAGTGCTTCTTCTGGTCTGACGGGCGACAAGAGGGAGGGGGAGTGCACCTGGTGGGCTAGGACTCGGTGACGAGGTCGAAGAAGGAGGGAGGCGTATTGAGCGTTCGCCAGGCAGCACGTGGACGTTCAAGAGGATAATGCCTGGGACTACAGAATTATCTGGGCTAAGTAGAATTCCTATGTGGATCAAGGTTTTCCTGTGGTTGGTGAGACGCAGGCGGCTGCTTTCCAAGAAGCGCATGGTGAGATTTCTAGGCACTGAGGAGGTTTTGTGCGACATATGCAGTATTGAGCAGGAGGACCATGAGCATATCTTCTTTGGTTACGGATCATCAGCCATGTTGGGTGTGAGTGTGCGACGGTGCCATGGCTGTGCTCAATGGCAACACGATATATTCGAGTTCTATTAGGGTGGCTTGTGGGAGCTCTCAGGAGGACACAACTGACCCTTTTGCCATCCTCTGGGCCTTATGGTGTGCTAGAAATGAGAAAACCTTTAAAGGACGTCGGTTCATCTGTGAGAGGGTGTTGGGCCACGAAAGGGCTTGATGGCTTTGTGGCTTAACAAGTAGTGATTTAATGATGTTTTAAGTACATTTTGGAAGTAATCCATAGCTATACGAAATTACCAACAAAAAGTTCCTTAAATATCTCACACTCAATCAACAACATCACAACTAACAACAAAAACTTTCCCATGTTAAGTATGATACTCCAGCCTTCTGAGAAGAGAAGTTCGGTGATTTTTTTCTTTTTCTCTGCTGTCTATTTGCTAACTCTGATCTTCATTAACGGGTGGAACTGTGGGGGATTGGACAAGTGGGGAGACAGGTTCTTTACTGGCCACTAACATTTATCTCTTTTTTTCAGGAATTCAAAAGAATGAGGCATAATAAGCAGAGAAATCCGGAAGAAGACGATTCCCTTAGACTTCCCAGACTTGAATCTAGTCAGACCCACCGCAACTCTTCTCAGAGATCTCTTCAACCCGCGGATGTGAACGAAGCATGCGTCTAATATATAAAGCAGCGCGTGCACGTACTAAGCAGCTTTAATCATCCAAGGCGTTGAGCTCCTCTCTGGATGCATCTGGGAAGAAAGTCATCTATCCCTGGCTATATCGCTACTTTTTTCTTATCTCCAACTCTCTTGCATTAGAAAGAAAGCCTACGGACCTCCCTCACTGACTGATTGGATTCTATACCTATGCACATCCATCTTTTGAAGAAAAAACTATGAAATTATCAAAAAGCCTCTGACACTCCTACTAGAATATATTGTGGCATCCCTCCTTCGCCTTGAAAGATCATCCCGGATGGTCTATACTCTTCCCTACAAGCCCTCAGTGTCATGGTAGTTGGACAGAGAGAGTTAGTTCTCCCCCTCTATAGACCAGTAAGGGAGAGGGAATACATGGATGCTCACTCTGGACCCAGCACTGAGCTTCCGCTTCTCCTTCTAGTTGCTTGGTGTCTTAGGCCTTTCTTTTTTTCTGAAATAGAAAATGGTAGAGAAGGGTATTATGGTCGACCACATGGATTCTTTGCCTCCATTCAGTTCTATCTTTGGGTCATTCTCGGGCATAGATCCAAAAAACTTGGATCCCTTCGGATAGTCTCATTCCAACACTTCTTGGGCCTTCCTCGCTCTCTCTCAGCCGACTTTACATTCCAACACTCGCATATCCTAACTGGTGCATCACTCGACCTCCTTTGCAATTGGCCAAACTGCCTTAAGAGGCTTTCTCGCATCTTATCCTTGATCGGAGATGCAACCACTTTTCCTTTGATTGCATCATTCCAAATCCGTTCTTTATGTGTATGTCTACACATCCACATAAGCATTTTCATTTCTGTAACTGCCATTCTTTGCATATGTCTATGATTCATATGCCAACATTGAGATCCATAAAGCATAGCAGGTCTCATGACTGCTTTGAAACTTTCCTTTGCTAGGTACATAATCCCTGTTCAGCTCGCAACACTTCTGCCCTGCGAGACCAGAGTAGGCTCAACGGTCAACCTCTAATTCGTCTGGCGTGCCAGAGGTCTTTTACTTTTTCCCTCCACTTTAGCCAACCTGCATTTATTATATGAGTAACATCTCTATCAATTTCCCCATCATGCTGCAAATAGATCCCAAGTATCTAAAATAATCTTTCTTATGAATGTTATCGTCATCAATCTTCACATCGATTCTTTTACCATTGCTTCCATCAAAAGTGCACTCCATATATTCGGTTTTAGCCCTACTTATACAAAATCCTTTAGTCTCTAATGTAGGTTTCCCGACCTCAAGCTTCTCATTTACTCCCTCTCCAGTCTTATCAATCAACACAATGGACTCAAAGCCGAACCTTGATGCAGACCACTGTCGATGTCAAAATAGTCAGTCTTCCAGATTGGATCCTTACACAAGATGAAGCCCTATCATACATTTCCTTTATGAGGTTAATGTATAGAACATCTACCTGTCTCTTATCCAAAACTCTCCATAATATCTCCTGTGGGACAAAATTATAAACCTTCTCTAAATCAATAGAAATCAATGGAGGTTCTTTTAGCTCTATAAATCTCCATTGTTCTCCATAGCAAGTGGATGATTTCAATAGTTGAGCGACCTAGCATGAATCATGTGGAAAAGCATGAAAATGAAAAGTATCATTCATCGTAGCCCTAGAGCTCTCTTATATAGGAGAAAAGCTCTAAGGGAAAATTACATAAAGTGGTCAGAAGAAATAAGAAAATATAAAATAAAAATAATGCGATATAAATATCTCAACACTCCCTCTCAAGCTGGAGCATATATGTCTATCATGCTCAGCTTGGAACAACACCGGTGAAAAGGACCCTAGTCAAAGCTTTGGTAAACATATCTGTAATATGGTCTCCAGAAGCAACATGAGAGGTGGAAATAAGTCCCAATGGATAATTAATTCTTAGTATTTAGTTGTAGTATGTTTTAATTAATAGTTAGTATCGGGCTACAAATGCGCTATACACTATGGCTGCTAGCAGTAACATCCGAAATACATTCCATAATGCCCAATGGTTCTTTTTATTTATTGATCTAAAAACCATGGAAACCGTAACCATTGATATCTACGTTATATCTCCATATACCCTTTTCTATTAGTGTCGATACAAGATTGATATAGATATTTAAAACCTTGATTTGATTTTCAATAACCAGAGGTACTACTCTGAAAATGTGGTAGCCTCGTGTAACTCACTCTTTCTCTTCTGACCCCTGGCTAATTTGATTTGTAATGTTACCATCCTTTTTTGGTTAATATATCTGCAGTGAATCCCAGGATGTCACCCTTTTTTCTTTTAAAAAATTAAAACCTTGATTATATCTAAAAGGCTAATGTATTTGGACTTAATTTGTGTGGTGGTTTGCTTTTAATTTAAGAAATTATTGTAATCTGGTTGTCAGTAATCTCTGTTACAGATGGAACCAGATAAGAATTCACATGCCCGTTGTCATGACACAAGTGAGAGGAGAGATTCTCAAGTGGTATAAAAAATACTAAATATGCTCCATTTGTTTTCTTTTAATCTGCCACAAAGTACTCGAATAAGGTTTTCACGCTTTTGAGGTTAATTTTTTTAAAAGAAAAGAGGGCCTTCGCTGTATAGGTGTGTGCTCAATTTTGAGGTTTAATATGTAATCTACTCTCTCTCTCTCTTTTAGTTCTCACACTTATATTGGAGATATATAGTCTGTTCTTTAGAAAAATAAAATCTACTCCCTCACTTGTAGGTCCGGTCACAATAAAGTAGGTTCACTCCATAGTCTTTTTAAAGAAAAAAGGGTGAAGACACCCTTGGCTGGTGTTCATCCACGGTTCATTTTATAATTGTTTTGTCGTGTAATGTGTCGTCTTTGCCTTTTAAAGAAACACTTTATTGGGCGCTCTTCTATTTTCTTCGTTGTTCTTACCTTTATTGATATTCTCTTGATGGTTTATGCTATTATTGATTCCCTATATACTGCATTGTTTAGGTTGTGGAAATTCCTAGAGGGAGTAAAGTCAAGTATGAGCTTGACAAGAAAACAGGCCTTATTAAGGTACAGAAAAAGTAACAATCAGCCGATCTTAGTTCAAACCATTTTTCTGTCTATACACGTTCAGAAATTTGCTTCAGACTGGTAAAAGAGCATGTAACAATTATAGATGAAAGAAACCATAGCTTGTTTGTGGAATTTGTAACCTGGATTATATATCAATGCTTTCTTTTGAATTGGATGTTATGCAGTACAAATTTAATTATGAACTGGTATAAAACAAAATGAACTGGTATAAAACAGAAGGGGTAAGCCGGTCGGAGTTATCTCTGTAGATGAGGGGTGGGTGGAGGTTTGCGCGGGGAAAAGCGGCCGCCGCTGGTCTGAGGTGCACGATGGTCGGTACCTACCTTTCGCCAACCCATTTGGAAGGGGGTGTTTCTAGTGTGGCTCCTTGGGGCACTGGGCCCGTCAGTGTTGGGAGCCCATCAGGTGCTTTCATTGCCGTCGGTTCTCGCACAGGAGCTGTTCATGTCCATTGCTATGAAGCAATTACTAGGGTTGGGGTTACTGGTTAGCGAGGGAGGCGGTGCAGAGGCTTTTGTTCCTGGGCTCTTCCGACGTAGGGGCGCTCTCAACGGCGTGGTTCAATGGGGATGTTGTGCAGGTGAGACCGTGGCAGGTTGTGGCGAGGGGGCTGACCGGAGATGAGGCAAAGGAGTTGCTGCGGTGGTCACGGGAGGGATAGACGCTGCTACGGTGACGACGACTTCGGGGTAGCGACGACTTGTCGAAGCCAAGGCCTCTGGAGCGGGTTCGTGTGAGGGGGGTTCCTTTCTCTACACAGGGACTGCCGAAGATTCGAGAGTTGTTGGAAGGTGGTCGGGTTTCAGACCTTCGCCTGCCGCTTGGGGGAGCCTCTGGATGCTGTCCTCCCGGTGAAGAGTCTTGGCCCGGAGAAGCCGGGCTGGTGGAAGGTCAGATTGGAGGGGTGGATGGTGGACATGGAGCTTGAGAAGGTGGAACAGGGTTTTGTAGCTCCTATTTTGCTTCGTCGGCACGACAATCGGCCGCGAGGTTGCCTGCGACGGAGGATGGTGACGCATCGGTTTCGACACCCGCATGGACCCAGGAAATGCAACGGTCGAGCTATGGGGCAACAGAGCCATCGAGGAAGACTCCTCATATTCCGCTGCGTATCCACTTTGGAACTTTCACCGAAACGAGGAAGCAGAAATCTCCAGAGGCGGAAACCCTTGGAATTCCTTCCTTTTCTGGGGAATGGGCTAACTTATGCGAACGGGTGGTGGAGCCTGCACGTGATGGCGAAGAGTTTTCAGGTGGGCTGGCGGGTTCTCAGGGGATCCGGTTGTCGGAGCTGGGGAACCATGTTGAGTTAGGGGCTTGCCAAGTTGATCGGATCTCGGATCTTGGTCGCTTTGACGACCTGGAGCATGGGTCGGTTATGAAGTCCAGATTGGCGGGTCCGTGTCTTGCGGATGCGATTGGAGTCGAGCCCTTCACGGTAACCTGACCTGCATTGTTGGAGCCGCAAAATCTAAATGGGTGCTATCAGCAGGATGGTCGTTGGGGCCTTTTGGGTCAATCTCGTAGTGGTGGCGGCATCAGTTCGGTTTGCGGAGCCTTCTCATCCTCTTGAGGGGAGTGTGCTGGTTCTTGTGGAGGTCCTTGGGTTGCGGCAGGGAGTCCTCCTTTGGAGTTGTGGTCTGCGGAGGAGGAAATAAGTGTCGTGGGGAAGGGGGTGATGAGGGGTATGTGGAGGGAGACAAAGGTGGGGGATGATGCGGAGGATCTTGTTGGGGAGGCGGAAGTGGTTCCCTCGTAGATGCAGATCATCGGGTAGGAGGCTCGTCGGTAGACTAGGGCTGATGGGGAAGTATCCTGTTGCCAGATGGGGACGGGTTCAGTTGGGGTATCGGGTATCCCAAGCCCAGAGAAGGAGGGAGTTAGGTTTGAAACCTGTTACTCGAGGAAGGGAAGCCTCAGGTCGGAGAGGAAAAGGAGAAGAGTGGATGTCCTTGCTGCAACTATTCGTGAAGTCCATTTGGCCTTTGCAACCTTTACAGATGGTGCACATTAGCTCCGGGGCCTTGTCGTTTCACCGAAATCGCTTCTGCTTATTGTACAGGAGAATTATCGAGTGGTTGGGTGTGATCCCACTAAAGAGGTTGAGTTAGGTTGTCCCTTGATGAAGTTGCTGTCCTGGAATGTAAGGGGGTTGGGCTGCCCGAAAAACAGTTTCGGGTCCGAAATATGGTATTGGAGGCTGGTGTAGACGTGTTTCTGCTTCAGGAGATGAAGATAGCTGGGGGCGTGAATTATGCCAGGCAGGGCCTGGATGGGGGAGGTCGATTCGAGCTTGCGGCGTTGGAGGCCCAGGGCGCGTCGGGGGGTGGGGGTGGGGTGTTGACGGGCTGGAAAAAAGATGAGTTCGAACTTTTGGCTGAGTCGAAGTCCTTATTCTGTTTGTCCGTGTGACTGAGGAGGTGAACGGATGGGCTCTGCTTCCTTGTCACGAATATTTATGGTCCGACGGGTGGTGAGAGGAGTGCTTTGGCGGCGGAGCTGGAGCAGTTGGGAACAACGAGTACGGTGGGGTTCTGGGTCGTCGAAGGTGACTTGAATGTTACTCTTCTACCCGATGATCGCCCGCAAAGGAGTGGAGGTAGAGACCCAGGCTCAGAGGAGTTGAGGAGAGTGGTCCATAGTCTGAGGTTGTCGATTGACGATGCGGTTAGTTGTGCGTTTTTTTGGCGCAATGTGAGATCGCGGTCTCGATTGGGCAGATTCTTTCTGTCGCCTGAGGGCACAGAGACCTTCCCCCTTTCATGTGCTTGGGCCATGGAAGGACATATCGATATCGGTATCGATATCGGTACCATGTCGATACCGATATATTGTCGATATATCGGCGATATATCGATGCCATATCGCCGACATCGGGATTCAGCTTGCCTTTTTTGCGTGTCGATACCCGATATCGGACATATCAGCGATATATCGGTGACCTGTCGATACAGATATATCGCCGATATATCGTCGATATATCGGGATACGACCTTCCATGGCTTGGGTATTGTCGAGGTCCCATTCCGACCATACACCAATTTCGTGGTTGTCAGGGGAATAGAGGTACAACAGATTCTTCTTTCGCTTCGAGCAGAGCTGGCTATCGGAGGAGGGTTTCAGGGAGGCGGTGTTGGAGCGTTGGAGAAGCTGGTCCCGTGAGGTCTTGTTAGTAGCTCGGTTTGCGGCAAAGTTGAGGTTACTGAGATCGTTCCTAACTACTTTCGGAGAGAGGTCAAGGCGAGGCGGAGGGCTTGAAAGAGGCTCAGACTGGGGTTACGCGGCTGGACGAGCTAGACAATGAGAGAGGTCTGAACCAGGAGGAGCTGACAGAGAGATTGGGCCTGCTTGAGGCGCTTCTGCTGGAAGACAAAAAACAACAGGTAGAGTGGAGACAAAAATCCAGGCAAAAGTGGTTGAAAGGTGTGGATTCAAACACCAGATTTTTCCATCCCGTGGCTTCTGCGAGGAGGAGAAGAAATTGTTTGCATGAGATTGAGATTGGGGGGTCACAGTTTCAGGGGAGATGCAGGGAGACGCAGCTTGGCAGTGCGTTGCGGAGCCCACTTTCTTGGGCATCGCAAAAGAGAAGGGGGATGGTTGGGGGTGGCTGGGGAGAGGGGTGGAGTCTTTGGCTGGTGAGCAGGCGGAGGGGTTAGTGGCCCCCTTCTCTATAGCGGAGTTGAAGAGTGCTGTTTGGGAGATGAATGCGGATGATGGTGCTCCTGGTTTGGATGGGTTCCTGGTGTCATTCTACCAAGAATTTTTGGAATTGCTGAAGGAGGAGGTTCTGGAGGTGCTTAATGAATCCAGGGAAGAGAATAGAGGCTTCAAGAGGGTCAATCAGGCCATGCTGTTCCTCCTTCCGAAGAAGGAAACTCCGATGAGGGTGGAGGGTTTCAAAACTATTGTGCTTTCCAACACCCTTCACTTGATCGTGGCTAAGGCATTGGCGAACCGTCTGAAGGTCGTGTTGGGCTCGGTGATCCCTCTTGGGCAGTCGGCGTTTATCCCTGAGTGCCAGATGGCAGATGGTTTGGTGATGGTTGCAGAGATTTTCCTTAAGTGGAAGAGTTCTAGATAGAAGGGGGTTTTGTGGAAGATTGACTACGCCAAAGCTTATGACCGCGTCAACTGGAATTTCTTGTGGGCGTCCCTACGGAGGAGAGGTTTCCCTGAAATATGGGTGGCATGGATGAAGCAATGCATTACCACTTCCTCCTATTCGGCCATGGTGAATGGTAGGCCGGAGGGTTTTTTTTTTCAGCCACAATGGGGGGTTCGACAAGGATGTCCGCTGGTCCTATGCTATTTGTGCTGGTGGCGGATGCTTTGGTTTTTCTTTTTAGGCAGGCTGTGGAGGCAGAGTGGTGTGAAGGTTTAGGCTGGAGGATCTCTGTCCCTCTTCTACAATATGTAGATGATACAATCTTATTACTGGGTGGTTCTGGGGAGCGGAATGGTAACACAACTCAGCTGGTTGACATTTTCAGTAGTCTTTCTGGTATGGAGATTAATATGCACAAGTCGGTGGTCATCTCATTTGGTTTGGACAGTGCGGATCATGCCAAGCTTGCAGTTCTGACCGGGTGTCCTCGGGGGACCTTCCTATCTCTTACATGGGGCTGCCGTTGGTGGCAGGAAAGTTGAGGAAGTCGGATTGGGATGTGGTGTTGTAGAGAATGGAGTAGAGGCTGGTTGGGTGGAAGGCAGTCACGCTGTTTGGGGGGGAAGCTAGTGCTTTTGAAACATGTGCTCTCGGCCATCCGTTTTTTCTTCTTCTCAGTTCGTTTGATGGCTGTGGAGGTCAGGAAGAAGGTTGAGTCTTTTATGAGGAGGTTCTTCCGTCAGACGGGAAGCAACAGAGATCTGGGATGCATTTGGTGAGATGGGAAGAAATGAAGGGGCGTAGAGACGGAGGACTGAGGGTGCGCGATGTTGAGACCATGAACAAGGCACTTCTCACGAAGTGGGTGGTTCACATTTGTTGTCCTCAGGCTGGCTGGCTGGCAGGCTAGTGATGAAGATTATGGCATGAGGGGTGAGCTGGTGGCTAGAAGAGTGCTTTTCGAGTCCCCAATTTGGGATGGGATCCGTGAGCTGTTGCCTTTGGTTGCTCATAGGCTGCGACTTAAGGTAGGTGTGGGCGCACGTTTGGGTTCTGGCGTGACGACCAGACGGGGGAGTGAGCCCTTGACGATAGATTTCCGAGGCTTTTTGCGTTGGTGGCTTCGTGGGAGAGTTCTGTCGTGCAAGCGGCGGATTTGGGTACGTGGTCGCCGATCTTTCTATCGGAGCAACGACTGGAGGAGTTTATTAGATTGCAGGAGGAGCTCCCTCTACCAGACGTCTTGGGTCAGAGCATGGACCACTTTGAGTGGGAGGGCACGTGATTCTCTCTAAAGCAAGCGTATTAGGAAATGGGGAGAGTGGAAGATGAGCAGGATTCAAAACTGTGTCATGGCATGAAGGTGGTTTGTGTAACTAAGATACCATGCATGGTTAAGGTCTTCTTGTGGTGCTTGAGGAGGGACCGACTGTGTGATAAAGCGAGGAGGGGGAGGATTTTAGGCTTGGTGGACACTCTCCGTGACAAATGCCATAGGATGGTGGACTTGGATCATCTGTTCTTCAAGTGCCATGCGTTAGAGCATGTATGGCGAGAGGCAGGGATTTCATGGGTGGCGACGGACGGGGCAAATGACATTCTGGAGGTCGGTTCGGGCGGTGGGGTCCGTCTTATCGGATGACTGTTCCAAGCCTTTTACTGTTCCGTGGGTCATATGGTTAGGGAGAAATGATGTGGTGTTCAAAAACCAGACTTTTTATTCCGAAAATGTTGTAGCTCACTGTCATGCACTGTATAATTCTTGGGGCTCAAGGTAATGTACTCCAAATTTTTTTAATGAAATCGTTGTTGCAATGACTCTCACCTCGGGAGATCACTATCTTTTCTTCCATAAAAAATCTTAAATATTATTGTTGAATCTTGGAAAATTGTATTGTCAGAGCATTAATAATTAATTATCATTATCTTAAATTAGAAAAAGCAAAACTGCCTGGATATTCCCTACATACTGCATATTGGCTATGTGGTGTCATATCTGGTCGAATCTGCATACTGCATTTTCTAAATTTTGCCTATATGATGTAGGATGGAAGAAGTGGAGCGGTGAGAAAATGGGGTAGCGAGAAAGAGAAATGAGAAATAGATAGAGTGAAGGAAGAGGTAAAGAGATTAGGGAAGGATGAGAGAAAGAGGGAAAAGATGAGAGAGAGGTGATGTAAAGGAAAGATGAAGTGGACAGATCTATAATTATGAAGTTGAGTGAGAATTTTGAAGACAATGGAGTGGATGGATGAAGGAGGTTGAAGAGGAAGATGGTGAAAGTGGTAGATAGATGATGGGAAAAGAGGGATAGGAGAAAGAAACTTTCTTTCACTCAAAATATTTTCTCTTTGGTGTTCTCCCATTTCACTAGCCAAAGGGCCCTATTTATTATGGATCACACATCATGGTAGAAGAACAATAATATTCTAGAACCTTCTACACCTATGGAGAAAAGAAGAAGAAATAAGAAACTTATAGAACTCCTAGATCCAGAGGAGGCGGAAGAGGATTTTAAATCCTTGTCTCCCCTTAAAATAAATATACATATACAAAATTTAACAAGACCCTTTTACATTTAACATTTTACAAATTAGTCCAAAATCTAGATTCTTCTAATGGTAGTAAATTTGAACATTTATATGCTACATTACTCCCCTCCACTTCGAAAAACTCAGTTCCTAACGAGTTGCCTTTTTCTAATACTCGACCTTGATGGAAACTATGTAGTCCACAAGTTTCAAGGTGATTGGGAGCTTGCTTGCAAATTTTATGTACTCCGAATTTTCCAGCAAACTTCAACATCGGAAAGTTCCTCAACGAACCTTCATATATTTGCATTCTTCTTTCACCTATGGAAACGTTACATTTTTTCTGAAATGGTGTAGTAATTAGTCCGTGGACTGTGAGTGGTAGTGATTCTCTCTGCCTAGAGGGGGTGGTAATAGGTTTTTAGGATCGGGCAACAGTGCTCGGATGAGATTGGTGTCTAACCATTTTGGTATCACCACGAGACCATCATACGAGGTTGGACATTGTCCTGTTGCAATGACAACCACGACATCGACCTTAGCAGGTGGCTTACGACTTTGAGAGCACTGTCGTGCAGTTCTCATGTGGCAAAACTTTGTCTTCAAATAATGGAGGGATGTCTTTGGTGGTATGAGAGGTGCCTCTATTGATTCCAACTTGATTGAAGATGGTTAGTCCTTGATTCTTGTTAGTTGTCATTGGCTTCATGTTGTACATCGTACGAAATAAATAGAGATTCATCTATGACTACACCTTCGATCTGTGAATCCAACAATTGTACCTTCAAGCTTGACTGAAGGTCATTCTGCAGCTTCATTTGATGTGAATAAGAACTATGGCTCAATCGACTCAATTCAAATTCTGTTCACCACGATGAAATACAATAGGATCGTTAAATAATACGAATGATTCAAACTTTCTCTGATAGCACATTGATGTAGGACAAAAGAAATGGAGTGTTGAGAAAATGAGGGAGGAGAAAGTAAGATGAGAAATAAGATAGATTGAGGGAGGAGGGAAAGAGATCTGTGAATGATGAGAGAGATGGGAAAATGATAAGAGAGAGGTGATAGAAGGGAAAGATGGACACAGGAGATCTATAATTATGAAGGGGAGTGAGGATTTTGAAGATGATGGTGCAGAAGGATGAAGGAGGAGGTTGAAGGGGAAGATAGTGAGGGAGGTAGAGAGAGGATGGGAAAAGTGTGATAGAAGAAATAAACTTTCTTTCACTCAAAGTTTCTTTTCTTTGTTCTCCCATTCCATTAGTCAAAGGGATCTATTTATAGGTAAGTCATACGACATGGTAGAAAGTACAATAATATTCTAGAACATTCTACACTTGTGGAGAAAAGGAGAAGAAATAATAAACTTCTAGAACTCCTAGACGTGGAGGAGGTGGAAGAGGATTCTAGATCATTGTCTCCCCTTAAAATAAATGCAAATACAAATTACTGCAAGACACTTTTACATACAACATTTTACAAACTAGTTCAAAATTTAGATTCTTCTAATCGTGGTAAATTTGAACATTAATAGGCTGCATCACCACGCACCTTTTAACATAGTGTGAGTTGTTCTCTTCTCTCTACTTAACAATTTTAAATTTTGTGATTCCATTACCTTATTTTTTATGCCTAATAATAATGACACCGGGAAAGCTGGTTTTTACCATAGTGGATGGTATTGCACTGCAACTAGTTAATTTTAGTTTAGTGGATAGCATGATAATACTAGTTTGCTAAACTGAAAATGATTTATATATATTTTTTTGAAGCTCATGATTTATATTTTTCCCATCCACAATGTTTTCATATCATAGAAAAAACAAATAGCAGTAGACTGTGAATTTAATGTGGGAACACTCCTATGCAGAATATATGGGGGTTAAAAAAACCTAGACTTTTCAGGAGGTTAGGGTTTCTTTGCTTTCTTACTATTGATAAAGCGGACGAGTTACATATATATGGTCTTAAGTTCAAACAGATTCTCATTCAACGACTTGTAAGTCCTCTAACACAACTTAACACTCTCCCTCATACTGGTCATGAGATTAAACATGATTGCTTTAGTTTTTCCTAGGCTACATTTTATCATTGTTAAGTGTAGATTTGCTCTTCTTACAACATCTACTACTTGATCTTCAGTCAGTATGTAGGGCATAATCAAATCCTTGAAGTCAATCCCCTTAAGTGCAATACTTGTCCATCTCCTTATGATTCATCTGATCATGCTAAAAGAATGTACTAAGTCTTCTCCCACTATAAGTAGGGTCGACTACATGGATTCTTGCTCAAATTCATGTTGAAAGATTCGACTATTTTTTACGCTGACTGTCGACTACCTAACACAACCACTGCAAGAGTGGGATTTGAACCTTAATCTTTTGTGTGGTGGACACACTGTACTACCACTAGACCATTAAGTGGGTACTCATTTGATCATGCTAAATATGATTATTTACAGAGGTCAACTACACTGTAATTGCATGCGATTAGGGGAGATTGTTGAGGGGGCCCAGGGCCCCAATTTTGCTCATTAGTTCCTGTTATAAAATATGAAGAATGCGGAAGCGATTAATAAACAGAGTATAAACAAGAAAGATAAACATCAAGAACAAGGATTTAACGTGGAACCCTACTCCGTGAGGAGCGGGATGAAACCACGGGAGAAGCCCTTAACGGGGCGTGTTTGTCTATTGACTTTCTCAATGGATACAGGAGGTCTGGGGCTCCTTATATAGCCTTCCCAGAGCCTCCAAGTCCCACCACTGGATGATGTGGGACTAAACACTGGATGGGGTAAATGGATCTCCTCCAGGATCCATTTACCCTGCTACAACACAATAGGCGCATACAACTTATACTCCAACACTCCCCCTCAAGCTGGAGCATGCAATGCTCAGCTTGGACAAACATAAAGAGACTCAACTCAACGCTACAGGACACTACAAACAATATCAACCCAATGCGCACATTGCTGCAGTCGAGGACGTTGCTTCTCATGTCGTGCAGGTGAGGAGGACGAACGGGCTGGAGTGTGAGTCAACTGAAGACTCGGAATCTGATCATCGAGTCTGAAACTGCGCCTGAAGTCTCCTCGTCGGAGAATTGGGTCTCTCCCATCTGGCTCAGAGAATGGTGCACTGCTCTGGTGTACCTATGATACCACATGAAAACCCTTACCCTCAATGGCATAGGGAATGATCTTCTGCTCTGGAGTCCCTATGGCTCACATAAAACTCTGGCCTGACAACAAGAAGAATGATGGGGACTACGAACAAATGATGACAACATATGCTCATCTGAAAATGACCACATCCTTGTGCGTGTCTGAAACTGAGGACTCGGAAGACAATCATCGGGTCTGAAACTGAACTGTAGAGTCTGATCATCTGGCTGGTCTGGAGACTGATATCTGAATCTGGAATCTGGATCTAGACCTGTGACTCTACATATATACCCCCCTTTCTCCCATACTTGTCGGAACATTAACATCGACAAAGTTGGGAGAAGACAAGATAAATAGGGGTTAAATAACAAGAACATGAAACTTGCGGCTTTGTCACTTTTTTTTAATAGCCGCCATGATGGTTTTTTTTAACATAAGCCGTTCAACCTCTTTTTTTATATGGCTTTTCAATTTTTTTGATACAATTTGCGTATGGCTTTTGAGATGTACGCGCCTTTTTTTAAATTGGCCCCCTTGGCCCAAACTATAAAACACCTCTCTCTCTCTCTTTAAACAATATAACCATGCCTCCTTTTTTTTTCAATCAGGCCCTCACAGCTGCACCCTCTTTTAAAACACGGCTCACGTGTTTTTTTAATAATAGGCCACTAGGGTTCCATAGGAACCCCCTTTTTTCTTTTTCTTTTTTTTTTCCTTTTTTTACAAGGCCGGCCTGCGCTTATATTAGGGTTCCCGCATGGGAACCCTTCTTTCAACAGCCGTCGCCCCCGTGGGTATCTTTTCTGCCGCCCCAATAGGGTTCCCCATTCGAAAACCCATCGCGCCGACGCCGCTAATGGCTGAAGGATCGCGGCCAAAGGAGGAAGAGAAGGAGGCGCTCCCGCAAGGGCAGTGCGCCCTGTGCGCACGTAAGGGCTTGCGCCATCGCCGCCTTGGAGAACTGGGGTCACGCGCGCCGCCCTGGAGAGGAGATAAGTGCCACCGCGCGGCACGCTGGAGGGTGCGCACGACTGGATCTCACGCGCGGAGCAGATGCTCCGCCTGGGAGTTGGAAGCGCCGCCCAGATGGGAGAAGAGAGGCGCGCCATCTGCTGGGGCTTGCCGCCGTGCGATAGATCTGGGGTTTGCGCGGTCGTGGCTCAAGTGCAAGGGCTTCTCTGGTTGCTGGGTTGCCGTGGAGATCTTCACTGCTGGGGACTGTGCGCGACATGTGCTTTGATGGGGACTTTTCTGGAGAGGTGCGCGACCTCGCGCGACCTGGATGATGCACAGATCTGTGCTGCACCTAATCCTGGGTGCTGCCATATGCTCCTGCGCCTACTCCCGCATTGATAGGACTCCGCCTGCCGATGAGAGTTGTATCTCTTGTAGCATCGGCCTGCGAGCGGAAGGCTCTTAACATCTTGAAGCTAGGGCATCTTGAAGTGCAGGCGGCTGCGAAGCCTGGATAATCGCCGCACAGAGAGGATCTTGCCCAGATTTAGGGTTTCAACATAGAAAATCCTAGAACTTATAACAAATCCAAAAAAATCAAATCTCGGACATAATATTGAAATTTCCGAGAAACGAACCCGCTCTGATACCATGTTATAAAATATGAAGAATGCAGAAGCGATTGATAAACAGATCATAAACAAGAAAGATAAACATCAAGAACAAGGATTTAATGTGGAAGCCTACTCCGTGAGGAGCGGGATGAAACCACGGGAGAAGCCCTTAACGGGGCGTGTTTGTCTATTGACTTTCTCAATGGATATAGGAGGTCTGGGGCTCCTTATATAGCCTTCCCAGATCCTCCAAGTCCCACCACTGGACGATGTGGGACTAAACACTGGATGGGATAAATGGATCTCCTCCAGGATCCATTTACCCTGCTACACCACAATAGGCGCATACAACTTATACTCCAACAGTTCCAAGATGGAAATATGTTGTGTGTTCGTTGGGTTGATGGAACAATAGATATTGAGAACCTTTCATTTGGTTGCAGGAGCTCCAAGGAGGAATGGCTAGTCTTGACATCCCTAGGGCATGTTTGGTTGCCTGGTTACCCGGGGCAACCTGGGTTGGAATTAGTTGTGTGGACCATACAATTTCTTTATTATAATATTTTTAACCACATTCAAATAGAAAAATTAGCATAAAATATATTATAATCATTAAAAGTTAATATAACACATAATCATTGTCATATCACATCATGTTTATCATTCTAACCCATCCAACCATCCAAACAACTACTATTCACATGAGGATACCCCAACCCAACCCAACACAGTTACCAAACAGTCCCCTAGGGTGGCTATTGGTAACTTGTCTATCTTTTGAACTTTGATTGGTTCGAATCGGCTCGGTTCATCTTATGGAGAGAACATCTATAATTCATCGACGATTGCGGTGGTTTGGTCCATCTGGATGGCTAGGAATAGGGTCATCTTATGGAGAGAGATTTTATGTGGAAATATAGTTGAGTCGGATTAGTTCCTATCAGGATCTAAGATCATTGTAAGTTTACTTTTGTCTATCTTGTGGGGTAGCCCTCTACTTGTACAACTTGTGGTTAAATGAAGATGTTTTTGGGCATGGACCTAATCTGTAGTTGGCTATTTTCCTTTTAAAAAAAAGTACATGGGGAGCTAGATGAGAATGGCTGAATTGGTCAGAAGGATCTTCAGTCGTAGCATCTTTAAGACATCCATTGACAATTGCATTGTACTTTATTTATATTCTAAACCTTAAGCAAATTGCCTATAGCTTGTTTGTCCTTGTCAGTAGGTTGCGATCTAGGTAAATGTTTTTGTGCAGTAGGCCTTCTCATTTCAATGCACCAGACTCATTTGGTATGTCCTTCAATTCCCATTCCTTGTTTTTAATAATTTCAATTTTCAGTTCTTGCACCCTTGATAACAAAAAGAGAGCCCCATTGGGATTGTTCTTTAGATAACAACATGCGAGATAAGGTTGACCTCGACATAAGGTTCTTCGGGCGGGGCTTACACGGGGCTACTCGAGGGATGACCTCACGGTCCCGCTGCTGCAGTACGCCGACGATACCATTTTTTTCATCGAGGGGGGCCTTGAGGAGGCCAAAGGGATGGTGGCCGTTCTGGAGCTTTTCAACGATATGTCCGGGTTGGTGCAGAATAGCAATAAATCCAAGTTGGTTCCCTTTCGCATGGATGGGGAGTTGGCGAATCTCTGCTGATTCGCGTTGAGCACTGATTGCTCTGATTTCCCCATTCACTACCTCGACCTTCCACTGAATACGGGGAGATCAAAGATGGCTGATTGGCTAACTTTGGTCGAGAAGGTGGAGGGGCGACTCTCTGGTTGGAAGGCGTCTGTCCTGTCCAGAGGTGGCGTCTGGTTCTCTTGAGGGCGGTGCTTTCCGCCATGTCGGTGTACTCCTCCTCCACGAGGCTCATGCCTGGGGGCATTAGGAGGAGGTTGGAGGGTCTGATGCGGAGGTTTCTTTGGGGCAGGAACGGACAGGGGCCAGGGATAAACCTGGTGAGCCGGGACGACATTACCTTGAGGAAGTGCGATGGGGGGCTGGGGATCCATCGCCTGCATGAGCTGAATGAGGCTTTATTGCTGAAGTGGGTGACCGGGATTTGGGGTAGCGAGGAGGACCTCACCTGCCGCCGTCTTAGGCGGATCTACAACGTCGGGGTGGAGCCGCCTGGGGGGGCTTCGACGCTCGCTGCGGGCAGGAGAAAGCCCTCCCCTTTCTGGAAGGCGGTCCACTCTCTCTTCACCAACTTCAGGTCACTGTTTCGGCCCGTCCTGGGGGATGGGCTCCGTTTTGCTCTCTGGAAGGATGATTGGATGGACGAGGGAGCTCCCTCTCAGTGCTTCCTTCGTCTTTTTGCTCTCGCAGCGGACCGGGAAGCTTCGGTAGCCTCATGCTGGGTCGATGGGAACTGGATGTCGTCTTTCCGTTCGAGCTTCTCTGACCAGCACCTTCACGAGTTCCTTCTGCTGCTCGACGCGCTCTGGGAGGTGGCGAGGCCCTCCTTGGGTCGTGACCATTGGGCGTGGCGGGCGGTCCCTTCTCTGTGCAGAGGGATTACTCGGTAATCTGTAGACCCCCCCTCGGCGGAGCTCGTGAGGGATTGCGCTTTCTTTTGGGGGCTGGGCCTACCGGCGGGGATTGCCTTCTTTTTTTGGCTGTTCGGGAGGGGAAGGCTAATGACACGGGTCCGATGCGCTAGACTCCTCGGGTTCGTCTCTAACAGGTGCTTGCTTTGTGGGGGGGGGATCGAGACCCCGAATCACCTTTTCTTCTCGTACCCGTCCGTGTTACCTCTTTGAAATGACCCGAGTCTGGGGTGGATCGGCAGGACGGGGGTTGACAACTTCTGCAGTGTGCTTTTCACGGCCAGGCATCGTCCGAGGGGGGAGCTGCTGTGGCCTCTGGCTTTGGTGTGGTCTATTTGGTTGGCTAGGAATGAGCTGCTGTTTTCTAGCCATAGGTTTTATAAGGAAAATGTCTGTATTCGTGCGTCGAGTCTGGTGCGCTCGGGGCTTGCTTCGAGCGCCTCTTTTCCTTTTTTTTATACTTTTCTTCTCGCTTTTAGCTTTTTTCTAATACAAGGGGCGAACACCTAAGAGTGTATCCCCCACTTTCTAGCTTCAAAAGAAAATATTGTGATATATTGCCAATATGTCAATTTCAACTAGTCAACTGAATAATCAACTCCATATATATTTTTCTCACCTTTTGTAGCCTTGTTGGCGTATATATCCATATTCGGTGATATGGTGGAATAATAAGTTTCCTTTTTTATTTAATTCGAATGTCGCCCTATATGGGCAATTTCGATCCTGAAGTTCCCTTAATTTGCCTCAGTACTTGGACAATGAGCATTTCTTTGGAAATTTTGAATCTTCTAGTCAATCTATGGAGGTCTTGGCTCGCTGGTTCGACGATATGTGCTTTCTACATCGTGGTTTTCCTAGGATGGATGCTCATAGACACTTTTCCTTTTTTAGCGTTTGATTGTGAAAAAAATGATATATGAAATCTTCAATCTTGAATGTGCAAATATTCCTCATTATGTGTTGAGAGAAAGCTCTTTATGTCAAATCTGAGGTGTTTAGGTTAACGTTAGGTCCATATTTGGTTTGGTTAGATTTCGATTTTAGATGACGCGAGTAAAATTGACATTTTTTTAATTTCATCTTATGCTGATATTATGGATTTGTTGTTGTTGGCATGGTTGCGTGTATCCTCCTATTTATTTTGATCCAACGAAGATAATGGCTTTTAATTTGGAATTTGAACATGCTGGAGTGAAATGAGAGATTGGATGGAAGTATACTACCTTGATGATGGCCAAAAAGTGTTGTCTTTAGTGTAAATTTTCTGGAAAAATAATTTGAGGATGTGGAGTCACTAGACTGGAAGTTCATCTTGTTGGTTGCTAGAAGAACATGACCAACCACACCACTTGTCCTGTAGAGGTTATAAATGAATGAATGCTAAGTAGAGGGGCAAATTAAGAAAGATAGGTCAAAAGAGGAGCAGTTCAATGAATTTATGTTTGAAAGAGAATTCAACTTCTTGCCTTATTATTTAGATGACGAGTTCTCTTACCCAATGTACATTCAAACTGGAACATAAAATAATGCGTATAAGATGACATTGCGTATGAGTACATATTATGAGAGATGGGAGTTTACTTGTCTTAATGATTTATATCTATTGGTGGGAGTACAATATATACTGTTGGAGCTGGAAATGGCAATGGCAGCAGAATTGGTCTAGTCGAGGCACCATGAAATAAGAAGCAAAAAGGCGAAGGACTCGAGCTATTCATTGAAAGATCGTCTCCAATCCATATGTTTCAAGTAACGATCCAAAGAAGATATGAGAGGGTTTGTTTGGGAACGTTTGGGAGGGAGTCAAAAGGGATATCACTAAGTTGTTTGTTAGAAAGGGCATTCTAGTAAATCTTAGGAGATGGATTTTGTAACACGTAATAGATGAAATTGTTGCAGTGGGAGGTATGAAAGCTTTAATCATCCATGCAAATATCCTTTCATGGAGAATGAGATCGGGGAATACATCACTGACTTGAAGAAGAAATGGTCTAAATATGGGTTACACGCATGTGTGATGGCTGGACAAGCTATATAAGGAAGCATGTTATCAACTTCCTTGTATTAGGGGAATAAGATGTTTATCAGCATCTGAGTATGTTATGTGCCTCAAAATCATAATCTAGCTCTCGGAAGATTTCGTTAAATAGGTCAAACCTAATAACTTTGTGTGGGTGGGTACTAAAGGATTTTTGGAAGAGGAAGATCATCGTGAACACGGTTGATTTGGTATGATCAATCACAACATTTTTCTACAACCATTTCGGAGTCCTAGCATGGATGAGAATGATCTGTGAAGGCGGCGTTATAAGGCCCATAATCTCCAAATTTGCAACTAATTTTATAATTTTGGAAAGCATGCAACAATGTAAGGTGGGGCTGAAGGAATTTGGTGTACCGTGGATTGGTTTGAGATCCCAAGATTTGTAGAGATCAAGGTAAAAAGGAAGAAATCTTGATCAACAATGTGGGTTTTGGGATGATGTCATCCGTGCAATAAGGAACATGGAACCGGTTGTGTCGATGGATTGTGGACGGTGACTAAAATCTGACCATGGGGATACAAAGCCATGCAAATGACCGTGGAGAATGTGAAAGAAAGAATTGGAAAATAGTTTTAATGTGTGGTTGTGTATCATTGGTGAATGCTGGAAGAAAATGCAATCCCACCCTCCTCATCATGCGAATATTACATATGCGATCTCATTTATCATGTTCGTGAATAGCTTCATCATTTCTGAGAGAATCTTTATATGTTTTTCAACATATTATTTTTTATTCGAGTTATTACTAGAAGCACAACCTCGATACTCCTTGTTATCTTATCAGTTCTCCAAGTTGTGGTGGAGAAGCTGGTAAGATCAAAAGATATGCAAATGAGTTGCTTATACAATGGATAAAATGTGTTAACCAAGTATTTACTATTTAGTAAGGCTTTTGTTACTTACTGATAAAAATGTGTATGTTAACTTGATTATTAATGCCTATTTCTATAATTTTTTTGCCGATAAAATCATTTAGGAAGTTTTTGGATTCATTTGTAAGAGTAAATGAATCAACATGAGCAATACCCTTTGATATATATAATAAAACCTTTTGTAAATTTATAATAGAGCTCTAAAACCATTTCATATGTTTTGTGAATGCTAAATGGTAGATCCTTTGTGGATCTGATGCTCCTAACTTGTGACAAGTGATAACGAAGATGTTATCGTAAACCACATCCGTTGAAGGATGTAAGAGGTATTGTAACACATTCAACCTCGTTTACTCAAGAGACGCATCTCTTTGCAGACAAACACATTACATCATCTTGTGTACACCCATTATATTCTCAAATGGAAGATAAATCATGCAAGGGAGGGGTATGACAAGCAAGATTACATGGATCCCATTGACCTTGCATATATCTTCAAGATTCAAGATACACAAGATGAAGAGGAAGACATCTTGAAGAAGTGGATGGATGATAATGATGCTCTTGTGTGTAATGAGAGGATGAAGGCCAAATGCACTAATTGACTTAGAAATCTAGGCAGAGGCCCAAGATTAGATGGAAAGATTAAGAAGACATCTAGATTTAGGTAGAGGTTTGGAAAGTGAAGATGAAGATAACTTCTCCAAATCAAAATCAAAATCATGTAGATGAGATGATGATGATCATGCATGTTAGGTTTTATGCAAAATGACATACTTTGATATGAAGAACCTGATAGTGGGCATACATATATAGAATGATGACATGTAAAAATATATGTTCCACTAAAAAAATGTAAAAATATATGGGATAACACACCAACATTCATGGATAGTATATGTTGAGTTTTCCTTGAGGTCCTGATCCTGGAGAGCTGATGGATTACTATATATATTTTGAGTACTCGTACTCGCAACTACAACCATTGAGACAACGCCAAGATGACACTATGATGGAATATTAAATTTCTTTAGTGGGATTGGTATTCCTGAGTATGGATGTTGAAGGAAATTCAATGTTGTGTGGTCGACCTATACATCAAGCCCATATTGTAGAGATGGATATGGATCTCAAGGAGAGAGTACATCATATGAATTTTCCCTCATGGACATGATAAATGTTAGCGAATGTAATATATGGGTAATCAGATCTCTCCAAGATCCAAACATCCCCTCATGTTTAGTTCGACATCATTTATCTATGGGCCCCTGTTCAATTCGTATGGATAAGGAGCTCCACACCCCCTGTATCCATTGAGAATGTTGAATAGAATATCTGGCCCTTAGAGCCCTTCTGCCGTGGTTTCATCCCGTTCCTCACGTAGTAGGGTTCCTCGTAAAATCTCAAGATGTTTATGTTTTTTGTTTCTGATTTCGCTTCCACATTTCATATTTCAACATGGTATCAGAGCAGTTCGATTCTACGGTTTGATTATATTTTAAGGTTGATTATTATTCATACTCTCAAAGTACTGAAGATTATCGTTAGCTAGTTTAATGGAGAACTATAGTTTCTTGAACCCTAATTCATGACGGCTTCTGATCTCTCGGCTTCAAGTTATCGCTAAGATTCAAGAAATTCTAGGTTCTTGAAACTATAAATCTCCAGGCCACTTCTCCACGAACGATCAATGCCCCCTTGCACCTTCGTACCATCTCCAAAACGTACTAAATGTAATTCTGTCATGCATGATGGGTTTCCATCGGAACCCTCGATCTTCGATGTCCCCATGGAGAACACTATCAAGAAGATAGTTTGGGTTCTTTTTACTTTTTAAACCCTTCGCATGAGTAAACACCTCATCATCAACCACATCTCATCCCCAGCCAAATCCTCGCAGGCAGAGGCTCTCCAAGTCCCAGACCCTCTTCGATGTCTATGCTAATATCTCCTTCTTATGCCCATGCGACACCACACCCATCCTCCTCCAGGCAGCAAGACCTACCATCTCCAAGCAGAGGCCATCCAAAGCTCTCCTCCTTGTGTTAGCACTCTCTCATCGCAACGTTGCATCCAACTCTTTGTCAAGCTGCGACCATCTCAATGCAACCTCTCCAGGTAGATGCGACATCTCTAGGTGGCGATTAGTTCCATGATGGGAACCCTAGTCCTATCTCTTCCAAGGAGGCTGAATCGACCGATACCCCTTTCCCTTTGCCTTTTATTAGAAAAATGAGGGGAATTGTAACAAAAAAGGGGGGGGGGGGTCGAAATTGTGCTTCAATAGATAAAATCAAAAGGGAGGGGAACTGCAATGTTTATTTGCCTAGTTGGGTTGTATTCAAAAAATAATGAAAGAGATATGATACATTTTGGGCAAAAATTTGGGCACGAACAAACAATCTACATTGAAAAAAAAGAAAAAGCGGATAACTACTAAAAAGAGGTTTGACTTATGAAAAAATAGCTTATAAAAAAGGAGAAAAGCCAAAAAATCTCACGATTCACATATAAGAGAGGCCAACTCTCGAGTACTGCATAGGGGGATGACTACTCTACTTTCGATATTCGACGTCAACTACTTCTTATGTACTTCTCTACACGGGATCGTCTCAGGTTTCTACTGGTCGTCCACAATTTGACGAAAGAAGTACACTCCAGGCTACTACTGGTATTAATTGTCTTCATTGAGCATCAACTACTTTTGCAGGCTCCACGTTGGACTTCTTCTAGCGACCCACTTCAGGATTGACGAGGTCGTTGCAATGACTCTACTACAACTACATCCTGGTAGTCGCAGACCTGTCCTCATGTGAGGCCTTTTATCAACATCGACTACTCCAAGCAAGTCTCCTTTTGTCTCTCTCAGATGTATCGAGGGAATATGAGTTGTGTATATTTTCTTTTGTTGCAAGCTTAAACTTTCTTAGCTTCAACTTTCTTAGCTTCAACTTGAGGGGAAACGTTACAAAATGTAGTAGACACATAATTAGTTC
The DNA here is from genome assembly GCA_037367405.1 of Ottelia alismoides. Lineage (NCBI taxonomy): Eukaryota > Viridiplantae > Streptophyta > Magnoliopsida > Alismatales > Hydrocharitaceae > Ottelia > Ottelia alismoides. The sequence goes on from JAZKJV010000137.1 coordinate 807,829, forward strand.
TCTCCAAGATCTAATTACCCCCCATGCTTAGTCCCATATCGTCTATCAGTGGGACTCCGATCTATTTGTGGGGTTATATAAGAAGTCCCATACCTTTTGTATCCAAGGTTCGAAATATCGAAATCGATACCATATCGATCCACTCAGAAAAGGATGTACCGGGGATGTAACATGATATAATGACGATATCAGTGGAAATCTCAAATATGGCTTAAAAAGATTTTCTTTTGCAAATTAAGATTGTTCTAGTTATTAAAAAACTAAACAATATACAAATACACATTTATATGCTAGAATGACGTGTATTTATGTAAACCTCTGAGGATCCGGGTGCCCGTTTACGACACATTCGCATTAACACATTCATTAATATCACATCAAGTACGTGAAAGTCCGGAAATTTTTTTTCACGCTGAAACTACATATGACATTCACATTCACATTCATAACCACAAAGCTAATAGAGACAAATGCCATCAAGATTTTATTTCATTAACTTCCATTTAATTTACAACATGTACAATGATTGACAGTACATACAGTGTTCCCAAAAATCCGACTGAAGAGAAAAGAAACATAATACATTATCAACCGAACCAAAAATTGCAACAAAAACACATACCGTCTGGTATATACTCTGTCGCCTGGAAACATGAATAGCTATTTAACAGCAGGCTGTTTGCTTGCCAAAACATGTTAGGAAAGAAGAGGCATCAGCGGGCGCTGTTACCTCCCAAATTTTTTTAAAAAATAACAGCATTTATTATGATCAAAAGCAAGCAAGTAGAAAGGCAGGAACAAGTCAAATTAAAATTTATTTCTACTTGCAAATGTAAATGGTTTCCAAATTTCCAGTAAGCACCTCTCATGATCAGCTCATTAACCCAATACTTCCCATATGTGACATATTTATATTGTAGTTGAATATTCATGAATGTATGAGGGTAAGTATATAACATCATTTTCTTTAGAAACCATGTATGTGAGTGATGATGGAAAGTTTGAGATTGGAAAGATTTCTTGATTTATTTAGATTCTTAAGTCTAGTGGATAGTCTGTGGTCTTGGTTAGTGTGCAACCTCATACTATGACTCTAAGACTTGGGGAATGTCTTAGGGTTGGGGTGCCTCCGTAGGCATGCGGTGTAGTATAATGCATCCTAACTAAGTTCCCAACACGTCCACTAGCTTAATGGGATTTCGAATCAGATTATAGTCACTTCCATTTACTCAACTTTAACTGTAATCCCTTCAAATCTCAAGCGCAACTGTCTCATATGTAACTCTAGATGATGTAGATAAAGATATGGATGATCTGGATGTAGAATCACCAAGTCTGTTGGCAAAAATAAAACTCAAGTGGTGAGGAAGCCTACGAATGGCTCTTCCGTCTCGCCCTCTAATTGGAAGTGTGGTCCAATAGAGGGATAGGTCTACTCCCAAACCACGCCACTGAGACGGGTGAGAGAGACTCTCCGGAAAAGTCGCTCTAGAAAACGGCCCGACTAGTACGGGCGAACGAGCTCGTACGTAAAACTGAAAACCGAGGATCTCCCGCCTAGGTATCCTAAAACAAAGGGTCAGCGGAGCTGGTCTAAAGTCAGGATCCCAACGAGGCATAAAAATACTGCGAGCTCGCGTAAAAACCGAAAAGGGACTGGGAATCCTAGACCCGCGCACTTGGCGGCCATTGCCCGAACTGGGCTTCCTATCTCCCGTCCAGTTGAGGGTCACCGCACCCTCGCACGGTCAGGTGTAAGGGTCACCATAATCGGCACAATTAGCTGATATCACTGATTCACCATTAATTTCTGATGCAGCGTGGATCCGGAAGATAGGGCCACACTTTTAGTTACGCTTATTTGAGTCGTCGGAAATTTTAATTAATTTTATTTACGTTTATTTAAGTTGAAGAATTTTTAATTAAATAAATGAGATCGCATGTGATCTCCAACAAATTAGTTATAGATTTAATTTTTAAATTTGGTCGGTTAATTAGTTAGAGTCTAATTAGGTTAAATAGTTGTCAATTTAATTAGTTTACTATTTTTGTAAACTCATCCCTCCTATATAAAGGGATGAGGGTCCGATTTTTTATTCAGTTCAGTGATAATTAAAATTGAGATTTTATCTCCCCCTCTATCCCCTCTCGTTCTCCTTCCCCACGTGGTCTTCACGGTTCTTCTTCTTCAACCCCTCGTTACCGACGAGTTTCTTCTTCTCAACCCTTCCCTTTCTTCTTCTACCAATTATCTCTATCAAAAAATTAATTGTCGACGCGCGCCAAAAGCCGTTTTGCATCATTTGGTATCAGAGCATGGATACCGAATCGTTGCTACGATTCGACGATCCTGTCGAATATTGGTGTTTGAAGTTCGGTCTCAGCCGCCCATCTCATGATCCGCATCGTTCAAAGAAGTTCCGGCAACGACTTGTAGCGTGCATCAAGGTTCAAGCATGGCTGGACGCGCTAATCGACGAAGATCTCGCCATCCACGATGAAAAACCCGTTGCCGCGAGTTTTGCCGAAGAAAACTCCGCTGTGGAGGAAGAAAATCTCGCCGTCAACAACAAACCGACCGCTGTCCAGGCCGTTTTAGAAGAAAAAGAAGGCGAAACGGCTGCTGTCCAGAAGAGTTCAGACTTGAAAACCACTCCGGAGTCGGCCCCAGCACCGCCCGCGGCTCCCTCGCTGGACGCCTCCGCCCCGACATCCATTGAGGTACAGTTCCCAGCCCTCGCGGCCCATTCCCCAAACCCCACCATCGCAAAAACACCGACCACGACCCTCCTGCGCTACCCCCCTCACAGCCGCGAGCCTCCACCCTTTCCGCCTACGCCGACCCTTTCCACAGACCCGCACCCCCCCTGCGTGCCACCGCCTTCCTCTTCCCCCACTGCCTCCCCCACAACCCGTCAACCCCCACCCCTCACTTCTCCGAGCCCCAAGTTTCTACCGCCGCCTTTCCCCACTCCCGCATCTCGCCCCCTTTCCCAACGCGCGCCACCTACTGGCCTTCTTGGCCTCCGCCGATCCACCTCCCCGCCAACCCCTCGCCGCCACCCCTTCAGCATCACCAGCGCCCCGCACCTTCGTTTCGCCCCTCCCTCACCGCACTCCCATCCCATCGCCGCCCCACGCCCATCCACGCGCGAGCCCCGCGTGACCCCAGCCACCCCGCGACTGCGCCACCGCGTGCCCCACCTTCCCTTGCCCCACCCAGTGCCCGTGCCCTCGCACGCAAGGCCCCTAACAACCCCCGCCTCCTCGCTAAACCGCATCGGCCCCGCTGCCTCTTGTTGAGGAAGGAAATCCTATCGGGAGTTAAGGGAACCAAATCCCTCCACTTTCGGGAGTTGAGGCTGATTGGGGAAAATTGCAAGAAAAAACCCCAAAAACCCCATAATTGCAGAAGGGCCAAAAGGAGTAGGAAAGCCAAGAAGATTGAAGGAGTGCGAAATTTGCACCCACACCCCTGGCGGCCGAAATATTTAAAAAAAAGGGCTACAAATCAGAAATCTGGGGATCCTCCTTATCCAAATAGGACTAGGACCTTGGACTTCCCCTATATAAGGACCCCATGGCTTCATTCCTTGGACACATCTCCTCTTCTCCTCTCCTTGTGCCATTTCTTCACTATGGATTATCCGAGGGCCATATTATTCATGCCTCATCAATTTTTCCATCATCACAATGAGGAGGCCAAATTCCAGAAGATGCCGCCGTTTGCGCCACACATGTTCTTCCACAACTACAGCCGTGCCCGCATATGGAGTCCGCCATTCACCCCACACTAGTTCTTCCAGAAGATGGCGGAGCACGCCGATTTGACCTCCAAGCCTACATCAAGCAATTCGTCAGGAGACGAATTTTTAAAAGCGGAGGAGAGTTGATGCAGCGTGGATCCGGAAGATAGGGCCACATTTTAGTTACGCTTATTTGAGTCATCGGAAATTTTAATTAATTTTATTTACGTTTATTTGAGTCGACGAATTTTTAATTAAATAAATGAGATCGCATGTGATCTCCAACAAATTAGTTATAGATTTAATTTTTAAATTTGGTCGGTTAATTAGTTAGAGTCTAATTAGGTTAAATAGTTGTCAATTTAAATTAGTTTACTATTTTTGTAAACTCATCCCTCCTATATAAAGGGATGAGGGTCCAATGTTTTATTCAGTTCAGTGATAATTAAAATTGAGATTTTATCTCCCCCTCTATCCCCTCTTCTTTTCCTTCCCCACATGGTCTTCACGGTTCTTCTTCTTCAACTCGTCGTTACCGACGAGTTTCTTCTTCTCAACCCTTCCCTTTCTTCTTCTACCAATTATCTCTATCAAAAAATTAATTGTCGACGCGCGCCAAAAGCCGTTTTGCATCAATTTCTCATTGAAATATCCAGCATAAATACTTGTTTGCCAAATCAACCCTTTCTTGTTTCTTTTTTTGTAATTTACTTTACCACTTTAGTTCTTTTTATCAGTAGAGATCTATAATTAGTAGGTCATACCTAAAAGATTAATTGATGGGAATAATCAAATTCAGAATACAGGATCAGTGTCACTTTTTGTATATCTAAATTCATTCCTTCAATTGATTCAAAACTCCCTTTACATTTTATCTAAATGTACCAACTTTCTAATGGAACTAAACCCATCCTTGCATATTACAGGCACTTACGTACTGGCATTGTGCACTATTCAACCTTCTAATTTTTAGAAGAAATAAGCCACACGAATCATGTATTACTTATAACTTAACAAAATTTGTCGATAATTTTAATGAGTTTGACATTTATGAGGATGTCATAACGTAACAAAATGTTCTATTGGGGGGTTACCCCCCACTTTGGGTGGGTTACCCCCCAAAACCCATATTCCCAACCCACTTGTGGGGTCTACCATCTTTTCATCAAAAAATATATATATTATACCATCATATCATCTAAAAATCATAAAATACTCTACTTCTACTCATTATTTCAAATTTCAATACAATCACATCACAATAACTACCCACTTTTTCAAATTCCAATACAATCATATCATAATAACTACCAACTTTTTCAAATTCCAATACAATCACATCACACAAACCCTCCCAACCCTTAACCCACCAACCAAACACACTAACACAAAACCGGGTTATCCACCCCTGGATAACCCACCAACCAAACGCACCCTAAGGGCTACATTTCACCATATTTTTAATCATGGTTTTATTTATTTTATTTTATTTTTATTTATTCAATATGTCATCCTATACATTTAGTACGCATTATCAGTTGTCCAAATCATAATGGAAATAAGGCCATGAATCTAAACCAAAATAAGGATAGTCTATATATATATATATATGAGGAAGTCCATCCGTGGTGTTCACTTGACATCTTATTTATCGACGAGATTTTCTAGGGAATGTTTATGTTAAATTATTTTACCAAGGACCTTATGAGGTTAAATAGATAAATAATCTATTAATTAAAAGAAAACAATCTTGTTCAACTATTGATTACTGGTTCTTTATTTTCTGGAGAATCCAGAGAAATGGACTTCCTTTGTTTTTAGAGTAGGAAGTTGTTAACAGTAAGAATTTCTACTTTCTTAGTAGCTTGCCCAAAATCATGGTCACAACTCTCACCTTCTGTGTTGTTTTGCCAAGTCAAGTAGTAATCAAGTCAAACTTATGGACATGCTTTCAAGATATGTGTTATCTTTAACATATTCATTCACAAAAAATACTGCTATTCTTATAGTTTTTAAACAAAATTTTATAACCTCTTTTAAAGTCTGTACGACAGTCCTTGCTAGTAAACAAAAAAAAACATTTATTCATTTATTTTTGTTGTCCGTAAATACTTTCCAGGAAGATGCATTCAGAACTTAAATCCCAGATTCAATTATCAATTTTTTTATATACTGTCATCATGCATTTTAATATATATATATATATATATATATATATATATATAAAGAACATAAAGTTGAATGGAGATACTTGTATTATTACAGCGGTAAATAAGGTGTCTATTTTCATTTTTTTGAACTTGTCTGGAACCCTTTTTAAATTTCACTGGAATAGGGTTCTTTTCTGTTGTAATCTTTTTGCATGCACAACTGATCTACATAGATCAAAACAAAAACAATCCAAATTAATGTCACATACGATGTCATTGTGTTATCTTGTACAAAATAATAATTTATACTCATTTTTGTATTCCCCAGTTCTTATAAAAGATAGCATATAAGATACTTGTGCAGAAAAATTTGAAATTGTACATGCATGGTCAGCAAGAGGAAGGAAGGAAGCTTGTACAAAATTATGGATAATATCAAGATGGAGGCTTTGGTCATGTATGGCAGCAAGGAGGGAGGGAGAGGGGATGGTACCTTAAAGTCTTCCAATCTTGAGGATTAATTTGGCATACACAACAGCAATAGATGGCTGCCGTGGAGTGAAGCTCCAAGGAGAAGTGGACAACAGATTTAGCTGCTATTTATGCAATAGCAGTTGCTGCCTGGGAGCAGCTACACCTACAGCAATTGTGGCTGCTCGGGAGCAGCAACTCTTGTTGCACTTTGGCTGAAATTGGGAAGGTTGGGGGCTTCCTTCGGCTGTTTTTTTTGAAGGAAGTTGGGGGAAAGAGTTATAAGAACAAGAAGAAAGAGGAATGGCTTGATATTTATAAGTAGAAGAGGCTCTTGGGGTATTGCCAAGTGGGAAAAGAGAGCCAAGTGGAATAGCCCGGAGAGAGCTGCTGTCTCTGTTCTGTTGGACAGCAGAATTTATTTATTTGTATATATATATATTTTAAAATCTATTTTCTTCTCTCTTTTTTGTTAAGACATCAAAGTCATCTGTAGCATGCCTCGAGCGTCAGATTTCAACGCACAATGTCTTAATTTGATCGTCTCTGAACGGCGATCAGTATGAGTATAATATTGATATACTTTCGATCGGATTTGAGATCCCGAAATTTTCGTGATACGGTTTTGATTTGGGGTTAAATTTTGTGATTTAAAAATATCAAACGACCTCTGATTGACGAACGGTCGATTCCGTTGGTCTTGTTTCGTCGAATCGGATCTAATGATGGGTTCAGTTCATTTTGATTTTGTGGTTTCCGAATTTGCGTCGTGGTTTTTCGTGACACGCATTACAATGCGATCGATTTTTGATTGATTTCGCCTGAAGGACTTTTGATTCACGATCAATTGATCGTTTAAAGTTGTTTGGCATTGCCCAATAACTTTATTGGGTTAATTGGATCCAAATCGGATTGGGTCTGGGTTTGATTGGAAACCGGATGTTACAATTTAACATACAAATACCCATTATATCACACATATCGCTGTCGTCAATGTCGACTGTTGACTGTTGTGCTGTGAGATTTTAGAAAGAAAACGATGAAATTCAAACAATAACAACTTAGCGACATCAAGGAGTTGTATTTAACATATTACTTTACATTAACTCACATACTATATATAAAAATTGTTTAGCTATATCAAACGAATAAGCTATTGAGCGTTGTGATATATATGCATGCAAACATTCCTTGATTAACTCTATATTTATGTCCATCTCCATTGCTAAAACCTAAAAAGGGATGAAGTTCCCCAAGTCGAAGAATCATCGTAATGTACCCCCTTGTCGCACCACACCTAGGGTTGGCTATTGAGTCAAGGCTCGATGAGCTAGGCTGAGGCTCGACTCGATAAGGGTAAGGATGAGCATCGGGCTGGGTCGGGCCCAATCTAGCTCAGCCTGAGCCCAGTTCCAATTTACAGGCTTGCGGGTCGGTCCTAAGCCCGTCAAGTTTCAGAAATTGTAGCCCAAAACCGAGCCTGACCCACTAGTACATGGGTCGGGCCGGGTTGGGCCGTCCTACTATATTAAAAAAATTTTTTAAACGTGAATACAATACACATTTAATATGCAAATCTACATATTGAATATTTATTTCTTCAAAACATGAACATAGTTGATGTCTAAATAAAATAGAATAATGGCAATTTAAAAAGGAAGATGCACTGTATTATTAGAAATCAGAAATTACATATGGAAAAAATCACGGGCATATATACGGGCCTACACTCGGGCCTATACTCAGACCGACCCACAGTCTTCAGGCTCGGGCCCAAGCTTGCCCAAACCCGGCCTGAAAACTGGATCGGGCCAAAAATCAAGCCCAAGCCCGCCCATATATAGTTCCGGCTTTGTCGGGCCGGGCATCAGGCTGGGTTGGGCTGGCCCTACCCAATGCTCATCCCTAGATAAGGGCTCTTGAGCTTGACTCATTAAGCTATTGAGCCGGGCCTGGGCTAGAATTTTGAACTCGATAACTTAATGAGCCAGCCCTACTCGGCTCGATAACTCGATGAGGGGCTCGATAAGGAATATATATATATTATAGTATGTATATATATTTATATATTTATATAGAATACACACTCAAGAGGAGTTTCCTGTTCAACAATCGGTACCTATATCTATAGCTGTTGCTGTCTATGTAGGTAGTAATTAGATATGTATACTATAGCCAACCAAACTGTAGACCGATATAAATTTGTTTTGTGGGCACCTTAGAACTATATATGTCCATGTTTGTGAATGTGAATTCCAATATGGCAATGTCTCATATATATCAGTGTTGCAGAAGGCGGTATTCGGTATTCAGTCAGAGGGGTCACTGAATAGAGAATAATCAGTATTCGGACGACTATTCATAATTATTCGATTTTGTATTTTTTAATATAAAAATTATTTATAATACATATATTCTTATATTTTTTATACATATATGGTCATTAGGTAACATTGATTCTAGATAAAAGTACCAATCAATATAATAAATATATAGAATTTGACATTTATGGCGATACCGTGGTAAAATGTAACCCATAAAAATTGAAAATTGAAAATTGAAAATAAAAAAATATAAGTATCAAAAGTTAAACTCTAGTCGGTCGAATAGTCGGGCCAGCCGACCGACTATTCGGTCGGGACGGCTATTGATCGACTAGAGGTCTATTTAGTCAGAGACCCCCCCCCCCCCGCATAGTCGGACTGACTATTCGGGATAGTCGGCTGACTATTGCAACACTGATGTATATTATATTGCAGACTTAATTACGATTTCATGATATTATACGTCTTTAAATAGGAACACATTCGATAATATATATTATCCAGTAACGTACCGAGCAAGTATTATGTTTTTCTAGGGAACATACAACTTCAACTATACTCATGTTTTTCTAGGTTATAATTAGCAAATTAGTATTTTTATCAACAAATAAAATGTTACAATATATAATATAAGTTAGTTTTTGAAATGTAACTCAAATAGTGGCCTATTGGTAAGGAAGACACTCTTCAAAGTAGAGGTTGTGGGTTCGAGCCTAGGCAACACACTTTTATACTAAAAATACCTATTTTCCTTAATGAGTCTGGCTTGGCTTTAGCCCAGACTAGGCTCGATAAAGGGCTCATGCTCAATAAGGGGCTCGACTCGAGCCTTATCGAGCCCGAGCTGGCTGGATAAGATTCTCGAGCTCACCGAGCCCGAGCCTATCTGGGCTTATCAAGCTCAAGCCAACCCTAATCATACCCTACTTGTGGGGGTACGTGGGCAGTCCCCCGAACCCAAAAGAAAAAAATATATCATCATGTATTTTTCAATTCTAAGAACACCTACATAAGCAAAATCTCTCTTAAATCTACCACTAAAAGGAACAAAAGTGATATTGAGCAAAATATGTCTAATATCGGTGGTATCGGTCGATATCGACGAATATCTGGGAACAATTATACTAAAAACTACCAATTTTAACCGACATGGGATTATTTTACCGCTATGCCATCAATATCTTGGCTGATATCGACCACTATCCAGTAAAATGATATACTAGTTAGTATCGAAACCCCTAACCTCTCCAGAACGATATATCAATGATATATTGTTGATATATTGCGATATTTAAAACCCTGCTTGTATCCATTGAGAAAGTTGAATAGAATATCCGTCCCTTAGAGGCCTTCTTCCATGGTTTCATCCGCTCCTCACGAAGTAGGGTTCCACACGAAATCTCATGATGTTTATGTGTGTTGTTTTTTATTTTGTTGCCACATTTCAATAGTTACAATAATGGAGATTATGTGGGATTTCAAGAAAAAAACAACACTGTTGGTACCTCCTCGTAAAGTTGTGCGGGATACAATGAATCATGAAACTATGTTGTTTGTTAATTCAACATATTTATGCATTCTAAATGACTAAACATCTAATTGCATGACTTATATATTACTACTTGTGTGGTGATTATAATGACAATATTACTTCAAAACTTTTATATAGACCTCTATTTGATCAAAGTATGCATTTTTATATTGTACCGCCTTCAATGGCCTGGTCGTAGTGCAGTGTGCCTACCGCCTAAAAGATCAAGGTTCAAATCCCTCCTTGTAGGGGTTGTGTTAGGTAGCCGACGTCCAACGTAAAAAATGGTCGGATCTTTCAAAATAGATTTGAGCAAGAGTCCATGTAGCCGACCCTACTTAGAACTGGGACACATGTCATCCGTATACTATAAGAGCGAGATGGACATCTCCTTCTCATAACCCGAGCACCATCCTCCATCCGTAGCTAGCCTCATCAAAACTGTCAAGGTGTCCGCGACAAGAACGATGAGAAGCGACGTCAAAGGGCAACCTTGCTTGATGCCCCTCTGGGGTTGGAAGAAACCCCCTTCTGATCTACCATTAACCAACACGACATGGGATGTTGTCTTCACGCAACACTTGATCCACGTAATCCATAAGTTCGAGAAGCCCCTCTTCTCCAAAGAAACCCAAAAGAATCTCCAATTCATACTGTCATACGCTTTGGAAAAGTCAAACTTCCACAATACCCTATTCGCCTTATTCCTCTACCAATCCATCACCATCTCGAAAGCTAACACCAAGCCGTCAGCTGTAGCTCTCCCAAGTACAAATGCCATCTGCTCAAGCGACATGATCCGATCAAGCACATCCTTCAGATGATTCACGGGGATCTTTGAGAAAATATGATATATCGTGTTAGATAACGTGATCGTCATGTAATCCTCCATCGGTCGACGTGTCTTTCTTCGGAAGTAGAAAAATAAGAGCCTTGTTCAGTCTCTCGAATATGCCGTTGCTTACTTGAGATTCCGCAAGCACCTCCAAAACATCCTTCTTGATCACTTCCCAAAGCTCCTTGTAGAAAAAAATCGAGAAGCCATCTGGACCCGACGTCCCATCCGCATTCAATTGGAGCAACGCCCGCTTAGTCTCCGCCTCTGTGAAATCCCTCACCAACGAACCCGCATCATATTCGGAGAATGAAGATCCGCGAGGCACCTCTCCTCTGCCAGCCGCATCCAGCCCGTACATGTCGTCTGGCAAACTTCTGAAAATATGACCTCAACGCCACCCCCATCGCACGGTCCCCTTTAATCACCTCCCCACCAACAGAAATTGAGTGCATAAAATTCTTGCGCCTTCTCCCACTGGACACGGTATGAAAGAATCTCGTATTTGCATCCCTCTCCCTCAACCACCATTGCTCTGATCTCTGCCTCCAAGCAAATTCCTCCTTGTCTTCCCGAAGAATCTCATCCAGGTGGCCACTCCTTAGAACCATCTCCTCGGCCGACAACTCCATCTTATCTTCCAATCTATCCAATATATGCACCTCCTATTGGGCTGTCTGCCTCCTTGCCCTGCGCCATACCCGTTTCTCCCTATTAAAGTTAATAAAAAACCTCCTAAGTGTTTCCAAATTGGAAGCGAGCCTACACATTGCCGACCCCTTCAGCTGACAACTGGCTTAGAATCTCGCCACCTTCTCCTTGAATCCATCTTCTAGCAACCAGACCCTCTCAAATCAGAAGAACGAGCGAGGGCTATCCTCCTCCCCCGAGTACCACAATAACAACACATGATCATACTGCACACTAGGAAGGGCATGAGCCCTAGTCAGTGGAAAAGACTCTAAAGCCTCATCGGACAATATGAATCTGTCAATCCATGATCTAGATCGCGAATTTCACCACATGTAATGTCATCCTGCAACATCGACCACCTGAAGCCTCAGACCATCAACCAACTCAGCCAGTTCCACCGAACCGCTATCACTCCCACCACAATCCCCATGACGTCCTTCGACCGCAGACTCACATTGCCAGCGATAATCCAAGCCACAACCAGGAATCATGCCCTAGCCAAATATAATTCCTCTTCCAAGTTGCCAATACCGGCACCATTGCACAGACCATAAACATTTGTAGCCAGAATTCTCTTGCCATCTGCCTTACGACGCAACATGGTCGAAAGTGAGAACGCCCGTCACATCTCCTCCACCCAAGGTTCAGAAAGTCGGTATGCGGTATTCGTTCGGTCAGGCGGTCTGAAGCGAGTAAGTGGATATGCGGAAGTATATGCGGATTATGCGTTTTGTATTATTTTATTTTAAAAACAATTAAAATAATAACTTAAATTCAAATATTAGAGATTTATATTTTGAATAAATAACAATAGACGAAATATATGCATAGACTTTTTAGTACGGCATGATTTCAAGCAAAGCATTTCGAAAAAATGCCCATTTAAATAAAAGAGTAATTCATAACAAAAATTCGAAGGTGAAATTAGTTGGCATACTTATTGTTAAAATGATTAATATAAGAACAAAAAATATTATGAGATAAAAGAATAATAAATCAATTCCTATTAGAAACATTTTTATGTTTCTATAGGAATTAACTATAAATAAATGAAATTAGATTGTGTTCAATGATTAAATAATGGGATTCCCTTTTACCAAGCGTTAATGAGATTTTTTGAGAAGAACATGCATTAATGAGATGGTAACTAGCTAGGGGATTTAACAAAATTTTGATTGCAGAATATTTGAATAATTGAGAAAAGTAATGATGAAGAAAGCAAACGACTCAAATATATTTTTCATGAAAGAAGATGTGTTGGATTCTAAAACTAAATGAATTCAAATTAAGCAAATGCAAAGATAGGAAATGGCATCTGAACAAATTAAATAAAAAACCTTTCCATAAATAGTTGTCGGTTGTAATTAAATAAAAATAAAAAAATATTTTTTTTACAGCTGGTATAAAAGCATTTCTATAATCAATTTAATTAAATATTTAACAACATTTATTTTTTTATGACTCTGAAGGACAGCAACAACATCAACTATGGATGAAGCCTTAATGGAGAGGGTCTATCCAATAGGCGGCCGAGTATGCGGCCGCATATGCGGTTTACTCGGCCGCATACTCGCCAAAACCGCATATGTACCGCATATTGTATATGCGGTTCGGTTCAGTCACCGAATACGCATATGCGGCCGCATATGCGGCCGCCTGGGCTGCCTTTCTGAACACTGCCTCCACCAATTCTAGCTTAGCCCCACCCCAACCTATTACTAAGCCCCCAGTCGCCCCAAGCGATTGCCAAGAACTCCCCCAACTTGTTTCACCCAACGTCCGTCCACAACCATACCAAATCCCTTGCGATTCTAGTTTCTTGCAACATAGCCAAATTCGCCCTCTGCTCCAGCAGCAAATTCCGTACCACCATCCTCTTCTTTGCTTAACTCAGGTCTTTTACATTCCAAGTAATCAATTTCATCTATGCAGCATAGGGTTCCCTCCAGGTCACAGCAAACCAAGGCACATCAACTCCTCCCTCTCTAAACCCTCCCCCAACTCTAATCCAACCTTCCCTTCCTCCTGCTCCTCCCCATCCTCATTCGCCTCTAGTCTCACCCCCTTCACCGCTACTGCATGCTGTCGCAACAGTGATATACCCGCTCCCAACTGCACTTCTCGCCCCGCCAACACAACCTCAGCTCTGTTCAATAGAGCCCTCTTTCCATACAAGGCCCCACTATCACAGGACCCTACCAAACATAGATAAATCTCCAACCGCCGCAACCTCCTTCTCTCCTTCATGCATCGATGACAATACCACATGCTAAACCTTCAACCCATAGGCGGAGCTCCAACTCCACGAGAGCACCAACGAGGCTTGCCGGAGAGGTCGAGGCCTCAACAAGATGTCAAGAAGATGCCACCCCCTTCAGAACATCTTTTTGTAGCGCCCGCTCGGATCGAACAATCACACGGGATACATCCCAAGAGCACAGATACCAACATCGGACCTGTTCATCAATCGATCCGAACCACCATCACAAATCAGCTTACCAGCGGGTCTGAGGCTACAAGCAAACTGCCCAACCCGAACATATGCTTTTGGTTGCCAATTGGGTCTTTCAACTTTTCTGCGAAGAGATCGACCCTGCTTTCCTAGAATCGATGGAGAGATCCGAGGTACCCAAATGGGTGTCACGTGCGACTCGAGAACCCGAGCAAAGCCTTTGTGTAGAAGGCTTGATTCCCATGACCTCCAGTGCCCACCTGATGAATTGCTAAATGCATATATTAAATAGTATCCGTCGTAGCACGAACACTTATCGTATCTTGCAGAACCGAATAAAAGATCTCCATAAAGAGGATTCGACTTGAATTTATAACCTGGGAAGTTCAGGATCGAACACAAGGACACAAAGCATAATATGATTATTCAGATTTTTAATATTTATATTAAGCAACCGATGAATAATCTGGGTCAAAACAGAGCGACAAAACAATGCACACAAGCAATGCAAGATAAAATGCACATCACAAATTTATGCATAATTGAAACAAAATTTGTTTCAAATCTTTTCAATGCATGTTAGAAATTATAACATAATATACATAATGATAAAAATTGAACATATGCGAATATACACATCTACATGCCCTAGAATGAATTATCATACTTGAGCAAAGAATTAATTTAAATCGAGGTCCAATAGAGCACGTAATCAAAAGCCAGGTTTCATTTTATATGACTATAAGCATGTATAATATCTCTAATTAATTAATTAATTAAAGATTAAGCATCAAATCAGAGAATTAATGAAGTCATATTGAAGATAATGAAGAAAGGATCACAACGAAATTGAAATCATCTCAATTGGATATACGATGCTCAAGATATCCAAGGTTAAGTCCAGGGGCATAAATGTAATAAAAATATTAGAAAACATAACACAAAGTTCACAAACAGGTCCCTGTAGGGACCAGAATGCAAATACTAGAAACCGCCTGTTAAATTTATTGAGGACCCCCTGACGGGGGCATCTTTGCAAATATGTAGCTTGGACGGGGCATGTATGAAATTTCTCTAAGGAGCGCATGTGAAACACGCTCCGTGGACATTACTACAATATTGAAGCAAACACGGGCCTTGGTTGTAACTAACCTAGCTTGGCACATGCGATGAGGCTCGGTCTTGGTGCGGGCCGGCTGCAGGTTAGGAGCCACGTGACGTTGGCTCCGTGCTTCGATGACGCTTTAGTTCCACTAAGGCTCAAGCTTAGTCTCCGAGGCTGCGGCTACAGAAGTGTGAGAATGTGCCATTCTCACAACCTTCGGATCATCCCTAAATTTGAATGATCCTACTATATCTGCAGCGTTTCCTCGAATGAACACCGCCGCATACGACGACTGCAGGATTGGTCTCTGACAACCTCTACTTTCTTCCTTCCTCACCTGGCTTGGTTGGGCTTCTAAAGACCCTTGTGAAGCCCTCGTGATGATGTTGGCAACATGTTGAATCGTTGTAACCATCGGAGGAATTGGAGTGATGATCATACGCCGATGACCAACCTTTAGAACAGATGCATCACATAAGTTCCGACCATCGAAGCTATGCTACTTGCAAATGTTAGGTAAACAACCAAGACGTGTACGCGTGAAGCTTGTGAGTGAAATGGAGGGTCAAAGGGGTGGTGAAGGAAATGAGACCCTAAAGGTTCTTCTCCGACGATCGAAGAAGGATGGAGCGAAAGGGATCAGATTCTGGAGAAGGGAAGAAATGGTTTGGTTTTCTCGCGAAGGTCTAGGACCTCATGCGAGAGTCGTAATCTCATCAATTTGAGGAAGCATTAACTACCGTGTCCTAATTAAATAAGTGAAATCTAAGCAAAATTGAAACAAAGAGTCTAACCTGAAGTGAAGATATACACAATGGAGCGAAGGCTTGGGCTGAGAGTTGAGATGACTCTCGGGTTGTCGCTTGATCTCCCCAGCCGGTGGAGAAAGCTCGAACGGCCAACCTTGACGGCTATATCATGGCTCTATAGCCATGTGTCTCACCATACTTCTGTTGCCATCGACGCTCTCCTGTTGTTCCTCAATCCTGTCACGAAGAGGGATATGAGGATTGGCAAAAGCTTGCGTAAAGGTGGACCACTGTCGCTCGTGACGGTGGTGGAATATTTGAAGGCGGAGGAAGGTGGTTTACCGGTGGCTAGGTTGATGGATTCAACCGCCTGAAACCGGTGTTGGGAGTTAGGATTCTAGGAGGTTAGAGATCAACGCGGAAGAAGGGAGTTATAGGAAGACAATGGCAGTGACGGTTGGTCGAGATGTGATCGAAGAAAGTTAGGAGAAGAGGGAGAAGGGGAGCGGTTAGTGGTGGTTTCTAGGTGTGAAAGAACTGTTCGGAGGTTGAACGGTTGGATCTTTGATCCAACGGTTAAGCATTACGCGCGAGGGAACAAACATGATTGAATAGATCAGAGCTGATCGCATGGCTCACAATGAGGTGCGAAGTAACGTCCCAGATTGAAAGAGTCAGGGCCATCTAAAGGTCAAAAGTGTGGATGGGTGGTGAAACAGGAACGGGCCACGTGGCCGGCTATGGATGCGCTACGTGGCCTAATCAGAATCAAGATAAATGAGAAAAATCAAAGAAAATTATAAAAGAAATAATTAAGACTCGAATCAAGAAAAGTGTTAAATATGAAAGTTTCAGAGATGAGATCTACAACTTTTATGTAGAAGTCAAAGAGATCATAGGTCATTTGTACATAGATAAAACTTAAATACATGTTAAAATAATATAAATAATTTTCTTTTATTTTTCTTTTGTTTAATTTTTTGTATTTTGAATTCATTTTGTGTTAATTTATTTACTTACAATATTGTAGTAATTTTTATTTGATTTTTAATAGTAAATAAATACATAAAATAATACACCATAATAGGGTTATATATTATATATTAATGAGTGTCAATTATATACAAAATGCAAATTATTATTTAATGTTAATTGTCAATGAATCCTGTTGACTTACTTGAGAAAGAGAGATAATATTGATAATTAATGATGATTAATATGAGATTTATCACCACATTGGGTTCAACGCCTGGACTTGCGCCTGAAGGCACCGCAACCATTTCTGCAAAAGGCACTCAAGATTCAAATTTCTGAAAGATACCCCAACCCCCTCCGCAAAAGAGTTCGCTGACAGCTCGCCTTCCTTCCCCAGCGACCCACTTATAGCTTCGGTTACTTGGCCCTCATCCCACAGCTCCAACATGAAGTCACAACCTCTGAATCAAGCAACAAGTACCGGGGAACATGGCCTCAAGTTTCAGCGAATTTCGGTCGAATTTCTGTTGAATATCGATATCCAGTCGAAATCGAAATTCGACCGAAATGACCGAAATATGGGCGTCCTAGTACAAAAATGACCGAAATGACCGAAATTTCGGTCGAAATTCCACCGAAATTCCATCGAAATTCTGTTTTGGTCGATACCGAAATGGTGACCGAAACCGACTTTTAGGGCCTTGCGGGGAAGGGGCCCTATAATGTTTGAACTCGCAACAATCGCTTACGGCAGTTGACCGCCCCTCATGCATTTCGATATGATCGTCTCACTCTTATCACCGGCTCCAACATTCCCTGAATTGCCTCGAGGCTCTGACCCAGGAGAGGAAGGCCCCTGATCGACACTGTTCTTCCCCTCCACCGAGAGCTACACCCACCATCTCGTAACAATGGATATTGCCAGTGAAACTTCCCTCTAGTACGAGGCGATAAATCCAGGAGCTTCTGAGCCTCCGACGATGACAAATTGCACGTACATATGACGAGACCATCAAACTTGACATCATCGGCCCACAACCACTCCCAGCTGCTTGCCCAATATCCTCTATCGCCTCTACAAGGCACCACCCTTCATTCCGACACACCCCCACCAACAGGCTCCCATCCCCCACCCCAGCTGCTTCCTCCTCGGCTCCACCAGTAGCACATGCCCGCTTTGACGAACATCTGAAACTTTTGTGCCTACTCGACCCGCACAAGAAATAGAGAATCAGGTCTCGACCAAGGTTCAGGAAAGCGGTATGCGTATGCGTTCGGACAGGTGACTGAATAGCGCTTAAGTGGTATGCGGGGGCATATGCGGGGTATATGCGGTTCTACACGGTTTCCTAATTTTTTTATTTAAAAATAAATAAATATATACAAAAGTGACTACCACAGAACTAAATTTACGTATAATTGTGGTCCAATAGAAGATCTAAGAAAAATAACTTTCATATAGAGTTCAAAACAATCTCCATCAATCAAATATCAATACTTCAATAGAACGATTAACACACAAAATAATTGACAACAATCAATAAAATAAAAAGTTAGCCCACAAAATGCCTCTATTGTTGAATATAATGCCATTTATCTCTGTCGTTATATTTATAAATGATACTCCATTAAAAGTATCAAACTTTACATATAATATATTGCATTCATAATAACTATTAGTTGACTAAATTAGTTTGCTAAATTATTAGTATATTATTCTTTTTCTTTCTTGTGTGTTTACTCCAATCTCGCAGTACAACTACTTTGATGATGAATTAAAATGGTCATGGAATGCTTGGTTGGCATACATGCTAAAGGAAGAAAATATGGCATAAATAATACAATAAAAATTTGGCACAAAATTTAAAAATAAATAAATAAATATATATATGCGGCTGCACAGACCGCATATGCGGCCCGCATAAGCGCACAGGGCGCATAATGCGGGCTTCAGGAAAGCGTTGCGCTGAGGGCACCGCATACGCATATGCGGCCGCACAGACCGCTTTCGTGAACACTGGTTTTGACAACCCGCTGCACGGTGCCCCTAGCCACTACATCACACACATCTCTCTCTAAGGCCTGACCCTCCACCACCTTCCCTAGCTGCATCTCCTGCAGGCGACGAATGACCTCGTCGAAACCTTTGCTCCACCTTCGCCCACTCGCTAGAGCAATCCCGCGCCATCAGGATAAGGCACCCTCCAAACTAGTCCCCTACTTCAAACTAACATACACAAAGATATCTCATGAATGTGGCTTGTCAACTCATCCATTATTAAAGTAAAAAGGAACGGACTTAAAGTTGAACCTTGATGCTGACCAATATTGATGTCAAAATAATTAGCTTCCCAAATGGTATCCTTACACAATATGAAGCCCTGTCCTACATATCTTTTATGAGGTTAATGTATATGACATGTACTTATCTGTTCTCCAAAATTCTCCACAATATCTCCTGTGGAACATGATCATAAGTCTTCTCCAAATCAATAAAAAATCATGTGGAGGTTCTTCCTCTTAGCTCTATAAATCTCCATTGTCTTCTTAAGCAAGTTGATGGCTTCAATAGTTGAGCGACCTAGAATGAATCCGAGTTGGTTTTCTTTTAGTTTGGAAACTTACATCAACATTCTTTCGATCATACGTTCACAATTCATAGTGTGACTCTTCAACTATACCTATGTAATTTGAACAATTTCGAATGTCTCCTTTGTTCTTATAAAGAGGCACCACGATGCTTCTCCTACAATATTCATGTATTTATTTTCTTGCTTCGCCAAATAACATTGAATAAACTTGTAAGCCAAATCAAACCTCACTCACCTAAAACTCTCCATACTTCAATAGGAATGTCATCATGTCCCACACCTTTCCCAGGTCTCACGCATTTCCCAGCTCTCATAACCTTCAAAGCCTCCTCTACTTCCTTTGTATTCGTCTATATCTTACACGATTCAAGTAACTTTCAATACTAGCTACATTTCCCAAAGTGATCTCTCTTTTCCTTTCTGAATGAAAAGCTTATGGAAATACTGCTTCCATCTAATCTCTATATCCTTCTGAGGAACATACACGTGACCTTCCTCATCCTTAATGCATCTCACTTGAGAAAGGTCTTTGGTCTTTCCTTCTCTTGCTTTGGCCAACCTGAATATATCCTTTTGGCCCTCCTTAGAGTCAAGATTTTTGTTCAAAACTTCATAATCTTTTAACTTCGCTTCGTTTACTACCTTCTTTGCTCCTTTCTTCACTATTTTGTAGTTGTGATAGTTTCCTCTGTTCTATCCTTAGACATAGCTTTAAAACATGCTCTTTTAATTTTGAGCTTCTCTTGCACTCCTCCACTCTACCACCAAACCTCCTTTTGTCAAGGAGCTCCTCCCTTTGACTCGCCTATCATCTCTTTGGCTACTCATTGGATACAAGATGCTACTGCCTATCACATCTCGTTTGCACTTCTATTACAATCCCACAATAAGTCTTTTAAAACCTTCTCCCTAAAGCTTGATTGCTTCAATTGAAGACTCTACCATCTAGTTCTACTGATCTGGGAAACCCTCCTTTTCTATACCATCCCTTTCATTTGTACATCCATGGCTAACAAGTGATGTTGGGTTGTAATACTCTCTCATGGGATTACTTTGCAGTCTTTGCTACACAATCGATCTCTTCTCCTTAATGCAAAGTAATCTATTTGTGTTCTAGTCGGTCCACTTTTATAAGTAATTAAATGCTCCTCACTCTTCTTGAAGAGATTGTTTTTTATGAAAAGATTGTAAGCCGTTACAAAATCCAGAATGACTTTTCTCTTCATTTTTATCCTCAAAGCCATGGCCTCTATGAACACTAGCATACACTAAAGCATCCTTTCCCATATGTCCATTAAGATCTCCAACTAGGCAAATCATTCTTTTTGTGGAATTCCTTGCATAATCTTATCCAAATCGTCCCAAATAGATTGTTTAATCCTTTCATATTAACCAATTTGCGGTGCATAAACTGGGGTGGTATGAAGAATTTCTTCTTCGAGCACCGATTTTAACAAAATAATCCGATCCTTGAATCTTTGCACCTCAACCACACAATTATTCAAATTCTTATGAACAATGACTCCAACACCATTTCCACCTTTACATGGTCACCAAAGTTTAAAGCATGTCTTCTCGATCTCCCAACTTTCTCTTCGACCCAATTTGTTTCTTGGAGACATAGTATCTGAATCTTATTTCTTTCCATCGTGTCTACTATCTCCATCGATTTGCCAGCTAAAGTGGCAATGATCCAACTACCTATCCACAACTTCCTTTGCAACCTCTTTTGGTGTAACTTCTTTACTCGTATGCGTCCATCATGCAAGAATCCTTGCAAATTTTGGACTGCATCCGGGCGACGATGTAACGGAATTAGCTTATTTACTCGCATGTGTTCCTCGTGGAGAACCCTTGTAAATTTTGACTATATTCGCGCAACGATTTATCAACCCTTGTCAACTGCTCATTGTATTCGGACAATGCAACACGTCGCTAGTCGGGAACACCCCAACAAAATCTAAATGTTTGCTAAAATCCATATTGAAAAGATTCTAATTGTTTTGAGACAAATTCCTAAATGTTGTTCTTAAAAAGAACACTATTTAGGAATTTGTCTCTCTTGCGGTGGCTGTCAGCTACCTAACGCACAACCCTCCTCAATTTATCTGGGCTTGGGACTTGCCATAGCTGTGTTGCATTTCTATCTTATTTGTTATTATTTTTTTTTGCAAATGTTAGTTTTGGGGGAAAAATTGGTTTAAAGCCATTTTAACGATTTCCAGCAACATATCATAGATAATTCCTTTTTATTTTCCTTTCTTGGCTTTGGTGAAATGATATTAACGTTTAAAGTCATAGAGATAAGGTCACCATGCCACTGGCTTTGGTGAAAAGATATAGAGAATATTAACGTTTAAGGTGATAGAGATAAGGTCACATGCCACCATTTGTAGCTAGTGTTGCAAGGGTTGATATTAAGGTATTCATTGGAATGATTATTGAAAAAAGAATAGATGGTATTTGAGACACCAACAAGAATAAAGCTTTTTCCTACATTAGTAGGGTTGGCTACATGGATTCTTTGTGTCCATTCAGATCTATCTCGAATCATTCTCAAGATTAGATCCAGAAAACTAAGATCCCTTCATATTAGTCTCATTCCAACACTTCTTGGGCCTTCCTCGCCCTCTCTTAGCCGGTTCAACATCCTAAAACTCGCATCTCCTAACTGATGCATCAACTGACCTCCTTTGCAAATGGTCAAGCCACCTTAAGCAATTTTCTCGCGTCCTATCCTCGATCAGAGCTACACGAACTTTCTTTCTGATTGCATCATTCCAAATCAGATCTTTACGTGTATGTCTACACATCTGCCTTAACATTTTCATTTCTGCTACTGCCATTTTCTGCAAATGTCTATGGTTCACGTGTCGACATTCAGATCCATAGAGCATATCAGGTCTCTATAAAATTTTCTTTTAATTTTCAAAGGAATTTTCTTATCATATAGAACAATAGAGACTCCTCTCCGCTTTAGCCAACTTGCATTTATTCTATGAGTAACATCTCCATCAATTTCCCCATCATGTTGCAAAATAGATCCCAAGTATCTAAAAGAATCTTTCTTCTAAATGTTATTGTCACCAATTTTATCTCGATTCCTTCACCATTGCTTCCATCAAAAGAGCATTCCATATATTTAGTCTTATCCCTACTTACGAAATCCTTTAGTCTATAATGCATGTCTCCAGACCTCAAGCTTCTTATTTAATCCATCTCTAGTCTCATCAATCAACACAATATCATCAATGAATAACATGCATCAAGGTATCTCATCTTGAATGTGACTGGTCAACTTATCCATAATCATTATGTTTTATTGTTTGGGACTATCTGCATATTTGATTAAGTATGTTTTATTATTTCATTGTAATCATTTTGTTTAACATGCATACTCCTATACATTACACTATATATGGCCATTAATTAACTTGATAAAATTACATGTTCAATTTCAATAAATTAATACATCGTAAAAAATATTTTTTATTAGTTAGCCAACTATTTAGTCAATCCGCTGACAAGTCAGGTCAACTATTCAATTGGATCGAAAATGATGGTATAAAATTATTCTAGTCGGCTACTCGACCAAGTAGCACAGTCAAACTGATTAATAGATCTAGTCGGCCAACTATTGCAAGTTGCAACAATGCTCTAGCCATACAAATAGTATAGGGCCTTCCATGCTTGGTCCATCATGACTCCTCATTTTGGCTTGAACTTGCCTTAGAAGGTGCACTTTACCTTCGTCGATAGAGACAATCGGATTAGTTTGACTAATAGGACCACTCTGTTCTGCAATAGATCTTCTGTAGCTTCCAAGGAAGGTTGTCTCAATATCGATATCGTTTCGGTCCCCTCGGAAAAGGAGATATCGGGATATATCGCCGATATATCAACGATATCAGTGGAAATGTCGAAAACGGCTAAAAAATGCCAATTTTCTGCATTTTTTCAGAAATTAAGATAATCCAAGGATTAAAACAACAAATAATCTACAAATACACTTATATCACACATATAAGTTATTTATAGACCATATATTGCACATGCCGGTCATTTCGAACACATCGATGTAAATGTTGATTCCTTATTTATAGATATTGGAAATGGAGTTCGTCCAAGTTCTTAGAACGCTAAATAACTTATTAATATACTCTTAGATCACACATATCGATTATCTATGACCCTTAGATCACACATATCGGTCATATCGAACATATCACCGGTATTGTTAATTGTTGACCTATAGATATTGGAAATGGAGATTGTCCAAGTTATTAGAACATCAAATAACTTACAAATATACTCTTAGATCACATATATCAATCATCTATGACCCTTGTGTCGCACATATCGATGATATCGAACATATTGCTGGTACTATTAATTGTTGATCTCTAGATATTGGAAATGGAGTTCATCCAAGTTTTTAGAACACTAAATAACTAACAAATATACTCTTAGATCACACATATCGATCATCTATGGCCCTTATATCGCGTATATATCGATCATATCCTTGTTACTTTTTATTGCTAACTTGTGGATATTGGAAATGTAGTCCATCCAAGTTCTTATAACACTAAAAAACTTACAAATATACACTTATATCACACCTATCGATCATCTTGATACTTATATTGCACATATCTATCATATTGAGCATATCATTTGTTAATGTTGATTGTTGACTTATATATATTGGAAATGGAGTTCATCCAAGACCTATATTGCATCACATATTATGTATAAACAATATGTTTGAGCTATTTTTGGAACCAAACAAATAAAGAGCATAATACTATTTTTCTAAAAAGATATACTTTATAATAATTTTTTCGAAGGTCGAAGAAGGTGATTCAAAATCGATTGGACATCCTCAAGTTGAAGAACCATTGTATGCACGCCTCTGTTACATGGGTATTATTCATCAATATATAGATATCAGCGAAATTTCAACGATATCGGTTGATATCCATGATTTTTTTGTACTGAATCCACTCATTTTTAACTGATATGGGCCGATATGATGATACATCGCCGATATATCGGTCATATATCGTCGATATCTCGGTCATATATCGCTGATATCTGGGTAAATGGATATACACTCTGATAGCGATATCCCCTTCTTCTCGATACCGATATTTCGATGATATATCGCGATATGGCCTTCTATGGTAGCTTCTATCATTAGGTCCTACAAAGTAACTACACCTGCCATGGTCATATGATGAAGTAGTACTTAGGACAAACTTCCATGTTCAGTTGTTAGGAGACACTAAGGCAACTCAATATGTTATATGCCTCTTCTAGGTCGGGCTTTGTAGTACCCATCATCATCATCATCATCATCATCACCACCTTTTATCGAGCTACATGGTTGGTCTATTCCAGCATGCCTAAGAAAATCATCTCCATAAGTCCTTTGAGTCATCTTTCATGCCTATGTGTAGACATGCCTTAAAGTTGTACTTCTTGCTTAATGTCTTCAACTGCGAGTAGTGATTTTTAGAAAACTGGACTTACAATCGTCTCCTTCGAATATGACTTCCTCATGTTGTTCAAGCATGCATATTGCTACCTTTTAAATGTGCCACATCGTCCACTAATGTTGCATAGTCATCCTATTAGACCGACTACGCTATTCAGTTGGTGATCGAATGGAGTAACTTCGATCAACGACTTACGAAAAATAATGTTTAACTATCATTATTTTTTAACTTTTCGTATGTTTTTTAAAAATAAAATAAAAGTTAGATATGTATAATTTGATTGCCATTCAATTGGTACTTTTATCTTGTTAATTAATGATCACATATACAAATATATATGATTATACGTATTGTATATATTTTTGACATTTAAAATAATTAAGAATAACAATCTAATATCTTTGATTAGTCACTTGAATATCGTTTATTTTTTATTGAGTGACGCTTCTAGCTGAATATCGAGTTTTGCAGCACTGGAGTCTACTATTCAAGAAATGACCTTACTTACTAACAAAGCACATATCATGCCACTAATCTTCGTCCCCAAATGGCACATTTACCTATTTTATTCTTTTTCCTATAATTTTTTCTTCCGGAGAAGATATAACTTCTTTTATCCTCTAGTAAATTCTATGATTTTTTTGACCATCGAGCATAGTTAGTGTCATCTAATTTAATGATTTAACCATAAAATAGTTCCTTATACTATCATGCCCTATTGTTTTTGACGTCTAATTTTTAGGGATGCAAACAAATGGATACATATAAAAATAGGCGTTACTATTCTCTTATCTATTTTTAAATACAGATATGGATGCAGATAGATATATTGACGAATATGAAAATTGTTATCATATCCTCTAGAAACAGATATGTATGTAAAAGGGATCTTGATCGTATACAAATAGTATTAGAAGTACTATAGAGATTAGCTTAAATATAGATGTATTGAATGAAATACAAATGATATAAATATACTAAATGTACTTATATTATAATAACTACACCAGATATGGTAAAGGAATGCATATTACATATGGTTAAGAATAAATCTACCGCTATATATATATATATATGAAAAAGAATATACAAATACAAATGTTTATAGATACATATCTGTATCCATTTTAAAATGACACAGATGTCATAATTTGTTTAAAGCGAGTACGGTGGTGGCAGATTGGATATATCTGTTTTCATCCCTACCAGTTTGACTTCGGACCCATGCAATTTTTTTTGGTAATAAATGCACACATCATAAAATAGATGTGAAAATGCTTAGGAACATAGTGTCATCTGTTGCAATTCTTACGCAATCACTACTTAATAATAAAATAAGAACATGCACTTGCATGCATTATGACAACACGGCAACACGAGTTGCACATCCATGTTTGTTGGCGACGTATTGACAGTGGGCAACGATGTTGTAGGTGAGGCCCGCAATTGAGCATCAATACTGTTGTCAACCTAGAGTAGTTGAGCAACAATGCTAATAGTGAAGCTCCTAGTTGGGCATTGACATCACTGGTGAAGCTTGCTACTGGGTTGCGACGGTGCTGCTAAGGTGGGGTGGTGATATCGTTGGCGAGGTTAGCAGCCGAACGACATTTTTATGGCCCATAGTCAGGATGCGTTAGTTTTGCCAAGTCATGGCAACAATTGTGGAACCCTCAGCGATTATGAAAATCAGAAGGTTGAGGGTGGGCAGTGGGAAGGGTTTGTGGTATGGATCACCAGTCCATGATCACTACTCTGATATAATATTAATAAGATACTTTGATATATTTAATGCTATGTATTGGTCTCACGATTTTGATTGAGGACAGGGTTAGAATTTAAACATAAGCAAAATACATGGAAACCCCATAAAAAGTGGGTACTCAATCTCTAACCCTAATGTGTATGTCATAAGTTCATAAACCTCCCATCCACCATCCTCGTGTCTTGCTACAGATAGATTCACAGCCATTGATTTAGATTCAGGACAGGGTTAGGATTTAACACAGACATAAGCAAAATACATGGAAACCCCATAAAAAGTGGGTACTCAGACTCTAACCCTAATACGTATGCCATAAGTTCATAAACCTAGCCATCCGCCGTCCTCGTGTGTCTTGCTACAGCTAGATCACAGCCATTGTCAACATTAATGACCCTAGTGGCTGTCACTACCCCAATTGTGGTACCTAATGTTCCCCCCATAACACTCCCTCGCAACACAAACATCAACCTTTTACCACCTCTGCCTTGATTTGAGGCATAGTTGTCCCCTTTTGCACCTCTCCGACATTGTTAGTTTGCATTGAAGCATTAGAACCTCCTCTAGATCTTCTATAGCCCAATTAAAAGCTCCTCAGTTTCTCTACCTTTTATGGGGAGTGGTGGTGCTAGGATTATGACCCTACACGAATCGACTCTCTGAATGTTTGAGTTGGGCCCTCCATCTTTAAAAAGACAGACAAAGCTCAGAAAGTCAGTCCAGGCATATGCGGCCGCATATGCGGAGTCGGGGCCCATAGCGAACTGGATATACAATACTTGCTCAATATGCTGTTATAGCGATTATGTGATCCGAGCAATCATGCATATTGAGGAGAAATAACACTGATCTGCTTCTGAAATAAACTACCCGATTAGGTAATACACCCCTTGACCTGAGTTTACCTCCAAGGCTGAGTAAAAGCCCTTCTTTGGTTCTTTATTAGGCTCGCTGCCCACTGCTCGCTACTCTCCGCCCCCGGTTGTCGCCTCTCTCTTGCGCGTGCATCCCCGCCACTCTTTCTCAGGTGGCAGTTCTCTCCTCTCTCTCGCTCGCTGCCCGAATCGTCTCTATTTTGTTGCATTGATGGGTTTTTTACTCAGTCTGCACCATCTTTCAATTAAAGGTGTTTGAATTCGCTCTTGTCCTTGCCGGCCAGAATTGGCAAGAGGTTATTTGTTTAAAAGTAGTGCGTTAGATTTTTTGTTGGATCCAACTACGAAGTCCCTGTTTGATCCTATAATTTTCTTTCGTTTTTGTTTGTTTGTGATGTGTTCTGATCGATGATTGTCACAATTTACTAATGGAATTCTTTCTTTGTTTTCTGAAAGCCTGAAACAGTAAGTACTGCCTGATTTTTGGAAAAAAATGCAATAGAATTGTTGGATACTTAGGGTGTGTTTGGTATGGGGTTAAGGTGTGTTAAACTGGTAGCAGGTAACCCATTTTTGTGTTTTTGGTGTTTGGATAGAGGGTTAAACTGGGGGTGAGTTAGAAGTTTGTTTGTTGTGATATGATTGTATTAAAGTTTGAAAAAGTGAGTAGTTATTGTGATGTGATTGTATTGAAGTTTGGAAAAGTGAGTAGAAGTGGAGTAGTTTTATAATTTTTATATGATATGATGGTATAATATATTATTTTTTTATGGAATTGATGATGGAGAATCGATTTATTTAATTTTTTAAAAAGAAATAAAGTAGGGCCTACATGGAGAGAGAAGATGTGGGCTAAGGGAAAAGGGGAGTTTAACCTGTGTGTTGAACGACACCTTAATGTTTGTGGTTGATATTGATAACTGTATTCTTTCATATATATACAATTATACATACACATACATACATTACCTTTCCCTACGAGCCCTATGTTATTAAAGAAAAAAGAACTGTGATCTGATTTCTTTCATAGCTATTTGATTAACAAGTTCTTTTTTTTTGAAAGTCTGCAAGGTAGGGGGAAGCACTCGATGGTGCCCGCCCCATCAAAATATATTTAAATAACAAAAGGAGACACCTCCGACATACAGAAGATTACATCACCCCAAAACGCAACACAAATAGGAGCGTTACAACATCCAATCATCTAACAATCTCCTTGCAAAGCACCCACGTTTTCTTTGTAAAATCTTTGGGCCGAGAAAGCAAGTCATTTCTTCCACGCCAAACCGCCCAAAGGATAGCCATGGGGAATAACCGCTCCTTCTTGTTCTCACCCTATTCTCATAAATCGAATTCCAGAAATTCTGGAACTCATCGGATCGGCACCAATCAATATCCGCCTCCTGCCATAATTGTGATACCACCGGGCATGTAAAAAAGAGGTGTTCTACAGATTCAATAGCATTGTCATAAATTAAGCATCTGTCCGCAATGACGCCCAGGAGCTTGGTGCACCGATCACGTGTCATCAACCTCTTGCGCCTGAGGAGCCACAGGAATATCCCAACATGGTCAGGAAGTTTAAGAGCCCAAATGAAGCACAGTCCCTGTTCAGCACCTCCAAGGTCGCCGACGGCGGTCTGGAGATGACACCATATGCGCCTTTAACCGAGAAACTCCCTTCCTTCCAGCACCAATGATCTCTTCCCCCAATAGGGGCACCCACCTTCCCAACAGCGTCAAGCAGCGCCAGGATCTCCTCAAATCTACGATCATAGAAGTTCGCCGAAAACGAAGGCCACCAAGACCCTTCCAACCAGCAATCCGCCACCGAACAAAGCTTATCGGCCGCCAAGGCAAATAACCGCAGAAACCGAGAGCAAAGCGCTCCCGTCCCCGACCAATCATCCTCCCAAAAAGCAAAGGAGTCCCCCTTCCAACGACGGGCTTGAAGAGAGTAATATTTTTTATAAACGTCTTTACCACGCCCCTCCAGAAAAGGTGTCATTGCCGCAAGGTTAAGCAGCTGTGAATGGGGCGCGTCCTTCACCCCGTAAATGTTTCGAACCACCAAGCAGACAAGATCATCACCCGGTCCCCACACCCTACTAGCCCACTTTAGCAAAAGTGCCTCATTCATCTGCTCAAGAGATCTTACCCCCAAACCCCCCAATCCTTTCTCCGCGAGACATCCTCCTACCCCACTAGATGGATCCCTCCGCGCCCACTAGTAGCGTTGATTAACAAGTTCTTTCATACTAAAGATTGCCACTTATATAATTAGAAAGTTGGTGGTGTGCTTTTCTAATATATATTACCCCAGTCTGGGATATAGTCAACCCTGGTAGAAGAGAGGGTAGGGAAGGAAGTCAACCCTTGAGAATAGTATGTGTAGGGCATTGATCTCTAATATTTAAATATCCAAGTTTCAATAAATATCTATTGATTCAATATATAAGTTTGTATTTTGTATTTTTATTTTTTAAACATAAGTATAATTTTTTATTTTTATTATATTTTTAATATTTCAAATTAAAATAACATAATTTACCTATACTTCCACCTATCTGCTTACTTCAGTCTGCCTAACCGAACTAATACCGTATACCGATTTTCTAAACCTTGAAAACATATATTATTAATCTGCAGATCGACTTTCTTTGTAACATGGTAGTTTCAATCAATTAGAAAGAAAATGTGATCTTCACCAGGGAGAGATAAAGCACCTGGGTTGGAGTGTGAAGATGAACATATCAGATTTCTAGCTATGGTCTATGCAGTTGAGGAATATCACAAAATCTCATAATTATGTGTATCATGGTGGAGCTCGAGATGATAAAAAAAGCGGGAATCATTCTTTGTGGATGGATAATGTCTTAGCAAAAGTAGGACTCACGAGGATGCTATCTCAAGATATTGCCAATGATGGTTTACATAAGCCGATTACCAAGTCTATGTGGAACCCTCTTATCTCCACGTACTAACATGCATGTAATGAGACAAATATCCTACAGTTGCACTATGACATCCATCTCACCGGGCGGAATTGTCGTCCTTTCCATGTTATTTCATCTCCTTGTATACCATATTCGAGAAGTTCCACAGTTACTTCTCAGTGAGAATGGCATACATGTATACACTAATGGTGTGAGTATTTCTCTTAATCCCAATCTTCATCTATAAGAATGCGAATAGCCAACTACTGACTAGTGTTAATATTTCGTTTATTGAGGAGTGCTTTACTTGACTCAACAAGATTGCATTTCCTCCGACATCTAGCCAAGAGGTTCTGTTGGCCCTTACAGCTAATTGAGGTCATGGTGGTTTGACTATTGATCGAGGTTATGGTATAAACCACGCATGTGGAGGTGAAAGTGTTAGTGACCATTATGTTGCTATTGCAATATGCTAGGTCATAAAAAGGAGACATGTTGGTAGACATACTATCATTCCTCATATGCCAACATTGCGATGGGAGTTCAAATCAATCCCCGTCTTCTATTGCGATGGGAGTTCAAATCAATCCCCGCCTTCTATAACCTTGGCTCTAAAGAATGGTAACTTCTCTCCTATTTCTAAATAGTTGATTTTAGGAGGTCATATGTCATCCATCCTACAAATGGAACAAGTACCACTGCTAGTATGGTCTGTCAGGTATACCCTTTATGTACACTTATGGAAGTAACTGTCAGGTGTACCCTTTATGTACACTGATAGACATTACTTCGTATTTGTTCATGTATTTAGGCACTTTCAAGAATATCCGTTTGGTAGAGGTCAATTCACAATCATCAGTCTTGTGATCACTCACATGTCATCGAACTTGGAGATTGTAAACCCCCTAGGGATCCGGGTACCCGTTAATCACACAT
Source organism: Ottelia alismoides (assembly GCA_037367405.1). Lineage (NCBI taxonomy): Eukaryota > Viridiplantae > Streptophyta > Magnoliopsida > Alismatales > Hydrocharitaceae > Ottelia > Ottelia alismoides. Next base: position 839,461 of record JAZKJV010000137.1, read on the forward strand.
TTCGCGTTACAACAATCATTACTATCGCATTAAGTAACTGAAAGTACGGAGAAAAATTTTTCGCGAATGAAATAATTTCATCTGACATTCATATCAACATTTATAACCACAAACTCATAGAACAATGGTCACCAAAATTTCATTTCATTAACTTCCATATATTTTACATGTACAAAGTCTGATAGTACATATAGTATATCCCAAAATCTGACTGAAGAGAAAGAACATAATACATTATAAATTGAACAAAAATTAGCACAAAATAAACCATACCGTTGGGTATAAAATTTATCTCCTGGACCCATGTATAGCTACTGAACTGCAGGCTGTTTGCCTGCCAAACATGTTAGGAAAGAAGAGGAGTCAGCGGTTGCTGGTACCTCCCAAAAACTTATATAAAAATAACATGCATTTATTATTTACAAAAGAAAGCAAGTAGAGAGGCATGAGCAACTCAAATTTAAAACTTATTTCTACTTGCAAATGTAAAAGGTTTCCAAATTTCTAGTAAGCACCTCTCATGATTAGCCATTAACCCAACATTTCCCACATAAGCATATTGATTTTATAACTAATTGCTCATAGTAAGTATATTTCATTCTCATATTACTTAGAGGTCATTTTTGTGGATGTTGATGATGGGAAAGATAAGATAAGAAGATATAATGATTTATTTAGTTCTTAAGTCTAGTGGATAGTCTGTGGTCTTGGTTCTTGTGAAACCTCACACTATGACTCTAAGACTTGGGGAATGTCTTAGGGTTGGGGTGCCTCCGTAGGCATGCGGTGTTGTATAATGCATCCTAACTAAGTTCCCAACACGTCCACTAGCTTAATGAGATTTCGAATTAGATTATAGTCTTTTCCATTTATTCAACTTTAAGTGTAACCCCTTAAAACCTCAAGTGCAACTGTCTCAGATGTAACTCCATATGATGTAGATATAGAAATGGATGCTCTGGATGTAAAATCAATCCCTTCAAACCTCTGTGCAACAACTAAATGTAACTCTAGATGATATAGATATAGATATGGATGATCTGGATGTAACATCGCCAAGTCTGTTGGTGAAGAAAAACTCAAGCGGTGAAGAAGCCAACAAAAAGGCTCTTCCGTCTCGCCCTCTAATTGGAAGGACGGTCCAATAGAGGGATAGGTCTACACTCCCAAACTACGCCACTGAGACGGGTGAGAGACTTTCCGGAAAAGTCGCTCTAGAAAACAGCCCGACCGGTAACGGGCAACCGAGCTCGTACTAGAACTGAAAACCAAGGATCCCCCGCCTGGGTATCCTAAACAACGGGTCAGCGTAACTGGTCTAAAGTCGGGATCCCAACGAGGCGTAAAACACTGTGAGCTCACGTTAAAAACCGAAGGGGGACTGGGGATCCTAGACCCGTGCACTTGGCGGTCGCTGCCCTAACTGGGCTTCCTTTCTTCCGCCCAGTTGAGAGTCACCGCGCTCTCGCACGATCAGGTGTAAAGACCACCATGACCGGCACCATTTAATTGTCATCTTGATTCACCAATTCAACCTCATATGGATGTATACAAATTTACCTTCCTTTCTCATTCTCATTCTCATATAGAGTTAACTTACAGATCTAATTAGCTAGTCAATGCCTTCTCTCGATAATGATCAATATTTAGTATGCTATATCTAAAGAAACAATTGGAGATATTAGAAGTCATAATGATATCAATAATCATTTGTTGACTCAAAAGAGAAAACTGTCCAAATCCTAATATTTGCGTCTCAGTACTCATATAAGGTCATATGTAATAGCTTAACGATAGATTGAATATAGAGAGTTTAAGAGATTTGTCAGCATGATGCTATTCAACCCTTTACCCAACAATCACTGATTAATATTATATGATATCTTATTGTAACCATATAAGTATTTTGAGTAATGAATTGTAAGTATGAGGTAATCATTTAGTTAATAGAATACCGGATTGCGGTGTCTGTTATTATCATTATTATCATTACTATTTTGTATTTTGTTGTACATTACAACTCCTACATGTCCAACTTAGGTGGTATATGATGCTACAGTAATACTACAATGAAATCATGTTGCAAGCTTACAATGATGCTATATGAAACACTAAATTAAGTTATAGTCAAGTGGTCTAAAGATAAACATGTCGAACTCTCTTTTCTTGCAGTGCATATGACAGTAAGTAGAAAAATGAAAATGGCTGAACATACATTTTGTATTCATTGCATTAGAGGCTTAGATTTTTTTATGAAGGCAATATAAATCTAATGTGTTTACTACTTGTCATATGGTTCTGATTGGAATATCAAATGTTAATGTCCATTGAGATAATCAATATATGAAAAAGGCCAAGAACACCAACAATTCTAACTACAGAAGTACACGTAATGCCAAACCATAAAATACTAACAAAGACAAACAAAACGTCTGGATGTTCTGATGCACCCATTTCAATGTTCAGATACTTTCGTAATTAAATTTATATATTCAATTTACTGAATCTAGTAAATTTTATCCTAACTAATAGCATATAATACTATTGATTCATTCGATGAAAATGGTGCTATATGTGAAGATAATACAACATATTTAATGAATTGGTATGAGGTTACAATATACAAGTGCACACCCTCCCCCTGTCTGTGATAATACATGCAAATAATATATATTATGCATGGGTAATTTTCTAACAGGTTGCTAAACATCCAAACAGATCATTAATTGTAACTCAGATTAGCTTCAATCAAAATCCAAAACAACTAAACAGATTGCTAGACATCCATGTTATGATCGTTTTTCCTAATTTATATTAGATGTTTAATCTATGTTTGGAACAATTATAGACATGTATAACGAAACACAGCAAGCCATCGATCAATCTTATTTTTATTTGATCCAGATCAGATTTATAACTCCTGCTAACTGAGATCAGAGTTAAACCCAATCCTTATTTACAATATAATTTCATAAGGAGCATACAAGAATTTTCTTGTCAATATTTTTTTCAATTCAATTAATTGACAAGAAGAAACAAACCCCCTAATATTTGATTAGAATGGTTAGAATATAAGTGCATGACAGCAAAAGAAAGTCTTGGATTGTTCATAAAATCAAGCATGATAAGCATGCATGGCATAAGATGTGAATTAGCATGTATGGCAACAATGAGGGGAAAAGGATGTACTGTTGACGCATATTGAATAACTGTATCTCTTTGTTATTTTATTTTCTTGTTATTCTCTTTATGTAATTTACCCATAGGCTACTCTCCTATATAAGAGAGCCTAGGGCTATGGAATAGAGTATCTCATTCACGTTTCCCAACATGGTATCAGAGCGACGGTCCTAGGCCGGAGTTCCTCGAAACCCTAACCCTAACACCCCACCCGCCGGCCTCTCTTCTCCCCTCTCTCTCTCTCTCGAATTGGCGCCGCCTAAGCCGATCGGCGATCGTCTCCGATCTTCTCCTCGCCGCGCATCGCATCGCACCTGTGCGCGCATCTCGCGCATCTCCTCGCGCCTGTGCGCGCATCTCGCGCATCGCCTCGCGCCTGTGCGCACATCTCGCGCATCGCCTCGCGCGTGTGTGCGCATCTCCGTGCCTGCGGTGTCCCTCTTCGCGCATCACCGTGCACATCGCTTCTGTGCGACTGTGCGCACTACTACGCGCACTGTTGCGTGCACAGTTGCGTGCGCCAGTGCGCGCGTGATCCTCCAGGTGCGTGCGCGCGTGCTCCTTGCACGTGCTTACGTGCCCTAAGCCCCAAACCCTAGGGCACACATCCTGATCTACATGGGATTAGTTGCTTGAAGTCTACACACGCAACTAATCCCGTCTATGTCATTGTAGACAAAGATTACCTTCTCTCAGCCGCTCCAGTCTTCCGTCTCCAGTATGTCAGACAGCAAGGGCAGATATCCCGTCTATTGGCGCATTTCGTGGTCCAGCGCCCATTGTCAAGATGGATGGTACGAACTATGAACTGTGGGCAATGCAGTTCATGAGTATGATGAAGTCTACCGGTAAGAAGCACATTCTTACCGAGCCCGAGCCTGCAGAGAAGACTGGAGTTCATGCCTCATGGGAGGCTGATGATGCATATGCCAAGGTGTGGCTATCTGGCACATTGGCTATTGAAATCGCCAATGACATTCTACATCAACCCACAACCAAAGACATGTGGGATATCCTGGCAGCGACATATTCTCAGGCGAAGAACGAGATGAAGATCCTGCAACTACAACATGATATATTCACAATAAAGCAGAACGGCCGTCCTTTACATTCTCTCTATACATCATTGAGAGGGATGTTTGAGAAGCTTTATAGCTTCATGCCTCTTACCGCCACACCAGAACAACAGAAGACATACAGGAATGCGACAATGGTGGGTGTGTTTCTCGCTGCACTTGATCCAGAGTATGAGGCAGCACGTTCACAGATTTTGGCGGACTCGACTATTCCTCCCATAGAGGAAGCTTTTCACAGATTGAGTAGGATCACTGTACCTTCAGCAGCGGCGAGCCAGAATCCATCAACTATGGCGGCTAACAGAGGCCGTGTTTTCATCACCAGGGCCGTGGACGTACCCCTCGTGGAAGGGGTGGCCGCACTAGGCCAACATGCTCATATTGTCATCGAGTCGGACATACTGAAGACACATGCTACTCAAAGCATGGATTCCCTGCATCTGCACGAGACGCTGAGCAGATAGAGCCCCATCTGCTGCTACACTGGATCAATGATTTGATGATCTAGTTGCCCGCCTCAGGGGCATTATCCCACCATCAGGCCCAACACCGACTACAGAGAGTCATACTGATGCTGCTGCTTCTGCCTCCGCCTCTACTAGTACTTCAGGTAGTACACTTGCACTCCACAGTAGTAGATCTGATACATTGCCGTGGATCATGGACTCGGGCGCTACACATCATCTATGTGGCGACCAGAGCCTACTTACAGGATACACTCAGATTCCTCCAGGACGGACAGTAGTGATTGCAAATGGCACACACTCCCCTATCACGGGTCAGGGGGAGATTAGATTGACATCTTCTATGCAGCTCAAGAATGTCCTACATGCACCGCATTTTTCTATGAATCTATTGTCAATTAGTCAGATTACGAAGGATCTCCATTGTCGAGCTATTTTTGATCCATCTTCTTTGATTTTCCAGGACATCCGTACGGGCAACGTGATTGGTCATGGCTATGAGCAAGGAGGCCTTTATCGGCTGAACCAGACCCCATTTTGCTGGAACCACATCTTCTCCTGCTGGACATGTATCTCCTCTCCTGTGGCATCTGCGCTTTGGTCATTTACCGCTTCAGAAGTTGCGTCTAGTTCTACCCTATGGTCTCTCTCACACACCTATCCAGTGTGAGGCATGTCAGTTGGGAAAGCATCACAGGTCGTCTTTTCCCAGTAGTCAAGGTCGGAGTAGTAACTCCAAGTTTGAGTTGTTTCATGTCGATGTCTGGGGTCCGAGTCGTGTTCCCGATCATCAGGGACACAGGTTTTATATTGTATTCGTGGACGATTTTTCTAGAGCGTCATGGGTATTTCTTATGAAAAATAAATCTGAAGCAGGAAATATTATTATCCACTTTCTTAATGAAATTCAAAATGTTTTTTCCACTTCTGACAAGAGTGTGAGAAGTGATAATGCTTTAGAGTTGTGCACCAACATTCTAGCCAATTACTACTCTTCAAAAGGGATTATTCACCAAACATCTTGTGCTCATACATCTCAACAGAATGGGGTTGCTGAAAGAAAACACCGTCACCTTCTTGATGTCACAAGGTCCTCTTCTTATTCAGAGTCATGTTCCGTACTCCTACTGGGGTGATGCAGTCCTTACTGCATGTTACCTTATCAACCGTATGCCTTCGTCTGTCTTGAATGAAAAGATTCCTTTTTCACTCATTTACCCTGACAAGGATTTGTTCATGCTTACCCCTCGTGTGTTTGGATCAGTCGCATTTGTCCATCTGTTGTCGCCTGGTACTGACAAGCTCTCTCCTAGGGCTGTCAAGTGCGTCTTTGTGGGATACTCCAGAACTCAAAAGGGGTACAAGTGTTTGATCCTGTGCGTCGGCGGTATATGATCAGTGCAGATGTTACATTTTTTGAATCTATTATGCATTTTTCAGAATCCGGGAACATGCAGCCACCACCTATATCTCCTGATACCGTATTCATGGCACCACCAACAATACCATCACCACCGTCACCACCATCACCACCGCCACCACCACCGCCATCACCACCGCCATCAACAGTATCCCCGCTACCATTCCATTACACCCGCAGGCCTCCTCCAGCTCATGGTCCTGACCAGTCAACTAGCCCGCCTATGGTATGTAATGAAAATATTAATGTTGATGGATCTGACGACATTTCTCAGCAGGATGCATTACAGGAGCATGGTGATAACACCGAGGATCTGGATGTTCCAATCGCTCTACGCAAGCCGAAGAGAAGCTGTGCCAAATATCCTGTATCAGCAGCTGTGTCTTTTGAGAGGCTATCTGGACACTTCAGGACGTTTGCATTGGCACTTTCAGCTACAGACATTCCACGGAACCACCATGATGCTTTGCAGGATTCTAGATGGCGGCTAGCAATGGAGGAAGAGATGGCGGCACTTCAGTCTAGAGGAACCTGGAGTTTGGTTCCTATACCTCCAGATGTCAGCCCGGTGAGTTGCAAATGGGTGTTTACAGTTAAACACAATGCAGATGGCTCCATTGACAGGTACAAGGCACGCCTAGTGGCACGGGGATTCACACAGACATATGGGGTAGATTACCTTGACACGTTCTCCCCTGTGGCGCGTCATTCCACTCTACGGATCCTGTTATCAGTTGCAGTTACTAGAGGCTGGCCACTCTATCAACTGGACGTGAAGAATGCATTTCTGTATGGAGACTTGCAGGAGGAAGTCTATATGCAACAGCCACCAGGTTTTGCTGTTGAGGGGGAGTGTTCCAAGGTTTGCAGGTTACATAAGGCCATCTATGGCCTTAAGCAGAGCCCCAGAGCATGGTTCCAGAAGCTGTCAGACCTCTTTGAGAAACAAGGATATAAACGCTCCAATGCTGATCATTCCTTGTTTGTACAGAAGACGACGAGAGGTATCATA
>JAZKJV010000137.1:1446712-1606941 GCA_037367405.1 Ottelia alismoides
TCGTGCTCTGGTCTCATCGATCATCTCTATTTGTATACTCTCACCCTCGATGTGAAAGTATACCTTCCTGCTATCATGATCGGACACTGCCTTGGCCGTGGCCAAGAACGAGCGTCCTAAAATGATGGAGGTATCGGTCACGGACTCAGGGATCTCCATGTCCAACATAACGAAGTCCACGGAGAATTTCAGGCTTTGAATTGTGATGACCACATCCTTCAGCAACCCATTCGGCCTCTTTACAGAACGATCAACAAACTAAAGGACCATCTTGCTCTGTCGTAGAGGGCCAAACTCGAATCGATCGAGTAAGGCTGCCGGAAGAAGGTTGATAGAAGAGTTGCTGTCTAATAGAGTCTGATCGAACCTCTGCTCATGTATGTGGCATCTGACATAGGCAGCTCCTACATCTGGCCTCTTGGTTGGCAGATGGTTCTGGATGGCGAAGCAGGTGGCACGAGTGAGCACATGGATCTCTGAGTGGTGGTTCCTCATCTTCCTGTGAGTGGTAGTCCTCTCACTAAGGTTCCTATGGAAGAGGGGGATGTGCTCCAAGGCCTCCTATAGAGTCAGCTGTTAATGAAATCTGTCCATCATCTGTTGACTGAACTCTAGCTACTGTGATTTTTTTGGATTTTCTTTTTTGGTCCCCTTAGCCAAGCGGAGTGCTTGGGGAAAGGGGATGGTTGGGCCCTCCTCAGATGAAGGGTTAGGATCGGGTCCCTGCTGCTGTGACAAAGTAGAATCCATATAAACATCTCCAAGCATCACTGATGGACTCACAAATGAAGAACCCTTTCCTTTATTATCAAAATAGTCCTGAGATACAACTACAGAAGGAAATGCAACAGGAAAAGAAATGGTGGCCTCAGTACCACCCACGGCATCTGGACTTGCGGCATCAGCACCACACTCTGGCTCAACATCAAATCTGGTGGCATCAGCACCACCTCCTGCATCTGGTGAAGTGACGGCCTCAGTACCATCAGCTGGATCAACATCCTTGGTGGCATCAGCACCACCGTCATCATCATCATAATGAGCGGCATCAGCACCACTCTCCTCATCGTCTGGCGCTCCTGAGTCTGCATGTGGTCGTCGCTCAGACGAGGCACCACCGGCTGGCATCTTACCGTTCTAAGTGTAACAAAGTCATCATCAAATGTGTATGCAGAAATATCACCAAGTAAATCACTAGGAGTGGTAACCTCTGTAAACTCTACCTTCTCAGATTTCCTCTTGAGGTTGTTTGGGTTTGGCTCAATCTGGGAAGGTATGGCGGCCTTGCCCTTCACTATCTCTCTCATCTCCTGACGAAACTCATCCATCTCCCGTCGGAAGGTAGCCTGCTACTCGGAGATGAATCGGGCTAGATCATCTAAAGCTGGGTTCTCATAGGCAGGCCCATGAGAATCGGACGGGTGGCCTCTCTGAAAGTGAGGTTGCTGCTAAGGATGAGAGGGATATTGCTGCTGAGGATGATACTACTGAGGCTGTTGCTGCTGCCTCAACGACGGTCCCTGCTGATAGGGACGAGGATCATGTCGCTGGTAATGGGGTTGAGGATGTGGTTGTGGCTGTGGGAACTAGGGCTGCTGCTGCTATTGACTGATCTGGCCACCCTGAACTGTAGGCTGCTATTGGGAAGAGGTACCTCCGCTCAACCAACGGAATCTGGGATGGTCTCGTCGGATCCCAAGCTGAGGTCGGTCATACCAAATCCCGCTGACGTCCATCAACAGCTCATGCTTGTAGGTGGGTGGGGAGAGAACTGCCAAGGGCTGATCTGGCTAGTAAACCACCATCTGGTTGTCTTGAGATGGTGGTGGTTGGACATACTGCTGTTGTTGCTGGAACGGCTCTGTCTAAATATGATGCACCTGTCGGTAGTGGGTAGAGGGCTGGGTCGAGCTGCTGCTGCTGCTGGGATCTGCCCGTGACCTGAGATGGGGCTGAGAAGCCGTCTATGCCTCCTGGAGACACATGATCCGGGTCTTCAGGTCACTCAGCGTCTGTGCCATCTGATCGATCCGAGTCATGTCCTGGTACTTCTTCTTCTCAATCAACTCAATGCGGTCCAACTTCTCGTTGATAATCCCCATATCAGGGTCGTCGACTCTGCCTATGCTGCGGCTGCTGATGAAATAGATGGACCAGCATCAACCTGTGCTATCCTCTGATAGGACATGGCTTGTGGTGTGGGCTTCCCCTGTGTGTACAATCAGGTATGGGACATCACATTGTAGTTCTCAGCCATCTCCTCGTAGATGGCCCAGACCTGATCCTTATCCTTGGCGAAGTAGGAACCCCCTACAAGATGCATTGACTAGCCCCTGCAACTCTGGTATAAGCCCGCAGAAGAAACTCTGGACAAGGTTGGGCTTAGATATATCATGATGGGGACACCGGTCTGTGTGCTCCCTAAATCTGTCCCAGACCTCGTGAAATTGCTCATTGGGGAGCATGGAAAAGTTGCTAATCAGGGCCCTGGCTGCATTCGTCCAGCCGAGTGGATAGTAGTTGTTCAAGTACTCATTCTAGAGCTGTTCCCAAGATGTGACAAATCTCCCTAGGTGCTTCAGCCAGTTTGCTGCTCTGTCTACTAGGGAGAATGGGAAGGCCATCATTTTGATGGTGTCCTCATCTACGAGACGATCGTGGACAGTACTGCAAATCATCTCGAACTCCTGGAAATGGAGGTGTGGCTCCTCTGTGGAGAGTCCGTGGAAGCGAGGTAGAAGCTGGATAGTCTGAGGTGGGAGCTTGAAACTCCCAGAATGGCCGGCAACTGGATCCATCTGTGGGTGAGAGTTGCACCAGGGTTGTGCAACTCCCTCATCGATCGGGTATGTGTTGTTGGCTGTGTTGTCTCCTCAGGCTCTTCTCTCTCAGGGTTTCCTCCTCCTCCTCCACCACCAGCTCTACACTGCTCCCTGTCGGCTCGTATATGCTCCATCTTCCAGCGCATATCCACCATGAAAGCCCCCTGATCCCGGATCTGACGCTGCATGGTCTCTAGGGAGGCTAACAGGGTGTTGTTGATGGTACCCTAATCCAATACGTACGTCTGAGTCCCGGTGGGTCCACTGGTGCGCTCCTCACTGCTGGTCATGGTCTCTACAAAGGAAAAAGACCCAAACTCAGGTGTTGATAAATCAACTGTCTGTTGTGTTCTCTGCTCGGGCACCTCAGGACTGATAGAAGGGTGGTCGAGGGGGAACAGGGTGGAGTCGAACTCAGGTTCGGAGAGCGGGTCTCGGCTCTCGTGAACCTACCTAGATGAGCGGGTCGGAGTGCTCGAAAGCGGTGCAGCCAGAGGCTGCCTAAGGGACCTCCGACCCATCATCTTGATGTGGCGAGTAGAGGCGGACGAGATCTGGAAAGCATACAAGATCGGTCAAGCAAACCCCGATTCACCTACGCAGTCAGAGCTGATGACCGTAAAGGTTCGGTCTTTTATCTTATCGATTTTATTAGGTGATCAAACAGTCTTTCAGAGCGATTAAGCAAGCTGTTGGGAATCCAACACTCCCAGGAGACTGTCCCGATCTAAATTAGATCTTTCCCAACCAGTACAAGTCACGGACCGTTTAATGGCTACCCGATCGACTCGCTCTGTTAAGGATATCGAGTCCCGCTTTACCGGATACCAAAGCGATCCTCACTGGAGAACGACTAACCTGAAACCAATAGTCTGAAGATAGGTCGGATGTGGCTCTAGCCTAGTGTCCGGGTCACTCTCTCACTCATCCAAACCATACAATGAGGGGATTACTCTCCCAGAAATATTTTTAGGTTAAGTGTCTTTTAGGGTCAAGTATGCTTAAACAGTCCCAATTTTATGATTTTTCTTTTTAGGTATTTTTCAAATAAAACAATGCCTAACGATTTTTTTATTCTCCTGGTTATTTTAAGTCCAAAAATAGGGGAGAAAGCGAAAAAGCCAATGCACGACTAAACACGATGTTGCATGCAGAGTAAGAGATGCGTACCTGACTCCAGCTCTCTACATGCAAAGTGATCCGTGCATAAATTAAAAGGCAAAAAGAAACCTATCTGTATGATTCAAGAAGAAATCGACCTTACACAAATAATTTCTACTCGTAAAGAACTGTAGCAAACGGGTGAACAAGAGGGGTTGGGGTCCGATCTCTGATGCCGATCGGTGCCCGTCACAACAGATCCTGCCAGTGTTGTATACGACCTCTAGCGGCACGTGACCCCTCAAGTGATCAGGTTAACTTTTTATTGGTGAGTTAATTAATAAGGTCCAATTATGATCTATAGGAACAGGCAATCAATTAGGGTTGGGCCTTAAGTAATTATGTCATAAAGCAAGCAAAAATCCCAAGTCTAATGGCCAAAACCTTTGAGAATCAAAAAGAAAATAAAAGCGGTCAAAATCAAAACTGGCGGAAATTCGCGGTGAGGTCCCTCGAGCACACTGGTGCTCGGCGAAACAGACCCTGAGATAACCACCAAGTCTGAGTCTGAGAGTATGTCATGTGTTATTATAATAATAATGCAAAACTAAGCCTAAGTCTAAAACTAAACTACGGCTCTCGAACTTCTGCTCCTCCTTTCCTACGCTCTCCTGTGGCTCGATGCTGAAATGAGCCGCCTCCAAGTCACGTGAGTGCCTCGGCTCCCCGAAGATAGCCACCCTCGCTCGTCAGGCCCTCGCAAGAAAGTTAGAACAAAAATTATGTCAGTCCACAGTTATTATAAAAATGGAAAATAAAATAAAATAAAATAAAAGGAAAATAAATGTAAAAATAAAAACAAATAAAATAGAATAAAATGAAATAAAACAAAAACACAAATAAAAATAAAAAGAAATCAAACAAAAGGAAAGAAAATAAAAGGAGAGAAATAAAAATAAAGCCGAAAAAGGGAAAACCGACTACTAAGCCGTGCTCCCCGACAACGGTGCCATTCTGATGAGCCAAAAATCCCGAGCGACTGAGGGTAAAATGGTATCAATGGTCGTTACGACCTCAACTACTTGGATCGGGCTCGATCAAGAAGAAGAGAAGACCACCAAAATAGAAATCAATCACTCAAGTAAAGATAGCAGTCTCGCTAATTTATTTAACCTAGTATAGCTATCATGGTCGAACACAAGAAGCACGTGATGCTAACGTTATGAAGTAGTCAGAAATCCAAATAAAAAAATTGGTGGATTTTATGTTTTTCAATTTTTTTGTGATTTTTAATATTAAGAAAAAGGATAAAAGAACTCAAAAATTCACGATTCAACAATTATTTAAAGTGTCAAAAACACTCAGAAAATTCAAATAAAAATATTTTTGAGTTTTTAAAATATTCAAATGGTTTTGTTAATTTTCTTAGATTTATTCTAATTTTTAATTAATTTTCTAAAAATCAAACAAGTCAAAAAATGACAAGCAGTGTACAACCAGAATCTAAAGGCAAGTTAAAATTGCTTAAAATGCCTATAAAATTCAAGCGGCAATTTTATGTGAAATTGCAAGTAAAAATATAACTACAGAATAAGAAAACACATTTTTTGAATTTTTATGAATTTTTATGATTTGTCTAATGTTTTTAGTCATTTTCAATTTTTTGAGTTTATAAAAGGAAATGCAACAAAACTTGGATAGTAATTAAAACAACACAAAACAAGCAAACACAGATTTTTTTCAGAACTTTTCAAGACTTTTTAATATTTTTAATTGATCTTCTAAAATAGACAAGAGCAATTTTTATGGTTTTTGAATTTTTGAAAATATTAAACAAAAATAAAACACAACGAAAAAATCACAAAAATTCCTGCACCATGGCAGGAGCCATGAATCAAAATTTCGTGAATTTTGGACAATATTTGCTATTTATTAAATCAAAAATCAAACACATAGAGTACATGGACTAATTTGCGAAGAAAACATGTTTCTGGTCCAATAAATAACACACATACAAACTATAGAGTCCTATCTGTAATTTTTCCACGAATTTTAGCACATGTCTCAAATTAGTACGCACAGGACTATAACTGCAAATACTAAAACTAAACATTCATTGCGTAACAAATAATAAGTCTAGGGGAAATACTGTAAATAACCCACAAGTACACATGACGAAGCACGTGAGGCCACACAGAAAGGACTAAAAAGTAAATATGGAAAATAACAGGTGCTAAAGTGCAAATATGTCCACTATATCACTTTTATTTTACAGACTGAGATGAAAAGTAAAATAAACACAGGGTAGATGGAGCAAATTACCCATACAACACGTAAGCGTCGCGTGGGGGGGGTGATAGGTGTCTGGCGCTGAGTGGAGTCAGACGTGCGGCTTTGGTGCTGGCAGCTATCAGATCCAACGATCGTCAGAAGGTGCGGACATGGGCAATACAAGGGCCGTTAGATCTGACATCTAACGGCCTGACAGCTACTGTGAATGGACGGCGAGGATGGCATCTGGGCGAAGGAGTCGATCCAACGGCGGAAAGCAGCACTGGAAGAACTCCGCCTGGGCAAAGTTCACCGGAGCACCAAGGGAGATCGACGACTCTGATGAATGGTCGGACATCGGCAAACAAATCGAGGGCTCCTCCGCATCAGGTGAACGGGTCGGATGGGCTCGCTGACGGTCGGATATCTAGGATGGTGGTTGGGACATGGGTGAGCTCCAGCGAAGGTGGTCTAAGGCGATATCAGGTGTCTCCACGCGTGCCAAGCCCTGCAAGGCAAAGCTCAGACTCAGAGCAAGGTTCCGGTCAAGGTTATTTGACTGAAATCAAAGAGAAGCGGCGATGGATGGAAGGGGAGTTTACGATGAAGCGATAGAGGAAACCGATGGCCTAATCCTAGCTAACCAAGCCAAGCCTAGGATGATCAGGTTGCGTAAGAAGGGTGGCGATGAGCAGGTGTATCGATCGGAACGGGTGGAGGTGACTGATGGAGCTCTGACCGACTGGTTGAAGATGGCGGAGGTCCGACGGAGGATGAACTAAAGATCTAATAGATACAGGAGCTAAGGACTGCGGGATAGATACCTGAAGATCCTAGAGGAATCCTGAGCTCTAGGGGGTGCTGTCAGTAGGGGTCGTTTCCTCGGCCTCGCTGCGGAAGGCGGGGGAGGCTCGTCGCGGCAGTGCTCCGGCCATGAGTCTTGAGCCTCGGCTGCAGCGCTCCTCTTCGATGCCCAAGGGTCTCCTCCGATTGCTGTCACCAAGGCGAAGGATTCTATGGTCTCAAGGGAGTGTGCGGCGCGAGCTCGTGAGCAGGGGAGTCGATGGAAGAATATATAGCACATCACAGGTGGTCGGAGCAATCGGGAAAGGGTGCGCAATCCAAGGTCAATCCGCGACTCCCTAGGGATCCGCGAGGAGCACTGATCCACTACGGGGGCGCCGAAATCGAGGCATGAGTGAGCAGGATCTGATCGAGAAAAATGGGAGAAGACGGGGCGTGAGTCGGATCCACGCACAAGAGGGTCTGGGAGGGGTATGACCGGGGTCAACATCCCTCCTAGACCAATCAGAAAAAAAGCTGGTCAAAAAGATTTGTAAAATAAACTAAAAATAGAAAATGATTTCGAATTAAAAAGTGTTCAAAATGAAAAATATTTATTATTTTCTAAACTAATTTTTTGTGATTTTTTTTATTTTTATGAAAAATAAATTTTGGTATTTACAGTATATTATATTATATAAAGGTATAATATACCTATGTATTTTATACAATTATTTTTATTTTCTTATTTTTGCACAAATACCCAAATTTTATATTTTATTTATTTACAATATAATATTTGGAGTATAAAATAATTTTATTTTATTTTTATTAGTTATTTACAAGTGTAAAATAAATAGGTATATGATACATATATACATGTATTATGTAAAAGGTGAGAGAGAAAGAATTTTATTTTTATTTTTATTTTATTTTCTAATTTTTATTTTGATTTTAGAAATATATACAAGGGGATAAAAATACATTTTTATATTTATTTTTGTAAAAATAAATTATATACATAAAAGGTGTATGTACAAGGTAGAGTGGCCCTATCTCTCTCTACTTATTTTATTTAGCGATCAGGTCCATTCTAGACCCTCTCTTGGGTTCAGGTCACTTAATATTTATTCTAAATATTTCCTTCTTTTTCTTTTATTCTTTATTCATTTATTTTTCACAAATTCATGCTAATTATTAATTATTAACAAATGCATACTTATTGCTAATTTATTGTATTTACAATTATATGCATGATGCTTTGTCAAGATAAGTAGCTAAAATAAAAGAATAAAGAGTGATGAATGAGGATTCATCAAGACCCCGCCTCATTTGAAGATTCTCCTATATATACATATATATACATATATATACATATATACATATATACATACATATATACACATATATATACATATATACATATATACAATATATATATATATATATGAGGAAAGGGATCCAACTCCATCGAGTAGGTAACTTACCTACTCCATTTTCATTTTCCCACTTTTTTTATTTTTTTTAAATACTTCCAAGGATTTTCATAACTATATCCCGCTAATGTCATTCAAACTTCATTAGAAATAGAGACTCCTATGCCCTCCATCCAGAACGGGTAAATTACAGTAAATCTATGTCTGTTAAAATTACATGTTATGGATGGAGGGCGTAGGAGTCTCTGTTTCTGACAAAATTTAAATGACATATTAGTTGGATATAGTTATAAATATCCATGGAAGCGTTTTTTTTTAAAAAGTGCATTGATGAAAATGGAGTAGGTAAGTTACCTACTCCATGGAGTAGGATCCCTTTCATCTCTCTCTATGTATGTGTGGGTGCACATGCGTGCGTGCGTGCGCATGCGTGCGTGTGCGTGTGGGCGTGTGTGCATGGGTGTGTGGGTGTGGGTGTAGGTGTGTGTGTACGTGCGTGCATGCGGGTGCGTGCGGGTGCATGGGCGTGTGTGGGTGTGCGCGTGGGTGCGTGTGCGTGTGTGTGTGTGTGTCTGTGTTAGCGTGTCCATGTGTGTTCTGTGTTTGTGCGTGTGTGCGTGTGCGTGTGCGTGTACGGGCGTGCCCGTGTGCATGCCCGTGCGTGTGCGTGTGCATGTGCGTCTATGTGTGTGTGCGTGTGTGTGTCTTTGTATGTGTGTGTGTGTGTGCGTGTGAGCGTGCATGCGTGCGTGCGGGAGCGCGTGCGAAAGTGCGTGAGTGCGTGCGTGCGTGTGCATGCGTGTGCGTGCATGCGTGTGCGTGCGTGCATGTGCGTGCATGCGTGCGTATGTGTGTGTATGTGTACGCGTGTGTGTATGCGTGTGTATGTGTGTATGTGCATGCGTGCGTGCGTATGTGTGTGCATGTGCGTGTGCGTGTGGGTGTGCGTGTGAGTGTGCGTGTGTGTATGTGTGTGTGTGTGTACGCGCGCGCGCGTGTGTGTGTGTGTGTGTGTGCACGTGTGTGCGTGTGTGTGTGTGTGTGCATGTGTGCATGAATGCGTGAGTGCGTGCGTGAGTGCGTGCGTGCGTGCATGAGTGCGTGTGCACGTGCGTGTGTGTGCGTATGTGTGCGTGCATGCGTGCGTGTGTGTGTACGTATGTGTGTGTGTGCGTGCATGCGTGCGTGAGTGCGCGTGCGCATGAGGGGATGTGTGTGTGTGTGCGCGCGCGCGCGTGCGTGTAGAGGATTGATCCTGTGAGAGCCAAAAATTGTGAGAGCATGAGACCAAGGATTCTTGACCATTAAACACTAATCTATGTCACCTCTCTCCTCATTGATTATAGGAGGAGAGAGAAGAGAGAATCTAGTTGTCCAAATTCACTTCTCTCATGCTCTCACAGTTTTGGGCTCTCACAGGATCATCTCTCTGTATGTTTGCATGTGCGTGTGCGTGTGTGGTCTAGATTCACTGCTCCCATGCTTTCACAGGTTTTAGCTCTCACGGGTTCACCCCTATATATATAGCGAGAGAGAGAGAGAGAAAGGGTTGATCTTGTGAGAGCCAGAATGTGTGTGTGCGTGTGCGTGTGTGTGCGCACGCGTGCATGCGTGTATGTGTATGTGATCTACGAGAGCATGGGAGAAGTGAATCTGGACCACTAGATTATGCTCTTCCCTCCCCTCCTGCAACCAATGAGGAGAGAGGTGATCGAATCTGGTGGTCCAGAGTCATTGCTCTCGTGCTCTCAAAGATTTTGGCTCTCACACGATCATCCCTCATATACATACATATATATACATATACATATATATAGGGGACCTTTCAAATGAGGTGGGGGCTTTTCTGAAATTGTAAATGCCACTGTGAATTTAGTAAAAACTCTGTAATAGTTTTGTAAAAGTATAAACTGCACATTATAAAAAAATGAATTTTGTAAAATATAGCATCCAAATTTAAATTAACATTTCCATCCAATAATAATACTTTCATAATTTTATTTCACTTTATATGTTGTGTTAATATTCATTGTTATATGTATGAAACAAGAAATTGTAGAATATATTGGAAAGATGCCTAAATTGAAAGTTGATCCTGTGAGAGCCAAAATCTTTGAGAGCATGAGAACAGTGATTCTGAACCACTAGATTCGGTCACCTCTCTCCTCATTTCTTGCAGGAGGAGAGGGAAGAGCATAATATAGTGGTCCAGATTCATTGCCCCCATGTTCTCGCATATTTTAGCTCTCACAGGATCACCCTCTATATATATAGAGGCTGATCCTGTGAGAGTCAAAACGTATGATGGCATGAGAGCAATGATTCTGGACCACTAGATTCAACCAGGAGAGAGAAGACAGAATCTAGTGGTCCAGAATCACTGCTCTCATGCTCTCACAGCTTTTTGCTCTCATAAGATCACCCATATGTGTGTGTATGGGTGTGGGTGCGTGCGTGTGCGTGTGTACGTAATCTTGTGGATATATGAGATGCATGGGGGAGGACAACATAAGATTTGTAGAGTAGCTTTTTTGACGAGGATATATACATAATTGAAGGATCTCAACAGGGGTATAAAAATACAAAAATAAGGAATTTCGGCAAGCTTAAAATTTTCCATTTGTTCTTTTATTGTTTAGGTTTGTTTCATTCGGAGAAAGGATGCGCTTCCATATCTTTCCATTTAGATCGGTTAAAGGTAAAATATATGCTTCGGACGATTTTAGCAGGATAGTTGGAGTTGTTTCGAGCGATTTTGTAAGAATAGTTATAAATTTCTTTCATCAAAATATGCTTCATCTGCAGGTTTATTGAGAATTCTATGTAAATATATTTGTTTTTTTCGAACAATAATAGCAATACCTTGCTATATACAAATTGTCATCCGAATAATTTTATATTTTGATTGAAAATGCCCAAGAGTCCAAGATAATAGCTTTTAGTCGATCCTATCTTGCGGAATGGAAAAAGCCCGAGTCCGAAACCCAAACCTTTGATTGAGGTGTTTGACCCTTGTGTTTCAGCTATGATGTTTTTCTGCTTCTTTAGTGATGGGGGGAGCAAACACATGGACTTTGGTGTAGATTTTTTAGCATACTCCAGTCCTGGATGTATCTCTTACGGCTATGCTCTTCTTGAACTTCCCGCCTCCATTGATATCCCAGCCAAGACATAACCAAAGCAACATAGGTAAAGGTAAAGTCAGGCCAATTGCAAGCACAAGGGCTCGATCACACACATTGATTTTATCAGACCTTCACTCTTCTTGGAGAGACAATCCAACCCTATATAACACACAGATATAGCTCAAAAGACATGACAAGGAGGTTTTTACGAAGGAAAGAAGAGGGGAAACAGCCAATTGAATCTGGCATATAGTTGATGGTGAACGTCTCATTAATACCATTTTGGATTCTTGAGCTTATCTTAGAAGAAGGTCACGTCCATTCACCATCGATCAGTAAAGAGCGCAACCATGAGAGGGCGTCCTTGGGCCACAACGGACTCTTCGCCCCGGATAAAAAGGGGCGCAAGATTAATGAACAAAGATAACAAGCAACAATAACACAAACAAAAGATTTCTCAAAGGAGACCCTCAAAAAGGAAATCTTATTTCCAATGTCAACCCATTTAGCTCCAACAGCATTTACCGCAATCAACATGAGGATGACGTCACCTAATATTTGGGTTTTCAAGCTAAAGGCTAGTATACGAAAACAAACCATAATTAAGATTAAATCGGACACTGTTATACCAAATCCAATTGAACCTTAACATGACAATATTCGGTCTCTATTCAACACCTTTTGATTGTCAAGAGAACTAAAGATAACAAACAAAGATCCACAATATAAACGCAGATAAATTATTCTTCAACTGAAGTTTCATACATATTTTAATTAAAACGCAATCTACAATCACTGTAGTTACCAAAAGGATGCTATTTTATAACTTAATACGTTAACCTTCACATTTTAATGCTATGTTCAGTATCCAGTACCAGATTCTATTATATGCCAGCATTCATTCCAATCTCGTTTTGCTCCACCCAGCAATAAACCTATTTACACTGATGACGAGAAGCGTCAACGTACCGCCCCCTATGTCTTGTCTTGGTTCAATACTTTGCAAAGGGCTCTGCAAGGGATGCATGCTAGTTTAAAAACTAGTCTCAGCTACAACGCGTTGGATATAGCTCAAATGAGGGAAGGATCGTCATATCCTAAAGAAGAAACGCAGGATGACAAAGGGTATAAATTGGTATTGGATAAAACAATGTACACAAAAAAGAGCGAATATACGGCAAAGAGTATGTAAACCCGGACGAACTAAGTGGTGGAATTTTTAAAAATGAGGAAAATGGTTTGGAGAGGAAAAGGTGCTTCAAAATCAACGGAGATCATCTGAGAAACTCTATGGGGATGTCGAGAGATAGACAACGCCTTATGCTAAAAAATGGCCAAGAAGGTACAAGGCATGTCCAACGAAGGTACACAAGCAAGTTTTGTATTAACTAGAACTAAATGAAAAACATGGAGAAATTTTGACATAATAGAAAGCCTTTCCTCTATGAGGAAAACTTGTGGGACAACAAACAGATGAAGAAAGCGATAATGATAATGAAGCAAAAGTGCAAGCTTGAGAACAGGATCCATAAAGCGTGTCTGAAGTAGGAGATATATGGTAAAATTAGACTGAGAAACAGCAACTCAGTTATCAAAAGTACATATCCAGCATACAATTTCTGATTAAAGGACATTTTTTGAGACGCCATAGGTTGGCCACGATAAGATGGGCACCCCAACTTATATGTACAATAAAAGGTAAGGGTGTTCACAGGAAGAATACCCGATCCGTTCAATCATGACACTCCCCGACCCATCATTAGCGGGTCATGGGTCGTTCCAGCTCATTCTAACAGGTATCCACTTCTAATGAGTAGCCGGATTATATGAACGGGTAATGAGTACCCGCAAGTACTCGTGATTTTTTTTAGAAAAAGTGATAATTAATTGACATCAAAATGACAAGACCTACAATCTAATCCCAATGTAGAATTATCTGTGGCATATTTCGCCGTTGGAAGGTAACGTCGTATTGTAGTTTCATTCCAAAAGCAAGATGTGTTAAAAGATTGGTACATTTATGCAAATTACATGTAATATAAATTTCTCAAATTGAAACAATTGGAGTTAGTAATGAATGAATAATAAATTAATAATCATCCCTTATTTAGTCAACTATAAAATGTAGTATTTGATTTCTGATTATCTGCTTTTTCTTATCAAAATATGCTTTTTCTTATCAAAATATGCGGTTATGTTGGACGCATCATAATACCCTTTCAAGAGAAGGTTACCTTGATTTCTATGTTGGCATCAAGGCTTGATTGAGCAACAATGTATGCTCTTTGTGAAAACAAATGGCAAACTATAAACCCCTTCCAGTCTCACAAGGACGCAATATACGATTAATCATGATCAAACAACATAACCTGATCTAATATGTGTCATAATGGATGATATGATGGCAGAAGATGATAAAATCAAACACCCAAAATGACATGTTCTTTTAAAAAACACATCAAACCGAAAAATACGCACAAAATAAAAGTCCAAGAAATAGGTTCTATTGGCAAAATATAACTATAGAAGAAAACAAGAAAAGCAACAAAACAACATCAATGATAATATAATAAGGAAAAGAAGAATGAGAATGGGAAAGAAGGAAAATCTTATTGGACCAAGAACAAAGCAACTCGAACAGATGTTTCACTTTGTAATGGAATCTAGGGCAGTGAGGGGACTGACCAAAGAACCGCAACAAGTGGTGAGGCAAGGAGGACGGCTACGGCCGTGCCAACAATCGATGTCACAGTGGTGGCGCGAAGGCGGGGTAGAGAGTTGTGGCAGGCAGGAAGGCATGGAGGGGAGCGACAGCAAGGCATGGAGGGTTGTACCAGGCGGTGAGGCACTGGGAGCCAACCCTAATTGAGAAGGAAAAGGGAAGCGGGAGCGCAAGGTTGGGCATGCGGGCCAAGGTTCAACATGTGCTGGATACCCAAATGGGTACCGGTTCTTCTCGTGGGTCTTTCCACCAGGTCACTCCTGTTTAACGGGTCGCAACTTACATGTACCCGACCAGGATATATTTGGGATACCTACGAAATTAGCATCAAATAATTGGATCAGGGCGGGTACCCATTCGACCCTAATATATTGGACACCCCTAATAAAAAAGATTGCAAATAAATTTGTAAAGATCATGCCTAAAAAAGGGCCCTTGCATGCTCAATCGCATTCTCAGCGTAAAACCTATCATCTTTGAATATCATTCTATTCCCTGCCATCCAAATGGACAAAACTTCCCATGGATTCCGAATTTCCCACTACACCTTCCATCCCCGGACCCGTTCCAGCTGCTTCCCATGGCATGCTAGACGTAGAGATGAAAACGAATCAAATATGGATATTTTCATATCCATACTCGCTTCATCTATATCTAATATGAAACATAATAAATATTAATAATATATTATAATAATATTTTGTATTCGAATATTCGGATCTGAATCCGGATCTTTTTGTTATTACTGATATTCATATCAATATTCGGAAAATTTCTATAACAAGTATCCATATTCGATTCATATTCAACTAATACAATTATGGATATCCATATTCAGGTATTTTCGAATATGGCAAGTGGATATTCAGATATACTATCCATTTTCATCCCTATGACCATAAGGAATTTACATATTCAGACTGGGTGTCGAGCAGGCTTGCCATCTCCCTGCCCCTCTAGATTCAAAACACTCGATCACCTACCATAAATATAGTCAAATCCTAGAAAAATTCTAGCTCTCATTGCTTCCGTGAGGATACACCCTCGTCTGAGCAACCAAACGAAGATTTTAAACCTTAAGGGATTTTTCCATTCCCAAATCTGAGCACAGTCCTGCACAAGAGGCCTAGGGTCAAATATATCGGAACCAGAGAGGAACTTGTAGGCTTTCTTAACTGGGAGAACACCATCACTCCATATCCACGAATCCTTCCCTTCTAAGGACCCCTCCAAAGCGGACAACTTCCCAGACATCAACAAGAAATCTTCTACCCTTTTGATCCAAGAGATCTGAGGAAAAAGTTGGGGTACAAGCCTATCTCAAACATCTACAACCAGAGCATCTTTGTCCAATTACGAAGGCAAACAAACGGGGAAAATTCACAGAATGCATCGTCCTCCATCCAGTCATCTTTCCAAAATGAGATGCCCTCTCCCTCCCCTACCACAGAGTGCACCGAAGCAAATACCTTTCCACAAGGTAAACAGAGACATTACCACATTCAGTCACGCAGAAATCCCAGATGAAGTCATGTAAATAGATCTGATCAACATAGGAAGCAAATCTGATCGCTAGCTCCATATTTCGATAATAAATTTTGAAAGCAAGGCTAGGCCTTATTCATTTCTGCCAACTGCACAATTCCAAATCCCCCTTCCATGAAAGGTGGTGCCAATACATCTCACCCGAGCAGTGAAATATCTGTGGTTTGCCTCAACGATGATCAGAAAAAGTCTCATCAGCGACCGCATGCGCTTACTAACTTAAACCGACAGCAATTGGGACGATAAGAAGAAAATCGAGATAGCAGATAGCACATTTTCTACAAGCACCAATCTCTTTCCTCTTAAAAGACAAGATTCTTTCCATATGGCTAGCTCATTTTCCAACTTTTCAATCACCAAAAATCGAATCAACCAGCTGGCAACCCAAGTAATAGGCAAACTCCTCAAGGCAGTCCTTAGCACCTCCTCACTGGACACCACCTCTTCTGCTGCTAAGGTCAAATGGCACAGAGACCATTAAAGATATCAACCCGTTCCTAGAAAGGTCTCCATAGGTATCACTCTCATCCCCTTAATGTTTTGCGCTATTCTCTGAGCTATATGGACCCGTCTACAGGGGTAGGACCAAGTCCTGGCAACAAGTTCTCTAATACCATCTTCTAGTAACTGTTTTTTTTCAAATCTGAACCAGATCCGAATTCCTAGCCATCGTCAGATAAAACAGCTCCAAAAGCTCCACAAATACAAAGAAACAATCCATACAAGGTCAAGAGGCATTATTCCTCATAGTGAACTTCCTGAGGACACACATCCAACACCTCCAAAGCAAAATCCGTCAACAAAAAAGGCCTCAAAGCCGAGATATAATCCCCTTTCTATCTCTTGGTCTATCAGAAGCGAATAGTGTGACACTAAAGTCCACCAATAACACACATTAGATTCAGGAATGTAGACTGCACTTCATGCCGCTCATTCCAATGTTCCTCCATGTGAAAAAAAGAATAAATTATTTATTCAGGAAGCCCTAGGGTTCTCTTATATAGGAGAGTAACATGGTGGGCAAATTACATAAGAAGACAATGGAAAATAAATAATACATAAAAGACATGAAATATAACTAATATGTCAACACTCCCCCTCAAGCTGGTGCGTAGATATCTATCAGGCTAAGCTTGGAGCTGCATCTCTAGTAAGACCCTCTGGCTAGGGCCTTGGTAAGTACAACAGTTGTCTGGTCTCCAGAGCTGACATGAGTAGTGGAGATGATAACCTTTTGTATCATGTCACGAATGTAGTGACAATTCATCTCGATGTGCTTGGTCCTCTCATGGAATGATGGGCTGTTTGCAATGAAGAGAGTGGCCAGGTTACCACATTGGAGGTCCATGGGAAGAGGCACCTCAATAGTTAGGTCAGTAAGAACAGGTCTAAACTACTTCATCGTTGTACTAGCTTGTGTCATAGCATGCTTCATGGCCAAGTATTCTGATTCTGCACTAGATCTGGCAAGCACAATCTGCTTCTTGCTCTTTCATGACACCAAGAAACTTCTTATGAACATTGTGAAGCCAGAAATAGACCATATCCTTGGGACAACCTGCATAATCTGCACCCTACACATGTTGTAACTGCAAGGGAAGTACCTTTGCTAAATAGAAGACCAGTGCCAAGTGAGGCCTTCAGATACCTTAGAATCATATGGATTTCATCCATATGTACATGTCTAGGTTGCTCCATAACACGTTGCTCACTTCAAAGGATATATCTGGCCTGGTGATAGTCACATAAAGAAGCTTCCTAACAAGCTCCATGTACCTCCTCTTGTCGACCTCCTCAGAGTCATCATCATAGAGCTTCATGCTCGGGTCCATAGGAGTAGTGGCAGGCCTGCAATCTACCATGCATCTCTCAGAGAGAATATCTGTAACATACTTCTTCTGGATAATCACAAGACCTCACTGGTTCTTGGCGAACTCCGATCCAAGGAAGTAGTGTAAGCTACCAAGGTCCTTGGTCACAAACTGCTGACCTAGGATATCCTTAACAACTTGTATGCTCTGCTCGTCATCCCTTGTAACAATGATATCATCAACATACACACGTATGACAATTGTACATCTCTGAGTTTTCTGAATAAACGGTGAATGGTCGACAGTCAATCTCACAAAACCATGTTACTCTATCAAGTTCGAGAGCTTCTGGAACCATGCTCTTGAACTTTTCTTAAGGCCATAGATCACCTTGTGAAGCATGCAAACCTTCTGACACTCCCACTCAGCAGCGAACCCAGGTGGTTGCTGCATGTAAACCTTTTGTAAGTCACCATAGAGAAAAGCATTCTTCACATCAAGCTGATAGAGGGACCAATCTCGTATTACTGCAACAGATAGAAGTATATGTAGAGTAGAATGTCTGGCCACTGGAGAGAATGTATCCCGATAGTCCACCCCATATGTTTGAGTGAATCCACGAGCCACAAGTCTCACCTTTTAACGATCTACACTGCCATCGGCTTGGCGCTTCATCGTGAAAACCCACTTGCACCCAACAACGGATGCGTCAATTGGAGTTGAAACAAGACTCCAAGTGCCACACGACTGTAGCGCGACCATCTCCTCCATGGCAAGATGCCACTGATGATCCTGAATGACCTCCTGATACGTTTGTGGTATCTCCACGGATGATAGTGCCACGATAAATCTCTTGAAATCCTTTGAAAGTCTGCTCAAAGAAACTTGGGCTGCAAGAGGATATGGAGCACAAGTACATCTCAACTTTCATAGAATAATATACACATCGAGATCATCTGCAACCTCCTGAATCTGTAAGGTTCCCTCTTAAGAAGGTACATGCTCATCCTATAAGGAATCCTGTTGCATGACAACTCAGTAGTGCCATCAGTAGAAACAATATGCTCATTACATATATGAGTGCTGGATGATGGGGAAGCCCTGTGAGCAGGGGGAACAGACCGAGACCTGCGAGTAAACAAATGTGGCAAAAACTGAGTCAAGGTGGGTGGTGGCCCAAGGACAACCACATGAGCAGGTGTAGGTATTGGAGGTGGTGGTGGAGGTGGTGTTGAGGGAGGTGATGGAGGTGGTAGAGTAAGTGCATGAGGTAGTAGAGCTGTATGAGGTGGAGGCATGTAGACCTCCTCATCAGAGTCAGAAAGAAATAGATTCTCAAAATTAGTCTCGATTTCTCCTCTCTTCAAAGAAGGTTATAACAGCTCCTCATTAAGGTGACACCGCACATCCCAAGCTGGTCACAACTACCAAACTAACAATGGATGAACACGACCAATAGACCAGCATGCTGATAATAAATGCCTTTCTTCTCACTCTGTCATACGTCGATTGCTTCTCCCTTTCGAGCCACTACTCTCTGTAAGTCAATCTCACTATAAAGATGATGGTGCCTTGATGAATCTGTGATTCATCATACTAAAAGATAAAAATAGAGCTTTGTTCCCGAGTAATTAGCTACATTTCATCATTTATTCTGCATTCTTATCATTCATGCGCTTAGAATTAATTTCCGCATTTTAACACTCATAATCGCATTTATAACCATCTTCATATTTGCACCTAACTTCATGCATTTCTAACTAATTCATGCTAACTCCAATTGACATAAAACCACCTCCATTGTGTACATATTACTAACAAGATTAAAGAAAAAACTACAAAAAATACTAACTCAAATAAGTGGCCCGTGAGACAAAACTCCAATTTCAGACTAGACAAACTAAAACGTTCATATCTTCCTCATACAGTGTTCGATTTAGGTCTACTTACTTTTAAAGTAATACAAATTCAAAGATCTTTAAAACAAGACCCATTTCATAAAAATCAGAGCTCGTATGTGAAAGTTGGGTTTTGAGCCTCTTTTGCGCATTTTGGCTTTTAGCAGTTTTTGACCCAATATTTTATTTACATAATTAAGCCTTTTTATTTTATTTCTTTATCATCAATATTCTTTGATGAAAGTTTTAATAAAATCCACAAAAATCCAAATTGGAAATAAGATTTAAATCAAAGAAACTGACTGAGTCTGTTTATCCTTTGCGAGTATGTATAAATTTCTCACTTTTTCGTCTTTATTTTATTTCCCTATTTTCTTGTTTATTAAAAATCCAAAAAATAGATTATTATGAAAATATTTATCTTTTATTTTATCGTTATTTTTCTCAATTTTTCTCTTAATTAAAAATCACAAAAAAATACAAAACTCAAAAATCAAGGTTATTTATATACATAGTGTATCTAAAAAATATAGTTTTGTACAGATGACCACTTTTGCTCTTGGTTTCTTCATAAAAGTTGTAGATCTTATCGAGACGAGCAATTTTCATGTTGAGCACTTTTCGATCTGAGGTCGTTTGCTATTTCTTCTGGATTTTTCTTTTATTTTTATTTCTCGATTTTTCTAGAGCTGACACATGGCAGCTCTTGGAGACGTCACGTGTCACTCGTTTTTAACACCCTTTTTATTTCATTTTTATTAAAAATATATAATATATAAAAAATAATAAATAAAAAAAATTATCTCCTTCACACCTCACATGCCATGCACGTAAGGTTTCTCTCTCCTCCGTCCTCTTCCTCTCTAGTCAACCCACCAACCCCGCAACTTCTGCCTCCTTCACACCCAACAACATGCACAACCACCGGTCGGCGACCCCTCCCTTATCCTCGCGGACGCCACACCAACCATCTTTATCCCCTTAGCCAAACTTTCTCCTATTTAAGTCGCCACCAGCCAACGATTTCCCCTATCCGCCACATCCTAGAGACAGGGAGTTTGAGAGGGAGGCCGGTGACAGGGGCCTCCCTTCTTGGGTGATCACCTCCTCCGACGAGATCCAACCGAGCCTCCTCCATCGCGAAGTCGAGGCGACAACCAAAGGAGAGGACCTCCGTCCTCACCCCAGGCAACCTCTATCCCTTTCTTCCCCTTTCCTTCTTTTCCCATATTTCAACCTTTTTCCTCTGTTTCATCCACCACACTCAACCAACGATCGTAGAACACGTGTGCACCGTCATCCATCCGCTCGACCACCGCCTCGTTGTTCATTGCCTGGGAAACTCCCTCCGTCGCATGAGTCAGCCTGCCCTTGCCTGAGCTTACACTCTACAGAACTAGAGCAAACACCCCCACCCCTGCGCACGAACGCTACACAACCCCATCGCCTCGAGCTGCCAACGCAATCCAGGCCATCTCCACATCCACCCAACCGCTCCGACACGCGTCGCCACACCTCCATTTGGCCTTCTCCCCGCGCCCCTAGGATTCGACCTCCACCTACGAGGAGAAGGGCCACATCTCTTGAAAATCATGAAGAAAATGGTGCAGCACCTCACGTGCTTTGCACCCCCTTTTGGGTCAATTGCATCAAGACCCTCTGAGGAAGCTCCGATCGCACTAGAGCCCCCAAGGCCAAGGGTCACAAGCTAGGCACGTGACCGTTTGGAAAAATTGAAGGACCCCCTTGATCTTCACTCAATTACAAGAAGGTACCCGTATTCTAGAAAGCACGTGAGGTGCACCTGCTCCATTAGCGAATTTGCAAGAAAGCACCTCATTGTTTTGGTAATTGCATCTGCACATTTCTTTTTAGTCAATTTTATTTTCTGTATTGCATTTAGAACCATGTATTTGCATATTTATTTGAACAATCATTCATCATCATTTTAATTATTAAAAAGTTGCATGATGTTTATCAATTAAGTCTCTATAATGTTGCATATTTGTGATATTTTTATTCTTCTGTGGTTAATTAATGATTATTATTCTTGGGGAAATTTACATACTTTGCGCATCTTGAGCTTCGAAATTCATAAGTAATTAACTATAGCTCTAAAAATTACCAAAAATTCACGGATTAGAGAATTAATTGTATTTTACATCAGACCCAAAAAGAATCGCATCTGCATGTAGGGTTTGCTCAATAAAAATTACTTTGTGGATTTCGATCTCTAATTTTTAATAAGTGCTAAATCTAGTATTTTTAAGGTTTAAGATTTATATGAGATCGATCGCCTCGTGATAAATCTTGGATAATTTTATCCCTTGAAAATAAACATGTTTAATATTTATTAAAATTATATTTTATTAAGGTGGAATTATGATGTCTTATTAATTATTAAAATTATATATATTATTTTTAACATATACTTTACGTGGAGATAATAGATGTTATTTCTTTCATGAAGGATGCATATAAAGTCACATATTTTTAAATGGCATAGCCCTCAAAATAATTTAAAAATGTGATTATATTTTAGATATATAAGGTGGAATTGAATAATTTATTTAATGCTAAAAGTGAAGATAAAAAATAACTAGAGGTATGGTAGAAATATAAATATAAGTTTTTTCTTAAATCTAAATGATCATCAAAGAAATATATTATTCTATTATATTTTGTATATTTCCCAATACAACGCACGGGTTCATACACTAGGTAAATAAAATAGCGAAGCCGCTTACATTGGATTGTTTTATATTTTTGAAATCCATAAATGAGGGGGATACACTCGATGGTGCACGCCCCAAGCCTTTATTGGATTGTTTTATCTTCGAGTGGTTTGATATTCTCATTGATCTTCTTTGTTGATTTGGGTCACAACTACACTATTATTTCATACTTAACACGAGTCGATTGGGCGGTCATCACATGGGTACATGAATTTCACTATAATAAGAACACTTTCATGTCCTCAGACAACATACCAGTCATGTTACAATGTTTAGTTGTGTCTCCGATTACCAAACCTCTACAGTGGTTGAACCCCAACACAACTACAACTTGCGGATGTGAAACCACTGTCGCTAAACCGAGAAATAGTCATCTCTCTGTGAAAGAACCATGGCATCCATTTTTGGTCGACAACATCTACGACTGATTAATTCCAATGTTAGCAGCCATTTAGTGGCCATAAATGCATATCAGGCATGCAATGGGCCTCCTGTTATCCATGAAGATGCTGCGACAAAAGAGGTATTTGAGGTAGGACTCATTGTTGTTATTTGTTGAAGAGGAAGTGGTTATGTTAGGGCAGATATATAGGACGATTGCCAGTTCGGTGGAAGGAGAAAAGGCATATGGTAGATATGATAGCAAAGGGGCACGTGTATTTGAGTACTTAAAATATGGGCGCGCGGCTCTCCTGCAAATACTATTAATCTCCTGCCATCTACTACGTGCAACAGAGATTTGTTGTAACCCGGGATTGTTCGAGCCGCTCGATAGAGATCGAACGATTCACATGGTAAGGGCCCACAAAGCCTCTGATTTCGTGTGAACCACTCAATCTCGATTGAACAACTTGGGTACACTCCGAATTGTAGCAGATCCCTACTGCACAACAAAGGATCCGCTCGGACTAATGGAAGAGATATTCGCGTCTTCCTCTTGCCCCATGCAGATGCACCCATTTGCATTATTAAATCAAACATTAAATCGAACCATTTAAAAAATATAAATAAAAAAACCATGAACAATATCTACTCAACAAGGAGTAATATATAGTAAGATAGGTTTAAAATTTATTAAAATTAATTATTGAAATTCATTTTATTTGCAATATTTTATTCACAGAAGATTCATTTTGCATCCAAAAAATCCAAAAACATTAGAGTAGCCTATTTTCATCACATTTAACATTCTGGCGAAGTTTCACAATTTTAGACATTGTTTGAACATAATTTGCATTTTAGCCCCCTAAACTTCGCCAAAATTACATATTGCGCATTTATCGCATTTAAAAATACTATAAAAGTACTTCTTTGAAAACATAAATTCTAGATCAACTTTAGACCAATCTAAGGAGACAGTTGCCTCCCTGAGTTCGAACTTGGACTTGTCCAAGTAAAAAAATCGACCGCTTGCTTTAATCGATAAATTAATTAAGTGGTTTTTGATCAACCATGAATTGCCCGCCTGCAATGAAATTCGTGTTGGACATGTGAGCCCACCGCGAGCCATTATGCAATAACTGTTATTGCAATTCACTCCTTAATCTGAAATGAAGAGTATATAATTTACATAATAGGTCCCTTAGTACTATTAGGGTTATGTACCATGGCCATCTTAATGATCATACAGTTGTTGGTTCAATTATTGAATCATAGAGGTTGGTGCTTAGATGAATATATAATGAGTTAGGTTGAGGACTCATCAAGCACCGTCAAATGATTATTAAGAGATGATCTCCAGCCTGAGTAGGAGATGGCAATCCTATCTCAGTTAGGCTGATATCTGACTGACCTCTTGATGCAGGTCCTCTGCATAGGAATAGAGATTCGGAGGTGTCAGATTAGTTAGGTCAAAGAGTTGACTTAATGAGATCGAGATAACCAAAGTCTTATATCGTATGCTGTCATGATATAGGCACACATCCTCTGACCGGAGACAGGTGTGTTACTATATGTCTGAGTATGTACATTTGGCAGACCAATAGGTTGCTGACCTAATCAATGTCTATACATCGGCGCGCTGGTGTGCATACAAGGGCATATGAGTAATACGATCTCTCAAAGGGATCATACAAGTTCAGTTACTGAACCGGAAGACATGAGCTCACTCATGAGATATTGGGAAGAATCAAATTCCATGCGCATGGTCGTCTCGCTTTGGAAGCTTGACTGAATTTGTAGGTTTGATATATACTTTTAGAAAGTATATGATCAAGACCTAGGTATGATATATGCTTTTGGAAAGTATATGATCGATACCGACTCCCAATGATCGAATGAGAAACTTACTGATAAAAACCCTGAAGTAGACAGTGTAAAGTTGATCTAATACTTCGGGTTTATTCTTAGTCTTCCATTATGCAGGATGTACAGGTATTGGGAATACCTGAGGGTGATGTGATCATAAACGATTGTATAACCATGACGCTTCCATTCCTAGGGAGTGATGAAACGGGTCTGGATTTTAGTGACTCCTCTCAGTAGAGAAGTAATCTGATCTTAGTCTAAATGTTGGACATTGATCTGAATGTGATTCAGATGCAATGAGAAGATTAGATTTGCGGTCTTGATTTAATCAAGCATCTATGGGAGGCCCGCGATCTGGTTTTAAGATATGATCTCAATATCCATGTCACTATACGTGGAATAATACAATCACCATGTCCTTATCTCCAAGTATTCGCGGAGAAAGCGCATTATCCTTGAAAGGGTTCATGGATAATTCTATTATTGATATATATATCCGAGCATTGAGAAAATGGATAATTAAATGTGATTTAATTATCATGAATAATATGAATTTGATTCATATTATAAGGAGAGTTATCTTAGATAATTAAATGTGATTTGATTATCAAAGATGTGAATAATGTGAATGTGATTCATATTATTTAGGCACATGAGAATAAGTTATCCAATATAATTAAATGTGATTTAATTATTATGGATGAAGAATAATGTGGATAGTAATATCCAATTATTCATAATATGTTATAAATGTGATTTATAATGTATTAGAGAGAGCTAATTAAAATTTATATTTGTTAATTAATTATTATGTGTATTGGATACACATTGTGTAATTAATTGATAATGTAAATTATATGTTGTTTTGGGTTGTGAATGTAATTCACAATTTTCCAATGTCAAGATTGCAATATTACCAAAATTAATTGTGAATTATTTTTGGTGAATAAAATCCCAACAAAAGTTGTTGGAATTATGGGAGAATTTCATGGAGATGTGTAATTTAATGATATTACATGAGATAATCTCCACCATATGGAGATGGTGGGCGGCTACCAATTCCACAAGGAAATTGGTGGCCGTCCCCACCATTCCTAATGGGGAGATCTTCATGCAAATCTCTCTCCATAATTACTTGATCTAATTTAGGACTAAAATATATTTGACATCTCAAATATATTTGATTTAAATTAGATTATTGTTTTGTTGGCTTTTACCAACAACAATCTTGACCATTGGATTGACATAAATCAATCTCATCCATTGATTTTATATGTCCCATGGATTGAGATCCATGGATCCCAAAACCCTATAAATAGAGAGGCATACCCATGCTCTCTCTTTACATGACATATGTTGTTGTAGCACATCTCTCTCTCTCTTATTCTCCACACGCCTACTCCCTCTCTCCCTCTCATGTGGCCGTCCACCATGGATGCCCTAAAGAGGTTCTCCATCGCCGCAGCATCGTCATCATGTTGCCCGATCGTCTGCTCGTGGAACTCTGTCTACTTCGGTGCGCCTCGCTCGTGAAGGAGATGTCGGATCTCGTGTGTCGAGATCAGGAGATCTGCCGCTTGGATCATCAACATGGATTGCGAGAAGCACGCGGTTCATCCCCGCGCTCGCAAGCGTCTCCTCCGTCGGATCGGACTTGAGACAGGAGGTCTCTTCGTTTAGAGACTTGATCGCAACCACGCTTCAAGAGGTAATCCTATTACTTGTTTGTGGTTTAGATGAAATGATCTGAGAAGTGTTCTTGGATCATGTGGTTTCGTCGTATAAAACTTTTTAATTTCCGCTGCATCGAGCAACTAGTGCGACTAGTCGCTCCTCGTCGTATTCGATACGACGCTCACACTTCCGTGATGCGCTTGAGGATCTAACCATATCCTTCAAGTGGTATCAGAGCCTTAGGTCGACGGTTTCGAATATAATTCGCTAACCGAGGACGACTTGGGTTCGTTAAGGTCGAGAAAGTTTTTATCGCATTTGATTTCGCAGATCTGTTTAGTAAATAAATTCGGCACTGTTTAAATTATTTAAACACGAATTTAATACTTGGATTTTTTCCCCATTAAATAAGGAAATCATAGGATCTGAGTTTGCGTAAATCGGATTTCGTATGCTCGAGATATGGTTGTTTTAATGAACATGTATGCACTGTTGCGGGAACTGTAGATATGAACGTGATTAAAATGTTAATTACTGTTTAGAATTGCCTCGAAATACGTGAAACATCACTTGAGTTCTGTCCTAAATCAAATTAGCAATCCATGAAAATTGATTTTATCTAATTTGGATTTAATATGATTGAGATATGTTAATTTTAGTAAGTAGGGGTCACTGCTGAAATTACATTCCTAATCAAGAACCATGTGATTGTCAATTAATGAAATTAATTGTTAATTTCTAGAAATAATTATGGAAAATATTTGAGAAATATTGGAAGATGATTATTTCCTTAATTGACTTGGCCTCAACCAATTAATTGATTAGATTTGATCTAGATCATAATTGGAAACACAATCAACAAACTCCTTGCTTTAATAGGATTGGGAATTTGTCTAGCAAATTTCCTTATAATCAAAATTATTTTGATTACTATATGGTATAATTTCAGTTGAAGAACCGATGATCATCTCAAGTACAAATTAATCAATTTGGCATTATCCTTTCCCGAGGCGGATATGGTGTCTAGTCGGGGATCGCTGGGGTAGCGGGTTGCAACGTATGCGGTCCGTCCCACTCCCGTCGGTACTGGCCATGACAGCGGGTAGGGCCGGAATAATGTCTGAGGGATTAAGTTGTATTTTTCTAATTATTAAAATACGAATTAATACGTACTTTGAGAATAATACCATATATATTCAAGCATAACAATCATGTTTAATTGATTGAATTGGATTCATAATTAATTTAATATAATTAAGTTAATTATGTCCAATTAAAATACTCTAATATGATTAGAGTTGATAATTCCCTTGGAAGAATTAATTATATGAATGTGATTTATGATGATTAATTAAATTTGAATAAGAGGTGGAGGATCACATAAGTGACATCCATGGTCTCCCGTCAAGGCGAAGGGTTTCCGTCGCCAGGGATTGTATATAGGAGACGCCTGTACGAAGTGACAACTCCTCTATGCAAGCACATCTGGATCGGAGTCTTTTCTTCTCGAAAGAGTAAGTCCGTATGCATAGTGACCCCAATATCGGATCCTCATATTATTGGGGCGATATTGGATTGTGCATAGCGAGTTCTATTCCTGTTGACGGTTGGCTCAATTGATGACGGGTCAACATCACCTTAGGGGTGGTGGGCCCGGGTGTTAAAGACCGAATTGGGAATGCAAGTTGGACTTGCAAGGTGGAATGTGTTCTCGCTTCTTTTTATCGGAGTTGCAGATTCTCATATTATTGGGATGTAACAAAGATAAGGAAGGAGATCCCAGATCTTGCTGAGATATAATGGTAAGTATATCTCTTACATTGAAAGTGATTAAGGGAATGAACTTTCAGTGTTTTTGAAAAGGCAAGACAACTTTGATATAAAAATTCCTAAATCAAAGTAAAATATGTATATATATAAATATATACACTCATGCAAATTTCGTATTTCAGATAATCCTTCATTAAACCCACTCAATTCTATACTCAATAATAACCAGTAAAATATCATGGATTGGACTCATGATCCAGATATTGTACTTGCAGTTGGACACATAATGTATGTGGTTGCAATATGCAAGTTTCCTCATAATAATGAGGAATGACAATTAAATAGATAATAGGACTTCAAACCTAGGGTTTGTATGTTTCTATAGTCTTGATATCATCAAATGTGCTTTGTAAGTGACATGTTGATGATGATCGCAATTGTCAAATTAATCCTATAAAATCAATAAAGATATTCTGGCATACATATGTGCTCTCAACATTTAATCATGAATGGCATGGTTCTCTGCATCATGCAGAATGGTGGCTCCATAAGAGATGATATATTCAAAACGTTTGAATACCCACCTGAACCAATGTTTTAAGAGTTTAGATGGATGTAGGTGATGAGTGTCATCATTCTACTATTTTTACTCTAGTCATTCATGAAGCTTCATAATATTCATATTGTATGAATTTAATGAAGCATGTATGAGTGTTGAAATACTCTTATTTTGAATTCTTTTGAATTTAACATGAGAGATCCTTTAGTCTTGAGCAATGGTT
This sequence comes from Ottelia alismoides, assembly GCA_037367405.1. Lineage (NCBI taxonomy): Eukaryota > Viridiplantae > Streptophyta > Magnoliopsida > Alismatales > Hydrocharitaceae > Ottelia > Ottelia alismoides. The sequence continues at coordinate 1,475,435 of JAZKJV010000137.1, forward strand.
GCTTAGAGATAAAGGGAGTGCAGTGGAAGCATGGGTTGAACCCAAGTAAGAAGTATAGTCAAAGAGTTGATTGTACTTCTGTGACTTCCATCCAAAGAGTTGGATGAATGCCAATACTGCAATAAGTTGATGTGTTGATAGTATGACTATCAAGTCTGTCTAAAATCCTCAGAGAAGGACTCGGATGGAGCATCAGTATAATCTACATAGATCATTGATATTGACTTGCTTATTGAATAATATAAAGTCTTATAATTGTATCTCAATCTTCTAACAATACTTGCAATGGGTTGCATATGTTTTAGAAGACATGAAAATTTGATCTTAAGGTTTATAGTCTTCTACATGGATATTGATGCAATTGTTGCAACAATCTCTATTGGATTGATAGACTTCTCAATTTCAGTGGGAGCCCTTAGTCATAGAGAATGTCTCTATGATCCAGATATTAGAATACATTATTGTTTATTTCTTAATGTTGGAGATAAACATGAATTCTGAAATTTATCTATCACAAAGAGTTATGATGGATACATATTTCAGATAGTAATCTAACATCTAGCGGACTCCACAAAATTAGAAATTAATTAATGGTTCATTAAGATTTCTAATACTGAAAATTAATCTTTTAAAGATCAATAAGAGGATAAAGATCATTTGACAATGATCTGGCATCATGTTTTGGACATCTGTCTGTTGATGTGATCAATAGACTGATAAGAGTTGAACCTTTAGATTGTCTAAATGTTCAAATCTTACATACTTGTGAATATTGTATTCAAGAGTAAAAATGTCCAATACACCCTTCTTTGGGAAAGGTGTAAGATGTCAAGGTATTCAGGATCTCATACATATTGATGTATGTGGATCATATATATCATAGTAAACATTATGGATATGTGATATCTATTTATGATTATGTATGATGTGAGATTTCTTCTCTTCACTTAGAAACGTTTGAAATGTTCAAAGATTTCACAATTTTGGTTTAGAACCAAAGTTTGAAGGAAGATTAAATGAATTTGATCTAATCTAGGTAGTCATACCTATTAGATGAGTTCGTAGAATACCTTATAGAGATATGAATATCATTTCTATCTCACCCCTCCTAACGAACCTTAACTCAATGGAGTTGTAGGGAGATACAATTGATCATGTGTGACATGATTTGATCAATGATTAATCTTAGCATAATTATCTCTTAGTTTCCTGGTATATATATAAATGTGGTAGAGACTACATTATGTATATTCTTAGTAAGGTTCCATGTGATTAAGCTGGAATCCGGCACTAGAGAGTGCTACTTCATTAGGAAAATAAAGGATGGTATTAGATACCTACTTTATGACCTTGAGATTCTTAAAGGATCTCATCTCTGAGAATGTGATTCTTAGAGGATGACTCTCTTAAGAATCAAGATGAAAATGAAGTAAAGGAACTCATTTAATCTTGAGAAGATAATGAGGCTCCTGAAATTGGAAACTAAAAGAACAATTAAAGATGAAACACTGGTACCTCTTCAAATGAGTTTGAGGATGGATTCCATGTGAAAATGATCGGACTTCATGTAATGAAGCTTCTGAAGATCATAGCATGGATAGATGGATGTTAGCAAAGAAAGTCTAATGTAGACTTCATTTACAAGTGTTGTATATGGACCCTCGAGGATCCACCTACATGGGAAGACCCATAAAGGTGTAAATGGATCTTCAAGAGAAAGAGGGAACCTGATGAGAAGGTAGAGACCTTCAAAGCATGGTTCGTAGCCCTGAGCTACACACCGAAGAGAAGACATCGCTTGCGATGAGACTTGCTCTCCAGTGACCTTGCTTTAACTAATCAGAATATTGCTAACTATAGCTACACAACTTGACGATGGCATCTTCATGATGTGAGTCAAGATTGCATTCCTCTATGAATACCTCTTTGAGGATATTCACATGAAGTAGCCCCAGGGCTTCATGATTGAGGAAAGCAAGATATGCAAGCTAAAGAACTCCATCTTTGACTCAAAATAAGCTTCATATAGTTGGAACATAAGATTTGATGAAATTATAAATGTTATGATTTCAGATAAAATCTTGATGAACCATGTGAAGCTTAGTGGGAGTGCCATTGTGTTCATCGTGCTAAATGTTGATGTTATTCTAATCATTTAGAATGATATAAGAATAATAATAAGTGTTTTATAATTTGGTTGTTCCATACCTTGAGATACGATCTCAAGGATACCTCTTAGATCTTAATTCTGAAGTCGTTCAGAAACAAAGAGAAGAGGGTATTAGGACTGTCGTATAGATAGTACACCTTGTACTTATTCCATTTTTCTTGAAAATTCCAAGAAAGGCTTCTTTCCCTTAAGATATGGTACTGACCGATCTGAAGGGATAGCACCTCAAAGAGTTGAGGAAGTGAATGCTAGAACTGCTTGCATCAGTTATAAGAAGATGAATGTATGCTAGATGTGTACAAGAACCAGATGTCTACCATGTAGTGAGAGTAGTAAACTGTTACTAATCCTACTATGGAGATAAAACACTTGATTGCAGTAATAATAATATCTTCAAAGATGATGAAACTTAGAGATAGTGATCTCAAAGTCTTATCTTCAAAAGTTTAAGACCTTATAGATAGTGATCTATAAGGATCTTAACTGTAGATAGCTTAGGAGATAGAGATCTCCAGGAATGAAGGTATTCTAATAAGGATTATGGGAATAGTGGTTATGATAATTAATAAGATATAGTGTCAAGGACGCTATAACCGACAAAATTGAGTATTGATTTCATAAGATGCAACATTCGTATTGGATGCGAGCACTGTTACTAGAAGATATGCAAGTACCGTAAAAGGACTTGGCGTAGTCTCTTGGGAACAGAGTGACTGATCATCTTACCTATCTATTTTCTAAATAGCATATGATTGTCACATGAGTGTGGGTTTAAATGATTAGCCCATTAATGGCTCTTTGGGCTAGTGGGAGATTGTTGGACATGTGAGCCCACGGCGAGTCATTATGCAATAAATGTTATTGCAATTCACTCCTTAATCTGAAATGAAGAATATGTAATTTGCATAATAGGTCCCTTAGTACAATTAGGGTTATGTACCATGGCCATCTTAATGATCATACAGCTGTTGATTCAATTATTGAATCATAGAGGCTGGTGCTTATATGAATATCTAACGAGTTAGATTGAGGACTCAGCAAGCACCGTCAAATGATTATTAAGAGATGATCTCTAGCCTGAGTAGGAGATGGCAATCCTATCTCAGTTAGGCTGATATCTGACTGACCCCTTGATGCAGGTCCTCTGCATAGGAATAGAGATTCGGAGGTGTCAGATTAGTTAGGTCAAAGAGTTGACTTAATGAGATCGAGATAACCAAAGTCTTATATCGTATGCTGTCATGATATAGGCACACATCCTCTGACCGGAGACATGTGTGTTACTATATGTCTGAGTATGTACAATTGTCAGACCAATAGGTTGATGACCTAATCAAGGTCTATACACCGGCGCGCTGGTGTGCATATAAGGGCATATGAGTAATACGATCTCTCAAAGGGATCATACAGGTTCAGTTACTGAACCGGAAGACATGAGCTCACTCATGAGATATTGGGAAGAATCAAATTCCATGCGCATGGTCGTCTCGCTTTGGAAGCTTGACTGAATTTGTAGGTTTGATATATACTTTTGGAAAGTATATGATCAAGACCTAGGTATGACATATGCTTTTGGAAAGTATATGATCGATACCGACTCCCAATGATCGAATGAGAAACTTACTGATAAAAACCATGAAGTAGACAGTGTAAAGTTGATCTAATACTTTGGGTTTATTCTTAGTCTTCCAGTATGCAGGATGTACAGGTATTGGGAATACCTGAGGGTGATGTGATCATAAACGATTGTATAACCATGACGCTTCCATTCCTAGGGAGTGATGAAACGGGTCTGGATTTTAGTGACTCCTCTTAGTAGAGAAGTAATCTGATCTTAGTCCAAATGTTGGACATTGATCTGAATGTGATTCAGATGCAATGAGAAGATTAGATTTGCAGTCTTGATTTAATCAAGCATCTATGGGAGGCCCGCGATCTGGTTTTGAGATATGATCTCAATATACATGTCACTATACGTGGAATAATACAATCGCCCTGTCCTTATCTCCAAGTATTCGCAGAGAAAGCGCATTATCCTTGAAAGGGTTCATGGATAATTCTATTGTTGATATATGTATCCGAGCATTAAGAAAATAGATAATTAAATGTGATTTAATTATCATGAATAATATGAATTTGATTCATATTATAAGGAGAGTTATCTTAGATAATGAAATATGATTTGATTATCAAAGATGCGAATAATGTGAATGTTATTCATATTATTTGGGCACATGAGAATAAGTTATCCAATATAATTAAATGTGATTTAATTATTATGGATGAAGAATAATGTGGATAGTAATATCCAATTATTCATAATATATTATAAATGTGATTTATAATGTATTAGAGAAAGCTAATTATAATTTATATTTGTTAATTAATTATTATGTGTATTGGATACACATTGTGTAATTAATTGATAATGTAAATTATATGTTGTTTTGGGTTGTGAATGTGATTCACAATTTTCCAATGTCAAGATTGCAATATTCCAAAAATTAATTGTGAGTTATTTTTGGTGAATAAAATCCCAACAAAAGTTGTTGGAATTATGGGAGAATTTCATGGAGATGTGTAATCTAATGAGATTACTTGAGATAATCTCCACCATATGGAGATGGTGGGCGGCTACCAATTCCACAAGGAAATTGGTGGCTGTCCCCACCATTCCTAATGGGGAGATCTTCATGCAAATATCTCTCCATAATTACTTGATCTAATTTAGGACTAAAATATATTTGACGTCTCAAATATATTTGATTTAAATTAGATTATTATTTTGTTGGCTTTTACCAACAACAATCTTGACCATTGGATTGACATAAATCAATCTCATCCATTGATTTTATATGTCCCATGGATTGAGATCCATGGATCCCAAAACCCTATAAATAGGGAGGCATACCCATGCTCTCTCTTTACACAACATATGCTATTGTAGCACATATCTCTCTCTCTCTCTCTCTCTCTCTCTCTTATTCTCTACACGCCTACTCCCTCTCTCCTTCTCATGTGGCCGTCCACCATGGATGCCCTAGAGAGGTTCTTCGTCACCGCAGCATCGTCATCATGCTGCCCGATCGTCTGCTCGTAGATCTCCTTCTACTTCGGTGTGACTCGCTCGTGAAGGAGATGTCAGATCTCGTGTGTCGAGATCAGGAGATCCGCTGCTTGGATCATCAACATGGATTGCGAGAAGCACGCGGTTCATCCCCGCGCTCGCAAGCGTCTCCTTTGTCGGATTGGACTTGAGACAGGAGGTCTCTTCGTTTAGAGACTTGATCGCAACCACGCTTCAAGAGGTAATCCTATTACTTGTTTGTGGTTTAGACGAAACGATCTGAGAAGTGTTCTTGGATCATGTGGTTTCGTCGTATAAAATTTTTTAATTTCCGCTGCATCGAGCAACAAGTGCGACTAGTCTCTCCTCATCGTATTCGATACGACTCTCATGCTTCCGTGATGTGCTTGAGGATCTAACCATATCCTTCAATTCGAACACTTTTCAAATGTTAATTCGACACAATTAAAAGCGCATTTTCATGGTTTGTCATGCCTCTAGCTTCGACAATGAGACTGATACAAGAAATTGGCCACTCTCCTTGAGGATATTGAGGATTATCGTGAGTGAACCAATAGTGAGTGGTTGATCACCCGAAAAGACCAACTAAGCACCATTGGCTTAGTCAAAATATACCTAACCAAGTACTTAATACTGCGTTGGCTCATCAAACAACATTTTGTCAGTTTTCTTCAGGATTTGGGTCGAACTGTTCGGCAGATTTTCACGCCTTACGCACCTGTTCACCACTTTGTTCTCAACTATTCCTAGCAAGTAGAGGTCGAGGGCGGGATGCCCATGCACTACCCCTAATATATGGGAGGTAGAAAAGCGAGACTAGGAGTCTTATTTCATTTTCTCTTTGTTAGTGTTGTCTATAATGACTGATTGATCAAGAACCTTCAATTAGCTAGTCAGAACAATTCAATTGGTATTTTGTATTACATTACGATCCTATCTCAAGAAATTCAAACCCCTTGACATAATTGTGGTAAGTGTATTATCAGCATATGTAGGAAAAAATATATATAATATCGCTTTTTCATGCCTACTATAACTAGTTATTCTACTGGCTGCTTCAACTAGAACCTCAGCTCTATTTATTAGTTTGAATAAGACTGATCTGAAAATGGGAGGTCATGCGGATCACCACGATGATGTGGGCGAGAGATGTCTTTTGAGATCGGAGCTAATCCAAGCCTATCCAGAGAAGGTTGACTTTATCAAGAATATCTTATTGACAGCTAAGAGTAGGCAAAAGTCGTATGTGAAGGCGAGACTTGGCTTTTGCAGTTGGTTATCTTATCTTATTGAAAATTACGCCCCCTTAAGAACTCTGAGAGTCAGCCCATAGTTAGCGGTTATATTCATAAGCAACCAAGCGCATCGGGGAGGTCTCCTATGAACTAGCCGGAGGGCACTAGCATCCACCCTCTTTTCCATGTCTCCCAACTTCGACCCTGATTATATAGTAGGGCACACCCGGCACTACTGCTCCCTTACATGTTGACTAGCTGACCCTGGAATAGCTCTCTGGATGGATGTGAGAGGGATGGTGAAAGGCGATCGAAGGTTCTGCATCTTAGGATGGACTGCCAAAGGCCCTGTGTCTTCTGTGGTGTTTCTTCTTTCCAAGCGTACTCTCAGGTTTACAAAGTATTCACTCACATACGGAAAAGAGAGATCCGCTATCTTTCATCTTTTTTGATTTTAGACATTGCCCTTTTACTAGTCAACTATCGAATCATTACCCGTCCTATCGTTTATTGGTTCACCTTTGCTTCTATTAAATAAAGTAGCTTTTGTTCTCAATCACAGGGAAAGACTAGATTATAGTCCAATTTTGAGAATCTATTTCTTTCTCCTCTCTACTTTTTTATATTTGAGAGAGGAAAGAAAGAGCATTTTTCACAACCCGATTAGAGGTAGGCATCTAAATGAGAAGATTCCCGCAGCGTACAGAACCAACCAAGTGCCCAATCAAATAAGTGGAAGGAAGGAATTACATATATAGGCATGAGATGACTCTTTTTTGTCTATTGAATAAATGGATATTTCCCTCCACACCAATTTCTTTGTATTGTAGACATCCCACAAAACCATCACTATATGATGTACCTATCATGTAGTTGTAGCAGTTGAAATTTTATACAAATGACAAAGACATTGTTGAGAAAGAAATGACTTTTCCAAGGTGAAATGAAATATTTGATTCATGTGTAACATGAGAAATATTTTCCATTCCTTAAAAAGATATGTGGAATAGAAGTGATCGGGTGCTAGAGTTATGGAAACACTTGTTTATTCCATATTTTAGACCTTAGCTCCATGGAACAATATGCTACTGCTGAAACATGGAAGAATTGAAATCTGAAATCAAAATACTATGATGAACTGTCTAAATGATAATTCTTGAACGATGAACAACCAGAGCCTATGACTCACTATATCAAACAATTTCCATTAATGAATTCATGTAAATCCATCAGAAAATCAAAAATACGCATGTCCGATTGTTGCTATCCGCTCCAGTAATGAATCGTCAGTTTAACTGAATAGTTAAAGAAAATAGATAGACCCTTCTCTATGGGATGGATCTTCTCAATTGAGGATCCCCCATAAGGATAATACACATTCCAGATGACCAAGCCTAATTCTAATTATTTTGTTCCGAAGCTATGATATCTGCGGGCGTTGGTTCGGCCTATTCATATATTCACAACCAAGAGAGTGGGGCCAATCTATCACCTGTAAGAGAGAAATACATAAGATACTCAAAGAATGTAACATCAACACTGACAAAGTATTTTGCAGAAGCAGATCAAAGCAACGGTACCCTTTCTGGGTACGAGAGTAGCCAACAAAGACACACTTGACAGCTCAGGTGCAGAGCTTGTCACGATCAGGTAACAAAGGCCACAGATCCAACCACAAGGGTGTAAGGGAGAACAAATCCTTCTCGGAAACGCAATTGAGAAAGGAACATTTTCTCCCAAAACAGAGGATGGCATACAGTTCACTAATTAGCAGGCAGTGAGAACCGCATCACCCCAATAAGAGTGAGTAGCATGACTCTGAATCAGAAGGGTTCTGGTCACATCGAGTAGATAATGATGTTTGCTCTAGGCAACACCATTTTGTTGAGATGTATATACATACGAGGTCTGGTGTACAATGCTAAGTAACTTGAGAAACTCGAACAGCTGTAAAGTGCAAAACTCTAAGGCATTATCAGAATGCAAATACATGACAATAGCATGAAAAAATATTCTTTATCTCATTAATAAATGATTTAATGAAAGAACGCCGAAAGATGAAAGTTGACTAGGGAAGTAGATCAAATCGAGCAAGTTTACACGATCATATGAAGGATTGGTTATACGTATAGACTCATACAACAATCCTCGTTACTCCACAAGCAACGTTACAGCTGAAAAATGAAATTTATATGTCTGAAATCTCATTTCTGATAAAAATCAGATCGTTTCAGACTACAATTTGATCACATGGAGGAGGAAAAATGCTTGCGTGGACTGAAAAAGGTCCCACCGCAACCCGCGAGATGATTCTGCAAGGGTTGGCAGCACGCGTAGGGGTCGAGAGGGCCCCTACAGACAGTCGAGCCTGCTACGTAGCAGCACGCGCGGAGGGGAAAGGGGCGATGGCGATGACTCTGTGGAGAAAGGAAGAGGAGGTGGTGGCAGGCCCACAGAAAGAGAGGGAGAGGCGACGGCGGCGATAGCGCCTCAAAAAGAGGTGGCGACCTCATGGAAAGAGAGGGCGAGGAGGCGGTAGCGATGACGCCTCGAAAAGAGGCAACATTGACGACGGCCCCGCAGGGGGGGGGGGTCGACGAGTGAGGTCTAGGGCACGGTGGGCGAGAACTACGATCTATGACCATCGCTCTGATACCATGTGGAAAGAAAAGAATGAATTGTAGGGTTCTCTTATATAGGAGAGTAACACGTTAGACAAATTACATGAAGAATACAAAGGAAAATAAATAATACATAAAAGACATGAACGATAAATAATATCTCAACACTCCCCATGCTCACCTCTTGTCGAACAACAAACTGATGAGAATAGCCACTGCCTTTCGTTAGCTGCCTACTCTGGTAAGATTGGCACCGATCCGGTTCCCAGTCTCTCCTCTAGAAAGCTAAGCTTGTTATCGTTAGCTCACCCGATCCCCTAACATACCATGTGAGCATCTTCATGATCCACTCTAAGTGTTTTTTTTAATTTATACATTCTGCAAGCCGCAAATGAATGTATTTTGGTTCACAACATGAGATATTGATGAGCTGAGAGAATCTTCCTCCCCTACCTACCTCGCCACCACTCCAATATTGCTCACAAAAAGAATGGTTTTCCTATTTTGCTTTGGCTTCCTCCTTTTACGTGAGAAATCAAGGATCGGTTCCAAATGGTTCGTGTGAATCGAAGGAGCTTCCAACACTAGGTGCCTTTGCTTGATCTTATTGTCACCAAAATCCTTGTCATCCACTTTACACCTCTCAGCCGTGTTGCGAAGGGACCATCAACCTCAAGTTGTTGGGGTACGAAATACAACTTCAAAGCCTTAGAGATTCATGGCCTTCAGAATGACTATGTAGTACACAACATTCAAATTCCATTCCTTTATTTGCTTCAGATGTCGGAGACAGGGCCTGCTCGAACTAAAGGCCCACCAAGGGGGGAAGCTAACCAGGTCCACACCTGACTTGATAAAGTTCTTCATTAAGTCCAGAAGCTGAGTCAACGCAACATTAGAGGAAACACCCCTTAACCTTACAGCAAGTAGGATTGAAATCTTTATAACACTCCCCTCCTCCACGGAGGTGGTCCACAAGAAATTAGGGGAAATCACATCCACCATTGCCCACGTTTCAGGCTTTGGGCTCCCCACGATGCTCCATCGATCCTCTGCCTCCTTCGGTACTGGGACACAGACATCTTCCTCGTCAACCAACTCCAACTCCAACAAGAAAGCAGATCATCCCACCTAGAAAACGAATTGAAGGAGGTATTGGTTTCGGTTGCCCATGCAATACGATAAACACATCACATGCCTCTTCAGCTTCAAGCTAGCCCTCATTACTTTGTCTATGAACCCTACTAAGGACAACACCTCCCTTACCGCGTCCATGCCTCGGTACTTAATTGGAAGGTCATGAACAGCCACCAACAACCTGGGGACAATCATCTTGGCCCAATCCTAAAAGGAGGTCTTGCGCTACTTCACAACATCAAGGAAGAGCATGCCTTCTTTACATATAAACGTTTATATGCACCTCTTCTTCAAATCCACAAATACATGTAAATAAGTCCATGACCTACACTCTATCTTTGACAGAGCCAACATTCTAGCCCTTTCTTCAACTCCAACACAACCATCATATCAAGCACCTCACCCTCAGCCGGAAGGAATCCCTGGAGAGGGTCTCGAAAGTCATTCAGATGCAGTTTCAATGATTTTTTGATCTCCATCTTCGATGCCACTGGAATGCAATCCTTTCTGCGATGACCATGTTTGAGGCACTTGAAGCAAATAGCCTAGATCATCGTGCACTGCTTGTCGCAACAATAACACCAAACTTGCCGCCTCTCCCAATAGGTCTTATAGGGAACATGAACATCTCACCAAAGCTCATTGGCCTGCCATTGCAGCCTACATTTAGGCCAAAGCTAATCCTCATCATCCGATGGCTTGGCCTTCACAGCAGGGACATCCATAACAGCTCCCACTTTACCACGCAATGTTTCTTCTCACTAACATGCCACCCTCCATGAATAGTGGCCCTCATTTTGTCCTTTACTTATCTGCTCCACCTCTCCCAATTGGTGGTTCTTCCTCTCCCTTCTCTTCTCCACATACTTCCATCTGCCCCTTAGAGCCTCTCGCATCGCCTCTTGAGAGAGTTCGCCGTCTCTTTGATTAAAGATAATTTGTTCAAGATTTCAGGATGATAGAATCAAACGACATGGAATATTGCTGCAGATACAATGATTGATGGCAATAGCAGCATTCCAGCTTTGGGAATTAATATCAAATTTCATGAATGTCCATTTTGTGCTTTTAATTTTATTTCAATTCAACTCATGGAGATCAATGTATTTAAAGTAGGGATTTTATCACTTGTGCCCCTCCGAGATGTTGCAATATCAGTTATGCCCCTATCTTTTTGGTAATATCAGTTGTGCCCCTCAAAACTTGCTATTTTATCACTTGTGCCCCTCGGGTTAGTGGCCGTCCATCTACACTGCAAACGGACGTTAACTTTGAGGACATAAGCGGAATTAGTTTTTTTAAAAGGTTATATGGTCATTTCTTCCTCCTCTTCCCCAACCTCTTCTTCTTCCTCCTCTTCCCATCTTCTTTCTTGCCCCGCCGACCCCGCGCCTCTCCCTTGCCCCGCCTACCCGCCCCGGCACCGCCGTCCCAGGTCTCCCCTCCGCCCCCCGCACCCCCTCCCCCGGTCGCCCCCTTGTCCACCCCCCTGCAGCCCCCTGCCCTCGCCGCCCCGTGGCCCTCACAGCCCCTCCCCCTACGCCCCTGCACCCCCTTCCCCCTTTCCCCCCGCAGCTCTCCCCGCAGCCCCTCCACCCCCTGCTGCTGCTGCACATGAAAACCATCATCCTCTCGATTCTCGTCCGACGGCAGATATTGAGAATGTGGTGTGGTTTCTCGGCCCATCGCTTCGGATGGTGGAAAGGAGGCGAACACTGGCTTGGTTCCCGAGGATGGTAGGGGAGCCGTTTCAAATGCTTCCTCATATGCGAGCGAGATCTCTCGGGGGCTCGAGGTGAGCCGCACTAAGGAGCACCTCCCCTTCACTTCAAAGGTTTTAGATGATGAGGAATTTTTTGACCTAATGGAGGTCTTGCTCGGGTCTGAGGGAGTCAACGATGGTGCTACAGGATTGGGAGTTCCCGAAAATCTGGAAGCCTCGGGTGTGGTCGCACCGCCCATAGAGCAGGTGGAGGCTCTTTTAGTGGGAGGTGCCCAGCTGTTGTTGTAGGACGTGGCACTTGCGACGGGTGAGGGCCCGATCATGCGGGGAAGATGTCTTTGGCAAAGGATGGAGAGGCACGGTCGGTCAGGGGTGGTGGTGCCTTGGGGGTGCTGCATGTAGGGGCACCACCAAGGTAGGCATTACGCGACAGGAGATAGCTACGGGGAGTGCCTCCATTTTGAGGTTGTTGCAGCAGCACAACAAGGTGTGTGGTGGAGTTGAGAAATTCAGAACCATGAGGAGGGGCTTGGGTGTTCAGGGCAGCCAGGACATTGCTAGGGGAGGAAAAACGTAATGGAGGTCCTTCCCCAGGAAGAGGCAACATACTGATGAATCAGACTGGGAGGTGTACAGGTTGGAGATAGTTAGGGAGGAGGTGCATGTCCAAGCGGGTGATATGGCCCCTTCCTCGGATTCACCCACTTGATGTTGCACCCCCTTCCCCCGTCGAAGAAGCCCATGGAGCTTTTCTACTCCGGTTGCAGCAGCGCCGTGAAGAAGCCAAGGATTGGGCTCGGCGAGGACAAAATGAAGGAGAGGGGGCAGGGGACCATAATACCCTTCTTAACCACACCATGGTTTGATATTTTAATTTTTTGACGGTCAATCTGACGGAAGGGCACAACTGATGACGGAGCAAGTTTTGAGGGGCACAACTGATATTACCGAAAAGATAGGGGCATAACTGATATTGCAACATCTCGGAGGGGCACAAGTGATAAAATCCTTTTAAAGTAATAGGTACTTTCTAAATAGGTAATGATGTGAATTCGCATAAATTAAGAATGTAGTAAAATTCAACTTTGTAAAGATATGCAATGTTATGTCACGAGTTCCCATGCACCCTAGAAATACAAGAGCAGTAGATTCATATCAGTCTTTGGGAACTACGAACTCTTCTTCAAATTAATATCGATTTTGACCATTTCCAACATGTTTCCGACAGACATTGCAAAACTATAATGGCAATGGCATTTAAATCAATGACAGCAATCGGTAGTTAAAGATGCGCGACAAAAAAAAAGAAGATATAGATTAGTGAAATACAAAAGTAAACACTAAATATAATCAACATGAGATTTGGCAAATAATTATTCATAAAGATTACGGATATAAACCAGAGAACCCTGCATCTAGAAACGAATTTACCATAACAACCTTGATTCAACAACCCATATATAAGCCATATTGCAGTGCCACCCTCAGAAATAGCACAAAGTTCTACCTCCATGAAGAAATTCCTATGTATGGAAAAGAGGAGCAAGCAAAAGATTGCAGATCATGCATGCTATGATGTTGCTAAGGTCAAGCAGTAACCCATGGAGAGCACATACTCCAAAACTGAAATGTGAGACATAAAAGCATAATGGTGTTATCAACGGTCCTCCAGGAGGAATAAAAGATCATCAAGCAGCAAAGTTCCTTGCTCATCGTTCAGCAGTGAAAATGTAAGAATCAGTGTCCAATTGGAGCAATGAAAACAATCTAATAATCCAAAGCTAGAGATAACCATTGCGACAACACATATTTTTTTATTCAAAAGAGGAGAAATATGCTCGGGTACCCACCCCACATGTATTAATTACATATTTTTTTATTCAAAAGAGGAGAAATATGCTCGGGTACCCACCCCACATATATTAATTATTGGAAAGATACATAAGTTGCCTCATGACAACCAAGAAGCAAGGAAATTCTTGCCTTGGATGCAGCATAGAAGCGATCAAAAGAAATAATAACTCCATTGAGAAAGAGCTAAACTACCCAAATAGTGGCAACCGACAGCAGCAGCTCCGATGAAGCCCGAGATCTAGCACAGTAGATGGAGTCCCAGAAATATACAAGGTCTCTGCAATCTACCTAATCAATCTCAAGGTCTTGCCATACTGCTTGTGACTTTCCACATTCAAAGAACATGTGATCTATAGTCTTTGTTGCATCTTCACAAAGACAACATCAATCAATCACAAGCTATCGCACACTCTTGCCCAATGATCTCTCATGAGAATCCTCCCACGATGAAGCAGCCCCACAAAAACTTTGACATGCGATGGGGCCTTCAGATCCCCAATAAACCTGCAGTCTCTAATGAAGCTTTCAGGATATGAATCTGTAAGGAGGGGTTCTATCTATACATTTGTAGGCCTTCTTTACCGTGAAATCTCCATCACTCCAAGTCCAATGATCCCTTCCTTCTCTCAGACCAGAACGAGAAGACAACACACTCTGGGGGTCTACAATGTTCAAACCCTTTGATCTAAGAAGGATCCATTGAAGGTTGGCAACCATCTATTTTCAGCTCAGACATTGGCCACCCATGCATCTTGAGAATCTGAAAGCCCAAAAAGGCGGGGGAACCTAGATGCCAAAGTTCCATCTCCAGTTCAATTGTCCTTCCAAAAGGTGAATAATCTTCCATAATCCAATATTGGCTTCAATTACTCGCAAGCTTCAGGAAAAAGGGTTGTGAGACTCTTCCAAAATATCTATAAAATGTTGTCACTTGTACTCCATAAATGCGATGAATGAGCTTGCAGCACGAATCATCAATATTCCCCTAAACACGAGCCACCTATGTCATCAAAAGGGCTTGGTTCATGACCTCCAAACTTGATATATCAAGCCCTCCTTTCTACACAAGGAGAGTGACTGTTTCACAATCTACCAAGTGGATACCATATATATGTTGGCATGTTTTTCCCTAAAAAATCTTCTCATGTTCATCTCAATTCTTCAGTGGATCCCATCTAGAAGAAGTTTGGGGGACATAAAGAAAACAAGGATCGTTGCTAGGACTGTCTTGATGAGAATGGGCATCTTGTCACAAGATAACTATGCAGCTTTCCAACATGACAACTTCCAATCCAACTTTTCGATAACTGGTAGCCAATCTGACATACGCAACTTACCACCCGTAAGTGGAAGACCCAAAGTAACGAATGGGAAGAAATCCACTTTCAATCCAAATACCGCAACACTCCCCAACCTCAAATGGAAGATTGAAGGGGATGACCATCGACTTTTGTTCATTCAGCTTAAGGCCAGATACCTCTCCATAAATCTCCAACATTGTAGACATGGTTGTTGTAATCTAAGAAAGCTGAAGCGATTTGATAAACATAGCAAAAAGATAAAGAAAGATAAAATTTGATACGGAGATTTACGTGGAACCCTACTCCCTAAGGAGCGGGATGAAACCACGTGAGAAGTCCTCAAAGCAAAGGGCCATATGTGTATATTCAATTTCTCATTGAGTAGAAGGGATGTGAGGCTCCTTATATAGCCTAACAGACAGACCAGATTCCCACTGCTCATCCATGTGAGACTAAAAATAGGTGGGTGCTAATTAGATTATGGAGATATCCAATTACCGCTCTATTACATTATTCTCCAACACTCCCCCTTGAGCTGGAGCTGAGAAAGCCACAACTTGCAAAAAAATAAGGTGTACATTACATCTTTCACATAATACATCACAAGGAGAATATGCCCGCTGCTAGAAGAAGAGCTCGCTCGAGGACGGGTCTGCGACTTTCAGGTCACCAGAACGTATCCATGCCAATGCATCTAGAGTAGCTGCGATACCGGGTCATCGGAACTTATCTCAATCATGTCTAGAGAAGAGTCACAATATAAGAAGTCCAGCGCGGAATAGTAGTCGGGTCATAAAAGAAGTATATTCCATGATGAAGAAGTCGATGCTCGGTGAAGATGGATAATCGTAGTAGTAATCTGTAGGTTTGTCAGTCGTAGACGTGCAGAACTCCCGAAGAATATAGCTCTGACTCCTCCTTTCTCCCATACTTGATAGAATAAGAGCATGAATCAAGTTGAGAGAATCCAAAACATGCATCATTATTTTGCTTCATTTTTGTTTTTGTTTTTGTTTTTTTGCACAAATATATCTCTTTTTTTTCCTTTTTTCTTCGTAAGTTTTCTTCTTCAAATCACCTCTTTTTTTATTGTCTCCTTTTTTTCTCAGACACATTTTTTTGAACTAACAGCCCACTTACATTCAGTCTCTCTCTCTCTCTATATATATATATTTATTTAAATAACTCTCGGCCCCTTTTTTTCTTGGCCTAAATAGTAGGCCCAAATATGCAACAAGCTCTCTTTCTTTCTCTCTTTTTTTTTGATTTTCTTTTGACCACTTGGACCTTACAAAAGCAACAAGATATTATTTTTTAACACCCACGACCCAAACTCGGTGTCTTATTAGGGTTCCCACTTGGGAACCCTCCTTTGTACACCCGCTGCCCTGTGATGGGGCTCTGTTCTGCGTCGCCTGGAGTAGGAGAGGGTCCCCGATGGGGCCTCTGATCTGGGATCTATAAGGGCACGCCCTGATGGGGCCTCAGATCTGGGACTTGGCACAGGAGAGGGATGTCGCCCAAAGGTAGATCGACACCGTTGCCGCCTAGAGCACGCCACGATCTCTGCCTGAAGGCATGCAAGGCTGCTTGGTTTCACGCAAAGGCAACACCACTGAAGGAGACGCATGGAGCTTTACCGAGGGAGATGGGTGGTGCACTGCTGGAGATAGGTGGCATCGCCTCACTGCCCCCTTTTTTTGTGGCGGGTACCGTCGTCAGGAGGACTGCTCCTATTGCGATCTGTGCGCCACCTCCTGGAGCAGCATGGAATCACATGTGCTCTGCATGGTTGCGGGAGGATCGTGATGCCTCCTAGAGATGTAGTCGATGGAATGAGGTCTGCAGGAGGAAGAGCGCGTCAGGAGATCAACGAGAATGCGGCTATCTACTTGTAGGAGATGTGTTGCCGTGCGCAATGATGGGAAAGGGATCGTGCGAGATGCGCCTCTGAAGAGACCACATGCAGGCCTCGTCTCATAGAGATCCTACGAGGTCATCGGCCATGGAGAGATAGAACCAACAAGCGTTTCAAAAGAAACCCTAAACATAAATTTCGAACTGAATTATCTCAAACAACTTGAATCTTTAGAACATGAACTTGAACAATAAATCTTCGAAATAATCTTCAATAATAAACCTTTGAAATCAACCAAGAAAGACATGCTCTGATACCATGTTGAAATCTAAGAAAGCGGAAGCGAAATGATAAACATAGCAAAAAGATAAAGAAAAATAAAAATTGACACAGAGATTTACGTGGAACCCTAACTCCCTATTGAGCGGGATGAAACCACGGAGAAGGCCTCAAAGCAAATGGACATATGTGTCTATTTAATTTCTCATTGAGTACAAGGGGTGTGAGGCTCCTTATATAGCCTCGCAAACAGACTAGATTCCCACTGCTCATCCATGTGGGACGAAACATAAGTAGGTGGTAACTGGATTGTAGAGAGATCCAATTACTACTCTATTACATTATTCTCCAACAATGATCATTGCCTATTGTTTCCCTCCTTTGATAAATAGAAGGGTGTCATCTGAATATTGAAGTACATGATGGAGATGTCCCCACAAATATAGCCTATAGTGGCACCCTGTTGAACCACATTTGACACCATTCATGCAAAAATGTCTATTGTAATAATAAAATGTAGTGGTGCAAGCGGGCAACCTTATCAAACACCTCTCTGTGGCGGGAAAAACCACCTTCTAGCATCCCATTAACTAGTACAGAGTACGATGTTGTGGTAATACACCTTTTCATCCAAGATATCGTAGTGTCAGAGAAGCTTCTTTTTGCCATCGCCATCCACAAAAATCGCCAATAAATTGTGTCATCAGATTTGAGAAATCTACCTTCCACAACAGAGCATGAGATCGACGTCTCTTCCAGTCTGCAATAATCTCACTCACCATAGCTAGGATATCATTGATATGTCTTCCTAGGATGAAGGCAGATTAGGCAGGAGAGATAATAGTTCAAGCACTATTCCAAGTCTATTTGTCAGAACCTTCGCCATGATGAGATAAATTGCAATTGACAAAGCAATCGCTCTCAGCTCTTCCACTCTTTCAAACCCCTCCTTTAGCAGAAGAAAGAGTAATGCCTTGTTTAATCTGTCGAAGCTTGCATTCCCCCACAGTGAAGTCTTTTAGTGTTGCCAACACATACATTCCAACAACATCCCATAACTCCTTGTAGAAACATACAGGGAACCCATCTGATCCAAGTGCCCCATATACATTCAAGTTCCACACCGTTGCTTTCACCTCCTACGGAGAAAAGGACAGAGCCAACATATTGGAATGCTCGCAAAAAGTGTTGAAGAACCGCTTCTCAACCATCTCCAAGGATGACTCTCCGATCTACGCAAGAGTTTGTGAAAGGAAGACGCCAGTTCTCTGTTGATGAATCTGTGATTCATCACTCTAAAAGTTGAAAATAGAGTTTCATCCCCGAGTAATTAGCTGCATTTCATAAGTTATTTTGCATTATTATAATTCATGCACTTAGAAATAATATTAGCATCTCAGCATGCATATTTGCATTAAATAAGACGACTAAATTCTCTTGTAAATATCACCTCTATATTACCATATTTTCCAATTTCTATTTATTTCTTCACTAACTCAGAATTGAATAAAATCAACTCGATTGTGTACATATTACTAACATTAATAAATGAAAAATATCAAAAAATTATAACTTGTAAATTTACCCAATAAAACCCAAACCCTAATTTAAGACTAAAAACCTTAAAATGTGAATATCTCTCTCATATAGCCTCCTATGGATCTTTACTTACTTTTGAATTAATGCATGTTCAATTGCCATCAAAACAAGACCAAATTCAAAAGAATCGGAATTCGTATGTGAAACTTGGGTTTCGGGCCCCTATTGTATATTGTACATATTGTCTAATTTGACCTTATTATTTTATGTACAAAAATAACTCTTTTTTATTTATTTCTTTTGTATTGTGTTTATTTAAATTTATTTTTTTGCTCATATTTTGATAACTTGTATCTCTACACATTCTTTCTGTTCCTCATTCTTGGGAGGGCCAACGGAGTGAAGGAGGCGATCCTAGGAGAGCCGAAGCACCCGAGCGAAGCGGAGGCCAGATGTTCCTCACCGACCGACATGAGAGAGCACCCGAGGAGGGCAGGAGCTTGTGGAAGAGTGATGAATCCACGATTCGTCATCGCAATATCTTGATCTTAGCAAAATCCCCGAGTAAAATCCCAAATAAATGTCCATAAAATCAATAAATTAACAAAATAACTCTTGTAAATAAAATACACTAATTATTGTATATTAGATTGTACAAAATAAACTACCCATAAAAAGCCGCAAAAATATAGGAGTTTTATACATGTAAATAGCCCAAAACTTCATGTATTTTTAATAATTTCATTTTAACTCCTTTTTGCCTAATTCTTTATCTAACTTGTTTATAAAAATGTATATAAAAATATAAAAATACAAAACAAATTTCATCTCAAATAAATGCTCCTAGATCCTAAAGAGAAAAAGCCGTAAAGTCCAACTTCCAAGCTAAATTCCCACTCCGTATGAATTCCAAATTCACCAAACTCACTTTTAAAGTTCAAGTTAGAAAATTATCTATCCAACGGAAGTGGTTTCATTAAAATCGGAGCTCATTTGCAAAAGTTGGATTTTGGGACCTAGATGTACATTGTACATTATGTATATATTCCTACTTTCTTCATTTTTTATTTTACTTTTCTTAATTACTAAAAATACAAAAAAATCATACTTGTGTTGTATTTTAATTGTAGTATTTTATTGTATTTTTTTCCGTTGTAAATATCTCTTATTAAAAAGACAAAAAAATACATATTAGAAAAGTAAAAAAATGTGTACATGGTGTTTTATATTCCTTTGTAAATTCTCCACTTTTTTTCCTTCTTTATATTTTTGTTGTATTTAAAGTAGCCTACTTTATTTCATTTTATTTTCCTTTATTTAATCACATTCTCTACAATAACTTCTCTACCACCAACTTCTATTCAACTCCACCATTTTTAATAACTCCTATTCCACTCTATATTCTTCCACCAACCTCCCATTCAACTCCACCAATAATACAACTTCCCATTCAACACCACCACCATTCTAACCTCTCTTTCTCTTCTCTTTATATTCATTTGTACATCCTCATTTTTTGGCATCCGCCATTCTAATAGAAAAGGGAGAGAGCTTGGAGTGTTTTGTTGGTGACAGCGGCGAGACATCTTCCTCAAGCGACGACCTCCTTTAGGCGAGATCCGCGGAGCTCCGCTCCGCGTCACGAGTTCCCAATCGAGCTCGTTAGCTTCTCCGATTTTATTTTGCTAATCAGATCGAGGCGACGACAGGAGTCCAGCGTAGCTGCTCCGCCAATCCGGCGAACATCAAGTAAGTTATCCCTCTCATATCTCTTCTTGTTTTATTTTATCTAATATTTTTTCTTGTTGTTTAGCCACCACATATCACCTCAACTATACCATTTTACATCATCCCATCACCATCACAACCATATCCATCTTCTTCATCATTCTCCTCTATTTTTTTCTTCTTTCTTTTGTATATAAACATATTTTGTTTTTTTTTGTTTAAGAAAATAAAAAAAATTAAAAAAAAATATAAAACAAAAAAATCACAGCAGAAAAAAAATAAAAAAAAATCAAAAAAGGGAGAGGAGCAGCAGCCACGCCCGCCGCCCCTCCCCTATCCTCCCAGCGGTGCCGCCCGCCGCCACTGCCACGCCAGCGGCAGCGCCGTCGGCCCTCCTCGCGGCAGCGTGCGGCCGCACCGCCCCCGACCACCGCAGCATGCCACCGCCCCCCCTCGCGGCGCCCCCGCCTCCAGCCGCTCCTCCAGCGGCGACCCGCCACGCCGCCCTCTCCACCTCCCAGCGGCTGCCGTGCCGCCCTCGCCACCAGCCCTCCACCGACCCGCGTGTGCCGCCACATCCCCGCGGCCGCCGACGACCCCGCGCTCCACCGTGCACCGCCGCCGTCGACCCCCTTTGTTGGGTTCACCCATCATCGTGCCCTAGCACCTGTGAAGAAGAAGGTCTTTCCTTTATTTTGTTATTGTAAATATTGCATATGTTTCCCTGCTTATTTATGTAATTACAAAAGTGTCCTCGTGTATAGTTTGTCTTGTTTAGTTTTATTTCAGCATTGCATAGACAACTCTGTGTTCGTATTTTAATTTGGACGTCATTTATGCATCTTTTTGTTGAATGAAAAATGCCTTTGTGATGAGCATCTAATTGTCTACATTTTGACTATTTATTGGTATTTTTGTGACTCATGGGTAATTAATTATAATTATTTAACTAAAATATTGGATATTTTACCCATTTTGAGCACTTAAATTCATATCTAACTCACCGTTACTCTAAAAAATCCACAAAAATTAAGAATGATGCCTTGAAATGTGATAAAGTTACAGTCCAAATTTCACATCCATTAGAGTTGTCTTGTGCCTGAAATAAATTATAGAGTGTTTTTAGTATTTGATTTTTAATTAAATCCACGTATATCTTTTTTGCGAAATTTCAACTCTACTGGATTGCTTATGTAAGTATCTTTCTGAGATAATTCGCACTCTGATTAATTTGACAATGTGGATTTATTAGAAATTATTTACTCACTGTCACTCTATTTTTACTAAAACATCCATAAAAAATTCATAACTTGTCAAAAAATTCTAAAAAAATTACTATAGCTTCCTTGCATCATGTTTTAGTTCCAGTAAATTTTTCATAATTTTTGCTTACTGTTTGTGTGACAAATTATGAAAATACCCATAAAAAGTGTGTATTTTTCATTATTGCATTTTAACCCATAAAATTCCAAAAAAATATGTTTTGCATTCATCATTGGATTAAGTTTACTGGAAAAATATAATTTGGCTAAATTAGACTAATTTCTCATTAAAATTAATTTGGCTAAGTTGTGTGATTTCTTAGTACTTAATTCATCTGCATTTTGCATTTGACATTCTTTTTGCATTAAAAAAATCTAAAAAAAATACCGCATGGAGATCTAGACCTAAGTTTTTGAATTAAAACCGAAGTTGTTCCTTTGCCTCCCTGAGTTCGACCCCGGACTTGCCCAGGATATAAATTAAGCCGAGACACTCTTTACGGAGATCTTCTCTCGGTTCTGACCGAATCGCTAAGTACACGTATTACAACGAACACGAATTAATCATCGTATTTAGCGACGCGTCAAAGAGCAGACTTTTTTTAACATAGAATTTATTCCTCCGAGAAAATATGTAATTAATTTGTAAATAATTTTGGCACTTGTTCTTTTTTTGTTTTCTTAGAGATACTTGGACATTATTATTCGGGGTCTGTTTCGCCAAGTGCAAGTGTACTTGGGGGACTTCACCGTTATTTTTTTGTTGTTTTTATCGCTTTTATTTTTATTTGTTTCTTGCGGATTTGTGTTTTTTGACTTTATTTTGTTTTGTTTTCTGTGAGTAAAGCCCCTAGCCTTAGATTTTATTTAGTTGAGCCAAGTAGTAATTAGGTCCAAAGCCCTAAAAGAATATATGTTCCTATACATCGTTTGGACTTAGGAAAATAATAACTTGGTTCTTCTTGAATAGAAGTTACAGCTTAGGACAGTTCTCGTTTACATTTGCATACAGTTTAGTTTTATTTTTATGCATGAATTATATTGCATGTAGAGTGCTGGAGTTAGGTACGCATCTCTTTCTCTAGCATTTGTATCTCATATTTTCTCGTGCATCGACTTTTTCGTTTTCCTCCCTCTGTTTTGTGGATATAGGGATAAAGGAAATCGAAAAAGATGATAGACGTGTTTTTATTAAAAAATATCAAAAAAGTGAAAATTGAAAAATTAAAAATTGGGACCGCTAATGTCACTTGGACCCTTAAAATTAAACGTAAGTAATTCATATCATTGTCTTGGGAGAGCAATCCCCTCATTGTATTCGCATTTTATTTGCGACATACATACTAAGGATTAGTGCCCCAATCGCATGCTTTCCTACGTGTTTGTACAATTTTGTGTTTGATTACCTAACTCTAAAATTAACAAGATAATTGACCAAACCTTCACGGTATTCACATTGCGTTGAGTTGGTGAATTGGGGGTTTGCATTGTGTTTATTTTTGCTTTGTGTTGAGTTAGTTACGATCTTTTCTCTTTAGATAATAACAATCACATTTCCCTTAATCCCTCCCTCCCACCCTAATATGATTTAATTCATCATCATGGTGGGAGCCCCAAGATCTCTTCCTTCAGAGTGCATCAGTCATTTGGATGCGGCTCAGATATCTTCACTTTGGAAGAAAAATGATCACTTTGATCTGCACCTAGATTTCTATGAGCTTACGCATCCTGATCCATTGGATAGTTTTTCTTTTACTTGGAGAGAGAACCCACTATTAAGTATGATCATTCGTTTTCTTCCTTGAATCATCCTTATTTCTCACATCTCCCCAAGGGTTATCTGCGAGCGGTATGTTCTCTTTACTCGATTTCACTCCCTGGTTGTGCATCCGTCTGTCGGATCATGAGACCGAGTCTTCTGATTTTTCTAAACTTGATCTTTCTTCTCTCCTTGACGACCCTCTCAAGGATGAGCCAACCCTTGAGTTATTCGATGCTATACATGATATCTCTCCATTACATGCATCAGACATCTGCTATCTTATTGAATCTCTTGATCTCGACCTTCCATACATTTTCGAGACGGTCATTGATGTAAAGGATTCCATGACAGATCCTTCCTTCTCCACGTTTCATTCTTTCGGCTCCACACATTCACTTCATTCTAACCTTGAACTGAATATCTCATTTGTGCTATCGGTGCCTGACTTGACTTTCTCTTCTATTTACTCGATAGCAGACACCCGCCTGATTACTTATCTGGATGTCAACGTTCACACTGTTGACCACGTTGTTGTTCTCACACCGAGACAATAGAAACAGTACGGTATTAGCATTACAACTGTCGTCTTGAACCTTGATACTTCGTTGTTCTAGCCTTTGCGCTCAGCTAGGGGCGTAAACTCTAGCGCTTATTGAGAGTCACCTCAATAATGTCTACCTTGTATATATGAGTTTCGTCTTGATTTACTCCTTCCTTCTTCCGTGTTATCGTTCACCTCTTGTCCGTATTTGTGTGTTATACTTAGGATGTGTTTTATCCTAAATATAGGGGGGTGAATGATTTGAGTTGTTCATATTCGTCCTGTTCATCAATCCTGTTGTTGCTTATACTTAGGGATACTCGACCCTAAGTATAGAGGGAGTGGTGTTGTCCATATCATCTCTTTTGTGTTTTTATTCTTCAAATCTATCGATTGTCCCCCAACTTGTTGATATTCTATACTTAGGGCTATTCTACCCTAAGTATAGGGGGCAAGACAAGCCGTTGAGTTTGCCAATTCTTTTCCTCGGTTTTCCCCTCTTGTATAGTCTTCTATACTTACGATTAACTAATCCTATGTATATGAGGGATCACCGACTTCTATTCAATCTTTGAGTCGTTGTTGTATAGTGTTCTTTTCACTTTTATATAATTAGCACGTGTTATGTTTTGCAGCTCTTTGATCACTATAAGGACATAGTTCGAGCTAAGTACATGGGGTGTCGTATATATTGTATATATACTTTAGGCATAACTCGTACTTTTAAAAATGTGATTATTTTTGGGATATGTATACAAATGCGTAAAATCCACGTGTGTATATAGACTTTGGTCATCTTCTATCTTAAAAAATCACACAAAACACAAAAATTTAAAAAAAACAAACAAACAAATAACAAAAACAAAAAAATGAATAATTCGTGTATATACTTCTATGTATTTTACTAACCCTTTTTCTCTTAAAAAATAATTACTAAAATATCTCTAAAAAATTTGCTTTGTATATATTTCTTGCATTTGCATGTACATTTTTTTAGGATAATATTGACATTTAAACTAAGTCTGGAATAAAACTGAAGAATGGAGCTTAGTTTGACCTTAATCCACTTAGTTTCATAGGAACTTTATAAGAAATGGAATTAAGACTTTTCAGGTCCTAGCGACTTAATTCTTTACGTACATAAGAGTTTGTTCACATGTCATATTGATTAGTTTAGGTAGAATATTTAACAACACACGCATGATTCTTCTAGACCATGACTTATCTTGGACAAGCACTCTACGTGTAGCTTTTCATGGAGGAGGTAGTGAGGAGGCATAATCTTTTAGCTTGGGGTAGCACAGGGGTATGTAACAACTAGTGGGAATATACGTCTTCCTCTAAGGAGGGTAGCGCTGAAGGATATGGCATAATCCTCCTGCGCATCACGGAAGCGTGAACATCGTATCGAATACGATGAAGAACGACTAGTCGGACTAGTTGTTCTATGTAGCGGAATTAAAAAAAAATCATGTAATGAAATCACATGATCCAAGAATGATTCTCGGATATTTTCATCTAAAACCACATCAAGTATAAAGAAATACCTCTTGTAGCACGGTTGATCGAGTCTCTACGAAAAGAGACCTCCTGTCTCAAGTCCGATCTTTGGAGAAGACGCTTGCGAGCATGGGGATGAGTTGTGTGATCCTTGCAATCCAAGAAGTTGATCTAAGCACGGTGAACTCCTGATCTCGTCGCACGAGATCAAACACCTTCTTCATGAGCGAAGTACTCCAAAGAATATGGAGAACCGAGGAATGTCGAGGCGACAACGTGGTGGTGAAGCGACGACGAAGTTTCTCCTCTAGGGTTTGTTGGACGGCCACCAATGGAGAAGAGAGGAGAGTTGGCGTGTGGAAGGAGAGAGAGAGAGAGAGCTTATTGTATCTCAATAGCATAACCCTAGAGAGCAAGGGGTGCCTCTCTATTTATAGAGTTTTGGGAGTCCATGGATCACAATCCATGGGACACACCAAATCAATGGATGAGATTGATTAGTGTTTATTTCAATGGTCAAGATTGTTGTTGGTAAAAACCAACAACCAATAATTTAATTTAGATTAAATATATTTGATAAATCAAATATAATTCAATCCCAGATCAAATCAATCCAATATGGAGATATATGCATGGAGATTGCATCTCCTCATGGAGATTTGTAGGACGGCTACCAATTTCCATATAGGACTTGGTAGCCGTCCACCATATCCCATGGTGGAGGCAATCTTGTGCAATCTCATGAGATTGCATATCTCCATGAAAATCTCCAAGATTTTTACAACTTTTGTTGTAAATTATTCTACAAACATAATTCATAATTAATTTTTGAGAATATTGCAATCTAACCATTGGAAATTTGTGAATCACATTCACAACCCAAAACAAAAATTAATTTACATTTTCAATTAATTATACAATGTGAATACAATTCACACCAATAATTAATTAACAAATATAAATCATAATAAGCTCTATCTAATACATTATAAATCACATTTATAATATATTATAAATAATTGGATATTGCTATCCACTCTATTCTTATCCACAATAATTAAATCTCATTTAATTATATTGGATAAATATCCACATGCATCAAGATAATTAAATCACATTTAATTATCAATCTCTCAATGCTTAGATATAATTTAACTATGTAATCATTCTTGAGCCTTTCAAGAATAATACGCTTTCTCCGTAGATACTTGAAGATAAGGACAGGACGATTGTATTGTTCCACGTATAGTGACTTGGATATTGAGATCACATCTCAAATCCAGATCTCATGGACCCCCCACAGATGCTTGATTGAATCAAGGCCATAGACCTAATCTTCTCATTGCATCTGAATCTCATTCAGATCAATGTCTAATACATGGACTAAGATTAGGTCACTTCTCTACTGAGAAGAGTCATTAAAATCCAAACCTGTTTCATCACTCCCTCAGAATGGAAGCGTCATGGTTATACAATCGTTTATGATCACATCACCCTCAGGTATTCCCAACACATGTACATCCTGCATACTAGAAGACCTATAATGAAACCCAAAGATATAGATCAATTTTATATTGTCTTCTTTAGGGTTTAATCATCAAGTTTCTCAGTCTTGGTCATTGGGAATTGGTATTGATCATATGCTATCTCAAAGCGTATATCATACCTTCAAATTCTTATCATGCTTCCAAAGCATGATGACCATGCATGAAATTTGATCAGTCCCAATACTTAATGAGTGAGCTCATGTCTTGCGGTTTACAAGTAAACATGTATGATCCCTTTGAGAGATCGTATTACTCGTATGCCCTTACATGCACACCATCTCGCTGGTGTATAGACCTTGGTTAGGTCATCAACCTATTGGTCTGTGAAATGTACATACTTAGACATATAGTAACACATCTGTCTCTGGTCAGAGGATGCATGCCTATGTTGTGATAGTATTCAACATAGGTCTTTTGTTATCTCGATATCATTAAGTCTACCCTTTGACTCAACTAATCTGACACCTCTGAATCTCTACTCCCATGCACAAGAGGTTGGTCAGATATCAGTCTAAATGAGAAAGGATTGCCATATCCTACTTAGGCTGGAGATCATCTCTCAACAATAATTTGACGGTGCTTGATGAGTCCTCAATCTAACTCTTTAGATATTCATCCAAGCACCAGCCTCTATGATTCAATAACTGAATCAACAGTTGTATGATCATCAAGATGGCCATGGTACATAACCCTAATTGTACTAAGGGACCTGTTATGCAAATTGGTTATTCTTCATTTCAGATCAGGGAATGATATTCGCAATAACAATTATTGCATAATGGCTCGTCGTGGGCTCGCATGTCCAACAAGCGCATCTCAACCTGATCTAGTAGCATTGAGGTCTAAAGACAAGATGCTGTGGGGTTGCAATAATGCTTCAAAAGAGGGATAGTCTACTACCTCAAGAGGAAAAACTCCTTATGTACATGTTGCACCTCGTATATATTTTCAAAGAAAAAAAAGGAAAAAAAAATGCATAATCTCCAAAAGTGGACATGCCTGATTGAAAAGTAAAGTGCCTGCCGGAGTGTAAATACAAGTATAAAAAAAAGAAGAGATTCAAAGTACATTTTTTGTAAGTTTGCAGTTAGATGACTTTGGCTACACTTGTTAGGCATCCAAGGATAGGTAGCTACACATGTTATCGTCCATTCTTTTCTGTATCTCCTCTTCTTGAGCTGGTTGTACTTGAACTTAGAAGGGAATATCTCCGCTCCTCGAGGAAAGAGTTGCTAGACCATGGGATTAGAGTTACTTTGTTGAGAGAAGTTGTTTCTTTGCTACTTTTTTCATTTACACCGTACAAGTAAAGATTCATAGTCAAAAAAATTTGGTATGTAGACTTGTTCTGACCTGACTATTGAAGCGACCCGAATAGGAGTCTTGTGGAACATGAAGGCTGTTAGGTTTTGAATCCATTTCCCATTAAGGTTACGCCATACAAATAATCCAAAGGTTTGACAGAGCTCCATACTACAACTTTATGAAGATAAGTTTAATATTCAATATTGTCCTAATTTCTTTATTTTTCCTTTCTTTTTCTTTTAATCACTTATTCTTTCAAATGAGTGCTCTGCTAAGGGACTAACAAAGGTAAAGCAAAGGGGGATGATGAATCTGCATTTCATCATTCTTATTTGTTTATTTTAGCTTAAAATCCCTTATAAAACAGTTGTATATATTACTAAATCCGTATTCTTGCTAACATGCATTTGTGTGTAAATATTGTACATTTATTACTATTTTAACCTAAAATAAATAAAAAAATAAAAGAAAAATAAAGAAAATATATGTACCATGTGTATATATTATATGTATAGAATTAATTTCCTTAAACAACCATTACTAAAAATTAAAAAATTAACATTTATTATTTAAATTAATAAAGTGACGAAAATAACTTATTTATTTGTTTATTTATGTAAATAATTTATCATATGTATATAATTTAATTAATTCCTTAATTAATCCACCATTAAAGTATCTCATTAAGTTATTGGTATTTAGTATTATTTTAATTAATTTAATTTCAAAAATTATTTTTATTTATTAATTTTGTTAATTCAAATCCACCATTAACATCCTTCTATTTTTCTCTCTTCATTAATTCAATTTTTGAAATTCAAAATTTTTTTATTTATTTGGCTCATCTTCTCTCATTCCCATTTGATCAACCTTTGGTGAGAGGAGACTAATCTCCAAGAGCATTCTTGTCGCAGAAAGGTGCCCAGCCTCCGAGCCATTCAGTGATAGTGAGGCAATGTTCGTCGAGGCCATCAGGGCATTATCCGCTCTCATGGTGAGATCCATTTTATTTCTCGTTTTTCATCTAGGTTAATCATAGTGTATTTTTTAGTTTTAATTTCGTTGTCAATTTTCAATTTTAGATCTTAGTTTCTCGTTCTTAATCAATCATCACGATTCGATCCATCCCCGATTCTGATTTCATAATCAACCTCTCAATCCCTACACATTCACATTCTACCTCATGTGATCTATCTTCTCGGACCACGCTCGGTGGCCAGAGACACAGTTCTCTTCCATTACAACCAACGGAACCTCCTCGCCCACTAATTCTCTGTTTGATTTTTGTGGACCGAGCCGGCGTGCTCGAGTCGATTTCATTGTATTTTATTTTTATTGCAGGTATAAGAATTAAAAAAAAACATTTATTCTTTTCAATATATATATGATAAAAAAATCATGGGCATCCATCCAGCACCGTCGGTGTGAGGAGCCGACCCCTGCTCCACCGTCGTTGCAAACGCACCATCCGCGACCACACTCCGCGATCTCGAGCCACCACCGGCAGTCCAGCAGACCATCTTAGCTGCCACCACCCATCCTGCACAGATCCGCCCCATCAACCTCCGCGCGAAGCAACTGGAGCGACCTCCGCTTCACCGTCGTCTGGGCCCCATCCTCTGTCACCTGAAAAAACGTCGCCCGAAGGAGCTCCACCAACCTCCGCTCCTGAGCACCTCCGCCACCCATCGCGGAGAGAAGCACCTCCGCTGGACACCCACGCCCCCGCGCGAAGAAGCCCTTCGGCCTAGAGATCGATGCCCCGACCGCAATCACCATCCGTCCGCTCACGACAACCGCCAACGCCGACTACCTCCGCCTGGAAGAACCCACGCCACCGTCATGCTAGGCCAACTCCGTCAGGAGCACCTCCGCGAGAATCCCCGATCGACACTTACATTATCCTGCGAGATCCCTTCCATCTGTAGCCACCCATCGAAGCTCCTCTACGCGGCACGAAGCCCCAAACATCGTCATCGCTGCACTTTTCTTAAGAGAGAAGGAAGGGTTGCATCCTCCTTTGGCTTGAAGAAGAAAGGGGCGGCACCCCCTTTTTGTTGTGTTCTGGAACGAAGAACATGAACCACCGTACTTGAGTCCTAGAATTTTTTGGGGGGAAAATTGCGTGGAGTCCCCTCGACATTTCAGAATTTGCAAAAAGCTCTCAGACAGAGCTTGAGCGTGTGCATTGCACGCCTTTCATTGGGTAAATTGCATTTTCTGCATCCTATTTTATTTCTTGTTAATTTTGTTGTAAAAACTCAAAATAATTGCATTTTTAATCCATGTTGTCCAGACTCTAATTTGCATGCTTTTTCTTGTTGAAATAAATACTTTTATTGCTCAATAAATTCTCCAAAAATCAAATTAAGTTCATGTTACTTTTCTCTTCATTGTATAAATTTTGCATTACATTTTATTGTCATTTGTTAATAAAAAATAAAAAACATAACAGTTTTCATAGTTTGAAATCTGAAAATTCATAAAAATTCAAATATTACTTCAAAAATTCCAAAACAATAACAATAGTTTTATTTTCATGTGTTTTATTTCCTATGCAAATTTCACGCATTAATTATTTTAAAACCCAAAAAATTGTAAAATACTAAAAATATTATTAAAATCATAGAAAAATGTAAAAAATCCAAGAAATGCAATTTCAATTTCTGTTTGTAGATAATTTTGTATAGTTTTTAGGAAAAATAAATCCAGTAAATTTTAAGTTTATTTTATATTTTTAAATTGCAAAATATTCCTATCTATTTACTGTTTGATTTTTCTCCTATTTTTATTCATTATAAAAATTTTAAAAATTCAAAACATCTCCCAAAAATCAATAAAAAATGTAAAGATATATTAAAACAAAAAAATATTTTCTTTAAGCATTTTTTATCATTTTTATCATATTTGAAAAATCAAAAAACAAAAAAGTTGCATTTCTTTCGTGTATAAATTTGCCTTGAAAAATATATTATTTTGAAAATTAAAATTTTGTAAAACTAAAAATTAATAAAAATTGAAAATCAGAAAATAAAAAATATAAAATTATAAAAATCATAAAAAAACATAAAAAATTAAAAAGATAAAACTCTCACAAAAAAAATCAAGATAGATAGCATTTGAATTCCCTCTTTCTATTTATTGATTTTTTATTATTAAAATAACACTCGGGATTTGTAGCCTCCCTGAGTTTGATCCCGTTACTATACATGTTAATTAAATAGCAAAAATCTCTTGTTACATTTTTTGTAATTATTTCAGCTTGAGAATAAAATAATTTTTTTGTTGAGGGATTATTTGGGTTGCGACGACACTTGTACATTTATTCTCATAAATAAAAACCCACTGAAAATCCTGCCTAACAAGCGTGAGGATCACTGTAAGTCTTTTGAACTGGACATGCATCAATATCGTTGCATCGGCTTTTCTCGCCTCCCTTCTCCTCGATTTTACTTAGGATTAAAAGGAATTGAGACTGTTCGTTAGGAGTGCCTTGTGTGGTGAATTAATTCAGTGATAATCTAACTTAAAATCAGGACTGCTAATACAATTTTAACAAAAAAATAAATAAAATTAACCTTATTTTCAGGAGATCAACTCCATCATTGTACGCAAGTACTACCTCCAGACAGAGTGGGTAAGGATGCAGCCACAAAGGCTAGAGCCCAAATCCCTGGACTTGCCCCTAAGTCTCTATTTCCGACTCTCATGGATTTAGGAGCCGCAAGGTCTTGCTTATGACCTTAGAGAGATGTTTTGGTGTATATCTTCTCACTATTATCCTTAGAGGCATGATATTGAACTCAGCAACACAAGCAGATCGTCTCTTTGATTCAGATATAGTGGGAGCATACATTAGATGTTAGGCGATTCACCATGTGTGCCTGTATAAAAAGATTGTTTTATCACTTAACTAAAATCGAAAAGATAACTGTCGGACCTTTGCGACCATCACAGTATTAAGTTGGTGAAACCAGTGTTCGCTCTTGCGTTTGTTTTTGTGTTTGTCCGTGTGTGTATCCTTCTGTGCACTTGTACGTTTTTGACTGCCATCCACTTGCATTCATCTCTCTCAAAGATGGCAGGATATTGGTCCCCATACCCTAACCTCTCTAGTCACTCCTCGACCATTTATCATTCATCTTCGCCTTCTCCTTATTCCATGTATCCTCCACCATCCACAAGAGACCCTTGCTCGTGGTTGGTTTCACCCCACCCCGAGTATGAAGTCAGCACTTCGACTGGCTTCTCCATTTTTTCGCATTTCTCGCCTACTCCACATTCTAACACTCTGGATCCACTTCCATTCTGGGGTGACTCTTCATATTCTCGAGAGCTTGCTGGAATTAAATATCCATTCGACGTGCAAGTCACTGCTGAGACGAATAACTGGCAGATTTACCTACCCCTACATACTTCATTTCCTCTTCTTATGAATGACGGGACAAGTCAACGAATCACGCATACATATCCTGACTTGACCTTAGGATATAACGTGATCGATTGAACAACCTGAATGGAAAGGTATGCACATCATGATCTTCCAGACTTGATTGACTTGTAGTGATCAGGTATCAAGCTTACATTGATCATCCCTCATAGGCTCATAGCACACATTCGGAAATCCTACACATACATGGGATTGGACTCATGAGCAAGACCTACAAGCCCCACGTATATTGACTCCATTATTCAAGGCTCCGACCAATATCTGTCATCTAGATGGTCCATACTCGACCCAACATTACATGATAGAGTCTAGATAATTTGAGTATGAGACTTCAAGATCTCAGCATCATCCTCCAATTGAGCAGAATTCTCGCATGATTTGTCATGAGAACTTTTTGGAGGATGATATTTCTAGACTTATCGAGAAAAATAAATCATTTGGTAACAAGTTGAGAAATGTCACTGAAATATTGCACTCAATTTCTACCAGCTTGGGTATGAAAGTGAAAAAAGAAATAAGCGGATTCGATGTTGAAAACCGAGCGGACACTAGGGAACTTACACGCTCTGTACAACTGGAGTCTATTCTATCTCCCTCTTCTACTGACCACTTGCCTTCCCATCAAGATTCTGAAAATTCTTCTATCAAAAAGATCAAAAAATGAAAATCCCAAAAAAAACAAAAAATTAAAAAAATAGAAAATCTCATAAAAATATAAAATGAAAATGATTTAAAAAAATTGAATCTTGTCCTTAGGGAAGCCATTACTAAGGAACTGATTCTTAAACTTCCCTTAATAAAGGCCATAGAACAATTTCCCGACCGTAAAAGATTTGTAAGAAGTCGATTGATGCCCAAGAGGCCGGGCAATAAGAGAACAAGGACATAAAGACACCTAGTGTTTATGGCCACCTCCTTGGTATGGGGAGAAAAACCAAGAGTCACAGAGTAAAGCGGTTGCTAAGGGTTGACTGTGAGATCAAAGACACCATCTTTACACATGCTAGAATAGATGATGACTCATCTGTGAACATCCTCACAACCTCCGTGTTTGACAAGCTCAAACTCGAACCAATTAGGAAGTCAAGAGTGATCGTTCAGTTAGCTGATCAATCCATTAAACGGCCGGGAGGAATTATTCCAGTTACCATTGCTTTCCAAGGTGCTCCACTTAGAGTGGATTTTATGGTCATTGATTGAGCATCGAGGAGACTTCATCCAGTCTCCTATTATTTTTGGAAAAGCATTCTTAACCTTGGTTAAGGCGACTATAGATTGCAAGACTGGGGAGATTGAGTTTCCAGCATTGGGTACATACCGATAGCACGCGACCTTTGACAACACAATCCATCCCAATGCGACCCACATAGTCGCTGACAGTCGTGATCATCGAGAGATAGATGAGTCCTACCTCTCTACTACACCTGAGATACTGACCGTTGACCCGACCATTGGTTCAAAGACTCCCCACACATCCGCATTTCCCTCTACTCGCATCACCACCACTGAGACAGCTTCTATAGAGGACTCACAAATAGAAGCTCTCTCCGAGCCGGACACCATCTTCTCCAATTGCCTTGATCAATTTGGTGATCCGATTTATGTACCTTCACTGTCACAGCCACCAACCAGAGAGACGTCAAACATCTCACAAAAGAAAGTCGATTCTTCTAGTCGATCTTCGGGTGAGAAGATGAAGACCATTGATTCCTCGAGGCGTTCCCCTGAATCCCTCAAGGTATGTCACTCTCATCGTCCTCCCCATACTTCAGGTTCTAGAAAATCGACTAGGATGGTCTCCTTGAGGATTCCTCTTCGGATTCCAACGATGTGATCATCATAAATGGGTATGGCAAGGATGTCATTCAACCTTATGCGAGCAAGCATCCTTGTGTCTATAGTCGATGGACATTTCATCCTTCTTACAACTATTCTTCTAGGGATGAGTTTCACAGCAACAGATGTCCATACTCCATCTTCTCTTTCCGTTCACACAAGAAGGTTCGTTACAAACCTTCTTGATCCGTGTACATCCGCCCTCTATCTTGTATAGTCTTCTTCTTTCCCTCCCTCCCCAGTAATTCGTATAACTCGTCCCGGCTCCATATCGTTTTCATTTTATAGCTATACTTAGGATGACCAAATCCTAAGTATAGAGGGGAGAGTGACCCGAGTCTCTCCTATTTTTCTTTCTCTTTGTATACTCCCAAATCCCATCAGTTCTCATACTTACTCATGTCCTATACTTAGGTTGACCAAAGCCTAAGTATAGGGGGACCGATGCCCACCCTATATATATTCATCCATTTCTCCTCTTGACCTTGTCCGCCCCATCTTTGCTCTTCTATACTTAGGATGACTAGAGCCTAAGTATAGCGGGCGGGTCGACTTCTATACTTTTCGTTCTTTTTACTCTCATGTGCTTACCACGAGCTATGTCTTTTCCCCGCTCTTTGTACTATAAGGACATAGCACCCATTAAGTATAGGGGTGTATATATTACATATATACATTACCCATAGGTTGTACTTTCACATATTTTTGTATATATTATGCAATAATTATGGGATGGGTAAAATTGGTAAAAAATTGTAAAATACATGTATACTCTTATAATAAGTATATTATATACAAGCTGTAAAATTTGTATAATGTGTATAATATCCTCCCTGTAAAACTTGTAAAATTCTTTGAAAGTTTTGTAAATAAACTCTTTCGTAAAATTGTTGTAAAAAAGAGGTATAAAAAACTTTTGTCAAATAAAAAAGGCTTCTTATTTACTCTGTCATATCATTCTTGCATTCAAAAAAATCATTTTGCACGTCATTCATATGCATTTCATAACTTCTGCATGTCATTTGCATATCTTGCATATGCAAAGTGGAAAGTTAGTGGGTTCTGAACCGAGTTATGAATACAAGTCGATGATGTACTTGATTTGACCTTAATCCGCTTAATTTCAGAGGAACCTTATAGGAACTGAAGTTGAGATTTTCAGATCGAGCGACTGAATTCTTTGAGTCCACGAGACTATGTTCACATGTCATCTTAATTGGTCTAAGTAGAATATTTCATACACACGCATGATTCTAGTAGACAGTGACCTAACTTGGACAAGCACCATGTGTGTAGCTCTTCATTGATGAGGTGGTGAGGGATAGAATCCTCGGGCAAGAAATGCACGTGAATGGAAACATACAAAGTCACTTCGAGTGGCCAGTGCATCTCAACCTAGTCTAGTGGCATGGACGTCTAAATACAGGAGTCGTTGGTTGAATTAAAGCTTCGGGTGAGGGATGGTCTGCTGGCACAATTTTTTCTAAGATCCCAAAACATGTGCGGAAAGAAAGACTCTATATACGTGGACACAATATGATCAATGCGGTGCAATAATTCTTTCCACCAAATAGAAGCAGATGTATCGAAAAAAGAGAGAATAAAGTTATGCATTTGACCACAATGGTCCAGTTTCAGAGAGACAGCAGATCTTCGTGGAGACTTTTCTACATTGGTCGGGTTCACAAGGAGATGTGGCTACACTGACCACGCTCCACTTCTCTATTTATTCTTCTATCTTCTCCCCTTCGATTGTGGACACAATACGTACGAATAAATGTGGTCCAACAGAAGATTTAAGAAAATGACTTTCTTTTAGAGCTCAAAATAGTACAACTAAATATAAAAATCATCAAAGGTAGTATTACATGATCTGATTTAGTACATAGAAACAAAATAATACAATTAAAATTCAAAATCAAAGAAAAATTAATTAGAACTAAACGCAGTACAAACTATTTAAACCTTGAAAGTATAAAACAAAAGTAACTGAGATAGTAAGCTATACAGTAGAAATTGGAATTCAAACTTATTCATATCAAACTAAACAAATCAAAAAATTGAAATTCAAAGCAATTGAAATTGAAATCTCGGTAATAAATCAAAATAAATAGACCTCAAACCTCATTAATAAAAAAATCATCGTAGATATTTTCTTAAAGAAGAGTAGGGAGTCAGGCTTATTCTAACTCCTATCGTATTCAGATCTTAAGATCTGGATCCGATTACCCAACTGGAGCTTAAGTGGGCACATGAAGTGCATATGTGGCCGCACAGCCTGCATATGCGACCCGCATATGCGTGAAGGGCGCGGAAAGGGGGGCTTCATATAATCGGTGCGCTGAGGAGACCGATCAGGCATATGCGGCCGCATATGCGGCCGTACTGACCGCTTTCATGAATACTGGCTAAGAGAAGGTTGTTCTTTGTCACTTCTGATGTGGAGAGTTATATTTCACTTACACAATACAAGTAAGATTCATAGTCATCAGAATTTGCGTATGAGAACTTGTTCTGACCTGACTGTTGAGGCAACTTCAATAGAGACTTGTGGAACTTAAAGGTTGTCAGGTCTTAAATCTTATTCCCAATAAGGTTCTGCCACATTATTAGTCTAAAGGTCGAGTCGAGCTCCAGTTTCACCTTTTGCTCATGAACTTGGTATGGAACCCAAATCATTTCACTTTTGTATTTCATTTTAATTGCTTAAGGACGAGCAAGGTTTAAGTATAGGGGGTTGATGAATATGTGATTCATCACTCTAAAAGTTGAAAATAGAGCTTCGTTCCCGAGTAATTAGCTGCATTTCATCAGTTATTTTGCATTATTATCATTCATGCACTTATAAATAATATTAGCATCTTGGCATGCATATTTGCATTGAATAAGAGGTCTAAATTCCCTTGTAAATATCACATGCATATTACCATATTATTCCTATTTCTATTTATTTTTTCACTAACTCTGAATTGAATAAATTCAACTCTATAGTGTACATATTACTAACATTAATAAATGGAAAATACAAAAAACAACATGTAATTTGCCTAATAAAATCCAAATCCTGGTTTGAGACAAAGCCTTAAAATATGAATATCTCTCTTATACAGTCTCTTATGGATCTCTACTCACTTTTGAATTAATGCGTGTTCAATTACCTTCAAAACGAGGTCAAATTCAAACGAACCGGAGTTCATATGTGAAACTCAAGTTTTGGGCCCCTGTATATTGTACATATTGACTAATTTGACCTTATTATTTAATGTATAAAAATAACTCTTTTTCACTTATTTCTTTTGTATTTATTTTCCGTGATCATTGTTTAAGAAAATATGTAAAAATCCAAATAAAAATTGAACCCAAAATCAAAGAAAATAAATCAACCCGAGTTTGTATATATAGTCTGTGTATAAGTCCCCCTCTATTTTATCTTTTTATTTTCTTAATTATCAAAAATAAAAAAAAAGAGATTAAGGAATAAATATTTATTTTATATTTTCTCTAAGTTTATTTTGATTTCTATATTATTTAAAAATGTCAAAAAATGCAAAACACAATAATACGATATTTTATATCTATAGAGTACCACCAAAAATAGTTCTTGTACCGATGATTTATTTTGATTTTGGGTCCCATGTAATTTGTAGATCTCATCTGGACAAGCTACTTTTATGTTAACTACTTTTTTATTTGACCTCTTCTGTTATTTCTTTCTGATTTTTCTTTGAATTTAGTTTTTGAATTTTTTGGGAGCGACACGAGGCAGATCCTGGTGCCGTCACGTGTCACCCCATTTTCTTTATTTTTTTCTTTTTCTTTTCTTTTCTTTTATTTATTATTTAATTATTTATGTTATTTATTTTATTTATTTACTCATTTATTTATTTATTTTAATTATTACTATTATTTTTATTTATTTTATTTATTTATATTTATATTATTTATTATATACATTATTTTTAATTTATTTCTATTTCTGTTTCAATTTTTATTTATTTTTTATTTTTTATTTTTTTATTTTTTATTTTTTATTTTACTGCAACCTGGTCGTCGTTGGGTGCACCACATGGCACCCTCCCCTTCTCCCCCTTCCTCCCGCTCCCCGCAGTAACAGCAATCTTCGCCTCCTGCGGTGGTTGCAACCGCGCCTACGTCGTGCAGTAACTACCACAGGCTCCTTCCTCACCCTCTCTTTCCTCTACCTCCTCAGCAGCAATCTCCTCCAGTTCTTTCCCTCTTCCATGACCTAGTGATTGCGCAACCGCTGCCCCACAACCGCCGACCACCCCTCTCTCCTCACCCATGCATCGCCCAACCTCCTCGTGCATGTTGCACCATCTTCCCACGACCTTGCCCAACCTTACTCTTCTCCCTCTCGCTACCTACGCACGACCTCCTCCCTACTTCCCTTAAAAGCCTGCTGTCGGCCCCCTTTACGCATCATCCATCATTGGAGAGGAAAGTAGCCCTAGTTCCCCCCTCAATCTTGGTGACAACGATAACAAGTTCTTGTAGAGCGACGACGGTGATCTTCATCCCGACGTGATCCACGAAGACATCCGCGTCGTAGCTCTCATCAGAGCAATTGTAGAGTCACGTTGCGTGCCTCCACGGTTGGAGGCGATAACTAGTTTGAGATGCAGCTCCAGCCATCCCAGGCATTTCCTCCTGCAGCTTCTTTTCAAAGGGATCATTCTTTCTTCCATATACCTTCTTCTTCTATGCTAGTACTTCTTCCTCCTTTTCCTTCTTTCTCCTCCTCTGCTCTTCCTATCTCCGATCTTTCCCTTAGTCTTCTTCCATTGCCTACATCCCTTTCATCCTTCGACATCCGCCTTCGCAACTCCACCCGCACCATCTGCACAGCTTGCCTCTCTCTGCCTCGAACGATGCGCCACTGACTGCCCTACAGCACCATCAATGGTTCGCTTCAATCGCAGCTCCGACTCCAGGCCACCGCCACCTCCGTAGCCGCTTGCCTTCGACCTAGCCTCCATGGAGCTCCGCACCGCCCTCAAGCCACTTCACCTCAGCCTCACCGTCGCGTTGCACTGCCCTCGACATCGCCTTTGCTTTTGCCCCTTTCAGCATGGCTAAATTCTGGTCATCGTAGATTAGGCCCTCTTCTTCACCATCATACGGTCCACGACGTGCCACGTTTCCCCTTTCGAGCCTCGACCTAAGCTACTTCACCTCGGGAGCTCCGAAGCTTCTCCTCCATCCACATGGAGCATCGATTGCAAGACTCCACCCGATCCTAGGAGCACAAGCCTGCCTTGCGTGCGGTGAGGAAATATTGCTCCCACACCCCAGTCTTCAAGCATATCACAAGACACCCCCGCCTCCTGAGGTACATCAGGCATACGTGCAAAAGGGGGTAATTTGCATTCCATCCCCAAGGTTCCTGAATAATTACAAAAGTGACCCGCTCCTAGTGACGTCAGCAGCACGTGTACGTGCCTCATGGGCAATTTGCACGAAGCCCCCTACGAGTCATGGTAAATGCATTTTAGTCCATGTCATCATATTTTAATTTATTTATTCTATTTTCTGTAATTGCATTTAGAACCCTGAGTTCTAGCTTTGTTTTATGTGTCATTTCCACACCATTTTATTATTCTAAAAATTGCACATTATAAATCATTTTATTATCTATTATATGGATGTTTGATTGAATTTTTGTGGAATATAGTTGATTTAATATAATTATTTTCATGGAAAATTGCATAATTTGCCCACTGTGTGATCTTTAATTGATGTTAAATTAATCACTGCTCCAAAAAATTCTAAAAAATTCAAAGTAGGTAGATTTAAGTGTGTTTTAAAATATGCCCAAACTTCATCGCATTTGCACGTATATCGAGTTTGCAATAATTTAATTGGTGATTTGAGTAACTGATGTTTAATATATCATAGATCAATTATTTTTAAGATCTATTAATTTTCCTAAATTCATCTCACATAGACTTATCTAGGATAACTTTATTTCCAAGAAACAAATTGATTCTATTTATTAAAATTAATTTGCGAAAAATCACCATGCATGCATCATTAATTCATATCGAAAATTTAAAAAAAATAAAGTGCATTCATTTCATCATTTTTCACATTCTGACCAGGTTATAGGATTTTTAGGCTTTTTTTTTTATCAAAAATTGCATTTTAGCTCCTAAACTTGCATGAATTTGCATGTCATTTATTAATTGCATAAAAATTACCTCCCTGAAAATCTAGATTCTACATCGCCTATAAAACAACCTAAAGAGACAGCTGCCTCCCTGAGTTCGACCTTGGGCTTGTCCAAATAAAATAAAAATTTGACCGCTCGCTTTAATGGAATAATTAATTTAGTGGTCGTTTTATCTACAACGAACATTTTAGACATTAA
This sequence comes from Ottelia alismoides, assembly GCA_037367405.1. Lineage (NCBI taxonomy): Eukaryota > Viridiplantae > Streptophyta > Magnoliopsida > Alismatales > Hydrocharitaceae > Ottelia > Ottelia alismoides. Next base: position 1,516,559 of record JAZKJV010000137.1, read on the forward strand.
TTCCACGTATTTAGTGAGGGTAATTTTGGGTTTGTCACCTGCACATTGCTCAATTACTCTCGATCATCCTCTCATCCACGACAATAGGCTAGATCAAGTTGTATATGTGTCTTCCATTGGCCACCCTATGAAAGAACTTCGAGTTTGCATCTCCTTCCTTGAGTCATTTTATTCTGTATCTTTGTTTCCATTCTATGACATTTTTCTTGTCTTCCTCATGTATAATCTTCAAGAATTCCATTCTTAATTTACGATCATCTTCCCCTAACTCACTGAAATCTTCCTCCATGTATAGTCTTTGGACCTCATTCTCTACAGTTGCGCGACAAACTTTCTTTTCTCCCTTAACTCCTTGAATTGACATAACTTCTTTCTCAAAGAATTCAACTTTTGAACCATTCTGACTGCTATCGAACCTGAGTAAATATGTGTGGTCCAGTGATCCGTCAAAAAGTCTAGGAAATCATCCTCATTAATCCAAGTCTTCTCGAACTTGAAGAAAGAACGAAGTTGAGCTTCCTCACCCGACTCCCAGATGAGTGGAGCAAGGTATGAGACAAATGACAAAGGAAATGATTCCAACAATTATGTTGATCCAAGAAACCGATCAATTCTCGGTGGAAATAATGTATTTCTCCAAGTATAATGAATATCACTTGTGTCAAGAACCACAATCTTCTTCTCTGATATCATCTCTGCAAAATCTTCTAAATCAAATCCCCGAAATCTTGGATGACGACTTGCATACAAGACTATCAAGTTAGTTAAGCATTGATTTCCAACTAATAGTCAAGAGCCATATAGACAGCAAGTCCAATGAAAATACCCACATATTCTATTACATGATATAGCTCGATGTATTGATCTTCTTTATTGGTTTGGATTTGACGTCTACTCGTTTCCCTATTTGTGGATAGGAGGGAAACACTAAGGTCTCCCCCAACAAGCCAAGGCACCCCCTGATGCAAGTCTCTAACTTCTTGCAATTCAGCCCACAAGTTTCCCCCAATTTATAGGAAATTTTGTCCATAAACATGAAAGATTAAGAAGCAGACTCCCTTTCGATTATCCTTGAGAAGTACGGAGATAACAAAGGCACCTTTAATTTCTGCTATCTCAGAGAAAAGTCCCATTTCCATGCAATACATGACTTCCCCACTCCTCACAGCAACAATTGTGCCAAAGAGATGCTAGGCAAGTCAAATGGAGCTCCAGGCCAAAAGGATGCTTGGTGGAGTGGAGGGGTGTAAGAGAAGCTCAAAATTAAAAGAGCATGCTTTAAAGCTATGTCTAAGGATAAAACAGATGAAACTGTCACAAACTACAAAATAGCGAAGAAAGAGGCAAAGAAGGTTGTAAGCGAAGCTAAGTCAAAAGCTTATGAAGTTTTGTACAAAAATCTCGACTCTAAGGAGGGCTAGAAGGACATATCCAAGTTGGCTAGATCAGGAGAAAGAAAGACCAAAGATCTCTCTCAAGTGAGATGCATTAAGGATGAGGAAGGTCGTGTGCTTGTTACTCAGAAGGATATAGAGAGTAGATGGAAGATATACTTCCATAAGCTTTTCATTGGGGAGGGGAATAGAGAGATCACTTCGGGAGATCTATCTAGTAGTGAAAATTACTTGAATCGTGCAAGCTATAGACGAATACAAAAGAAGTAGAGGATGCTTTAAAGGTTATGAGACCTAGGAAAGGTGTAGGACCTGATGACATTCCTAGAAAAGTTTGGAGAATTTTAAGTTATTCAATGTTATTTGGTGAAGCAAGAAAATGCATGAAGGTTGGAGGAGAATCATTTGGTGCCTCTTTGTAAGAACAAAGGAGACATTCAAAATTGTTCAAATTATAGAGGTATCAAGTTGATGAGTCACACTATGAAAATTTGAAAATGTGTGATCAAAAGAAGGTTGAGGCAACTTTCCACAGTAAGAAAACCAATTCGGATTCATGCTAGGTCGCTCAACTATTGAAGCCATCCACTTGTTGTGGAGAACAATGGTGATTTATAGAGCTAAAATAGAAGAACCTCCATATGATTTTTGTTGATTTGGAGAAGGCTTATGAATCTGTCCCACGGGAGATATTGTGGAGAGTTTTGGAGAATAAACAAGTAGATGTCATATATATTAACCTCATAAAAGATATGTATGATAGGGCTTCGTCTTGTATAAGGATAAAGTCTGGGAAGACAAACTATTTTGACATCAACATTGGTCTACTTCAAGGTTCAACATTGAGTCCTTTCCTTGTTACTTTGATTATGGCCGAGTTGACAAGTCACATTCAGGATGAGATACCTTGGTGTATGTTATTCATTGTTGATATTGTGTTCATTGAATAGACTAGATATGAAGTAAATGAGAAGCTTGAGGTTTGGAGACATGCATTGGAGACTAAAGGATTTCGTATCGTTATAGTTAGGACTGAATATATGGAGTGCACTTTTGATGGAAGAAATGACGAAGAAATCGAGGCGAAGATTGGTGACGATAACATTCAGAAGAGAGATTCTTTTAGATGCTTGGGATTTATTCTACAACATGATGGGTTAATTGATGGAGATGTTACTAACAGAATAAATGCAGGTTGGCTAAATTGAAGCGGAACCTATATTGCTCTCTGTGATAAGAAAATTCTTTCGAAAATCAAAGGAAAGTTTTACAAAGTAGCCGTGAGACCTGCTATGCTCTATGGATCTGAATGTTGGCATGTGAACCATAGACATGTCCAGAGAATGATAGTAGCAGAAATGAAAATACTAAGGTGTATGTTTGGACACACACATAAAGATCGAATTCGGAATGATGCAATCAGAATGAAAGTTGGTGTAGCTCTCATGGAGGATAAGATGCGAGAAAATCGCTTGAGGTGGTTTGGTCATTTGCAAAGGAGGTCAGCCAATATACCGGTGAGGAGATGCGAGTTTTGGGATGTTGAGCCGACTAAGAGAGGGTGAAGAAGGCCCAAGAAGCGTTGGAATGAGATTATAAGAAGGGGTCTTAGTTTTTATATCTAAGCCCTAGAATGATCCAAAATAGATCTGAATGGAGACAACGAATCCATGCAACTAACCCTACTTAATGTGGAAAAAGACTTTGCTGTTGTTGTGATATGCAAGAAGAAGTTTATATACAGTAGCCACCTGGGTTCGCTGTTGAGAGGGAGAGTCGGATGGTTTGCAGAATTCATAAGGCTATCTATGGCCTTAAGAAGAGTCCCAAAGCATAGTTCCAGAATCTCTCGGACTTGATAGAGCAGCAGGGGTTCACAAGATCAATTGCAGATCGTTCATTGTTTGTTTAGAGGACTCTGAGAGGTATAGTTGTTATATTGATCTATGTGAATGATATCATTGTTATAGGAGATGATGTGCATGATATCAACACGGCTAAGGAGTTCCTTAGATAACAGTTTGTCACCAAGGACCTTGGCAATCTACGATACTTCCTAGGGTTTGAGTTCTTAGGGATTCTATGGGGTCTTGTGATGACCTAGAGGAAGTATATTACTATTCTACTATCAAAGAAAGGCATGGTAGATTGCGGGCATTCGACCCCTCCTATGGATCCCAATACAAAGTTGTATTGATGACGATACAGAGGAGGTAAACAATAGGAGATTCAGAGAGCAAGTTGGGAAGCTCATATATGCAACCATTATCAAACTAGGCATTTCATTTGTTGTAAGCAAAGTTTGCTAATTTATGGAGCAGCCTAGATAGGCACATATGAAAGTGATTCACATGATTCTGAGGTATGTGAAGTCCTCTCCAAGTATGGAATTGTTCTTTAGCAAAGGGACATCCTTAGCCATCATGGCATGTGCAGATTCAGACTATGCAAGATGCCCCAAGGATAGGAAATATACTTCTGGATTTGTACTATTCGTAGGGAGCTCTTTGGTGCCATGGAAGAGCAAGAAGCTAATCGTGGTTGCTAGATCTAGTGCAGAGTCAGAGTACAGAATGCGGGGGAGCACTGAGATGATGTGGGACAAATCCATCCTAATTGACCTAGCTATTGATATACCACTCCCCATGCATTTACAATGCGACAACAAGGCTACTCTTTTCATTGCCAACAACCACGCCTTCTACGAGAGGACAAAGAATATTGAGGTTAATTGTCACTACACATGTGATATGATTCAGAACAACTTTATCTCTACTTCCCATGTCAGCTCAGTGGAATAAATATCAAATGTTTTCATCAAAGCTCTAGTCATAAGGTAATTTCAGAGGTGCTGTTCCAAACTAAGCATGATTGATGTATATGCTCAATCTTGAGGGGAGTGTTAAGAGTTATTTTATCTTTCCCTATTTCATGTATTTCTTTCTGTCTCTATTATGTAAATCGCCTAACAAAGTTTCTCCTCTCGATACAATAGATTCCTAGGGCTTCATGAATAATTAATTTATTATTTTCTCTCCACAATTCCATTTCATGCACTGACAATTAAATAATTTTGGAAGTTGCTCAAGGTAGTTGGGAAATACGGTCCCAACCTTAAACCCCCACACGGCAAGAGATAAGCAGTCCATAATTCTAAAAGGAAATAAAGAGAGTCCTAGATTAACTGAATAGCCATCAAGAGATGTGGAAATCAAGAGGATGCACAACAATGACTGATGCATGAACAGACATTCGTGGAAGGAGCATTATGAATTCTTGCTCCAATTGTTCTCTAGAGACTTCATTTTTAAAGACTATTGATGCATCAGATCAAGCACATAAGTATTTCTTCCAATCTGTTGATCAATGTATCAAAGAAGCTGGGATGCAATACGTTGTACAAGTTGTGGCTGATAATGCTTCAAGAAGATTGTTGTAAATAAAATACCGACACATATGATGGACATCATGTGACGCGCATTCTATTGATCTTGCATTGGAAGAAATTGGCAAAAAGTCGAGGATCAAAATAAAATTTCAAAGGCGACAACACTTACCGTTTTTGAGCTTAAAGTCACAAAAAATTTAACCTTGATGTAGGAATTCACAATAAAAAGAGACATTCAAAGACCCAAGCAAACTAGATTGCAACCACATTTCTTAATTTGGATGGCACTTTTGAGAAAAAAAAGATTATTTGCGGTTGATGTTATCTTCGGATGAATGGAGATATTTCGAATGGTCAAGGCAAGGAGCATTGTTAATAGTCTTGGGCCCAAAGTTTTGGAACCAAATTACACTTGCAACTAAAGTCTTTACACCATTGTTCGTTTCCTATGTGTGGTTGATGCAAATCACAAGCCATCCATGGGCTTTGTATATGGTAACTTGAAACATGATAAACAAGAGATAATGGTATCTTTCAATACTTCGAGCATTGTTTTATAAAGTGCATCTCGAGGCAGTGAGGCATAAGCCTCGAGGCATTTTTTTGACAAAAAGCGTCTCAAGATTTAAGCCTCTCCCAGAAGTTGTGAAATGTAAGCCTCCAGGTGCTAGTGAGGCGTATGAGGCGGTCGAGACGAGGCGGAGATGTAAGCCTCAAACACAAGGCTTTGTTTTTATTTTGGGTCATGTGTCTTGGACATGACCCTGTTTTGCTCTAAGTATTATATATTTTCATGTTAGTGTTTTTGTTTCCATGTTAATCCTTCCATATTTCTATATATATGTCCATATAATTAGAAGAGATCGCTTGAAACAAGTGAAGCTTCGTGATCTTGTAAGCATTATGTTCAATTTATCATAAAACATCCAGACATACTAGTTTTCTAGTACACAATGTATGTGATTGTGTTTAAATTGTAATGAAATTTTATACTAGTTGCAAGTTTGCAACTTGATTTTGTTATTTTGTTGTTCTTAATATAGTTATTACATTTAAGAAGAATTCTTGAAAAGAAACGCATGGAGTAAAATAATTATCGTGTTTTGTTGTGAATAGTGGATGAAATCGTGCACAAACACGATCAACAAAGCAAGCACGAAGATATGGATTTACAAGGTTCACATGTAACTGGGATACATAGAGCCAAAACCCTAGAGGAGTCTGTATATTACTCTCACATGAACGAATCCCTAATATAAACAGATCCACATAACCGAACAGAAATAGAATTGCTCGTAAAAACATTTTGCCGAGGATGATGTCCCCACACCTCTGCAGGGAGGGGGGAGGCGCACCTACTCTCCCCTAGACCTTCCCAGGCTCGTTGACTGGGCAGCAAGACCTACGTCTTATTGGGATATGGTATAACAAGAGGGGTTGCATGCAACAGTTCTCCAACTGGGTCCAACACGACAAATGGTTAGGATGCAAGGCATATCAACACGTTGTAACTTTGAACACTGAGAATTATGGGTTCTATTGTACTTTTCGTATTGAGTTTCGACTTTGGTTTAATACTCACATGGAATCATGGAAGGAGTTGGAACTTGATATTGTGCAGATTAGTAACATAATATTAGTTTTTTTAACTTCAATGCTTTCATCACTTATGTGGCGTATCTTTACTAGTGTGAAATTGTTTTTGAATGTGTTTTTGGTAAAATTTAATGTTATTATTTTTTTAATGTATTTTTCTTAATTTTAATTTTTCTTTACAAAAAATGAGGCTTACGCCTTGCCTCACATTTCAAAAAAAAACACCTCAAACTGCCTCGTGTTTTTTAAACCATGATTTCGAGTCGTTTTATAAGTCATTTGTCGATGCAATTGTCTCTAAAACAAATGGAAAGCTTGATACCCCATTGCATCTCTTGGCATATTTCTTGAACATGTAATTCTATAATGATTGCAGCATGTTTGATATAAATGTCATTGTGATGGATTTCTAAAGCGGGGAAAGATTTCATATTGATTTGGATATTCAATACATCATCACGAGGAAGGAGTTAACTGCATATAAACTGGTTCAAGAAATGTTTGATAAGCCATGGGCATTGAGACAAAGGTTGGTGAATAATGAACATTCTAGTCATTATATCTAGTATAATTTATACCTTAAATATTTTGAGTTATATATAAGGTTTTTTAACTTCATATGCTTGAACAGCTAGCCGGTTGTCTCTTTAAGGATGATTTACCCTATTACATGGCAATCAAGATTCTGAGTTCGACGTCCTCATCCTCCGGATACAAGAGAAATTGGAGTACATTTGAGTCAATATATTTATTGACCTATTTAATTGAAGTGTATATTTAGATACATACTTTTAATTGGCGTGCAACTTTATGTTCAGATTCATACAAAGAAAATAAACAATTGGGATGCCAAGAGATTAAACGGCCTTGTTTATATGCGATTTAAGATAATATCAAGGAATGTCGACAACATTAATCACGAAACCCAATTTGTTCAAAAGATCATAATCACATGAATGAATAGATGATAGTGAGCAAGCTCAAGATGATGAGGTTTATTCCGTTTCAACTTTAACTTGGGGTGTGGTTGTGCATGCATCCAACCCTAAAGATATCTTGCAACAAAGGACCATAGAACTGAAAGCAACAAAAGAGCTTCTGGTTAAAGCTCAAGTGCAATATTTTTTTTGAAGTCTAAAAGGTAGGGGGAAACACTCGATGGTGTCTGCCCCAAGATATTAATCAAAACAAAAGGGGAACAAAGTTTGAAAAATAAAAACCAACTACGCCCAAACCGTTACATGACCCACTCATTTTCCTTGTAAAAACGCTAACCCGAGAATAGTAAGTCGTTTCGTCCCCTCCACAACGCCCAGAGAATGGCCAAGGGGTATAACCGCTCTCTCCTTGGACTGTTGGTATTGGCGTGGACCGAGTCCCAAAAAGCTTGGAAGTCATCGTTGCGGCACCAGTCTCAGCCCATCTCCTGCCACAGTTGAGACACCAATGGGCATGAGAAGAAAAGATGTTCCACCGATTCGATCACATCATTACAAATCAAGCACTTGTTAGAAAGAACTCCCAGAAGCCTGACACACCTATCCTGCGTCATCAGTCTCTTTCTCCTGAGCAACCAAAGAAAGATACCAATTCTCTCAGGAAGCTTGAGAGCCCAAATAACAGCGCAGTCTCTGATCAGCAAGTCGGAGTTGGCCGGCGGAGGCCTGGAGATGGCACCATAGGCCCCCCTGACCGAGAAAGATCCCTCTTTCCAACTCCAATGATTCCAACCCCCACCAGGTGGCCCCACCTCCCGCACAGCCTCCAACAAGGCCAGGAAATCGTCGAACCTTTGGTCAGAGAGGATGGCGGTAAAGGTTGGGCACCAGAGCCCATCAGCCCAACACTCCGTAACCGAGCAGGACTTCTCTCCACTAAGCGCAAACAACCGAGGGAACCAAAAGCACAGGACCCCTCCCCCCGACCAGTCGTCGGTCCAAAAAGAGAAAGAGTCCCCCCTCCCAAGAATCGATCTAAAAAGTGCGATGTTGTTCACAAAACTCTTCACCACGCCCCGCCAGAAAGGAGTCGGGGCATTGAGGACGGCCGTCAACGAGGGTGGGGCACCCCTCACACCGTAGATCTTACGGATCACTGTGCAAACGAGGTCATCCCCCAGTCCCCAGATCCTGCTAGCCCACTTAAGCAAAAGCGCATCGTTCATTTGCTCCAACGACTTCACCCCCAGGCCCCCGTTGTTCTTCTGAAGCAAGATGTCCTCCCACCCCACCAAGTGGATCCCCCAGTTCCCGCTCGTACTATTGCCCCACAAGAAGGAGCACATCTGCTTCTCCAACCGCGCCCGTATCCCCTTTGGCAGCTTATGGTTGGAAAGAAGGTAGATGAGAATAGAGGAAAGGACGGATTTCAGAAGAATCAGTCTGCCACCCTTTGAGAGAACCGCGACCTTCCAACCCGATAACCTTTCCTCCATCTTCTCCACTACCCTCAGCCAATCACGGATCCGAGTCCTCCCCAGTGCCAACGGCATGCCCAAATACTCAAGCGGCATCGAGGACCTCCCTGAGCCCAGGGTCGTCGCAAGATTGTCAGAAAGAAGCTCCGCATGCCTGAAGGGAATGAACACTGACTTCGCATTATTCTTAGCCAAACCCGATAGCTCAGAGAAGATCTCTAAAGCCACCTCCATGTCGTTAGCCTCCTCACAACCCCCTCGATGAAAAAAAGTGTATCATCAGTGTACTGGACGATCGGAACCACCACATCATCCCTCGAGTAGCCTCTAGAAAAACCACATCCAAAGACACTGTCTGCAATATCGGAGAGCACATCGGCCGCAAGAATGAATAACATTGGCGCCAAGGGGCACCCTTGATGCACCCCCCTTCGCGGTTGGATCCAACCCCCCTCCGGACGACCGTTGACCAAAACCGAAAAGGACATCGTGGTGATGCAGCGCCTCATCCAAGATTTCCATAAGTCGGGGAAGCCCTTCCTCCTCAGCACACACCAGAGAAATCTCCAATCGAGCGTATCATACGCCTTTGCAAAGTCCACCTTCCAAAGCATACCGCTTGTACTCCTCCGCCGCCAATCCGCAATAATCTCAGAGGCAAGTGAGATGCAATCTGAAATCTGACGACCAGGGATGAAAGCCGATTGGGCCAGCAAAATAAGACTCCCAAGAATGACATTGAGTCTACCTGCAAGGACCTTCGCCGTGATCAGGTACAAAGCATTCGAAATGGCGATAGGCCGAAAATCCCCAATCGAAGAGGCTGTCGATGACTTCGGAAGCAAGACAACGAGCGCGCGGTTGATCCTATCAAATCCTGAGTTCCCCTTACAGAATTCCCCCACCACTTCAAGCACCTCCTTCCCAACGACGTCCCAGAAGTCCTTGTAGAAGGAAATCGGGAAACCATCCGAGCCAGTCGCAGTGTCGTCGTTCAGATCCCAAACCGCATCCTTCAGTTCCTCCAAACTAACCTCACGGAGCAGGTCCTCCCATGAAGACCTCGCCATGGTCCTAGTCCCCTGACCCAGCTACCTCCTTCGCGGGATGACAACCGAAGTAGCGTCCTTGAAGTGCTTCGAAATAGCAAGGACCCTTTCTTTGTTTCCCTCTACGCAGATCCCATCGATTTCAATTGAGCGCAAGGCATTAGATCTACGCCTCCCATTAGCACACCGATGGAAGAAGGAAGTATTAGCATCTCCTTCCCGAATCCAGTTAATTCTTGACCTCTGCCTCCACTCCATGATGCGCTTCTTCTCCTCGGCGAGAAGTTTCCTCTGAGCCTCCGCCCGAGCCTCGATCTCCACCGCCGAGAGCCCCCTGCAGTCCTCCAGTGAATCAAGCTTGTGAATGACCTCCTCCGCCTCTGTCCGAGCCGCAACCCTGGTCGTCCTCGATTCCCTCTTGAAAGCCGCAAGGCGCACTCTCAAAGAGGAGAGCTTTTGAACAAATCTCTGAGTAGCAGAGCCCGAAACCACCGACTCCGCCCAGTGCGAAGTCACATCCTCCCGAAAATTAGCCTCCAAAAGCTAGCATTTCTCATATCTGAAAAGTCCCCGTTGAACAGGGGCATCACCCAAACACCACACGATAGGGTTGTAGTCAGAGCAAGAGCGAGGTTTGGCCTCCACCGATGCCAAAGGGAACTTCTCCCCGGCCTCTCCAGAGGCAAGATAACGATCGAGACGTGAGCACGCTTTAGAGTTTCTCCAAGTATAACTGATGCCCGTAGCAAACAACACCTCAAGGCCAAGCAAGTCAATGGTGTCCGCAAAAGTACTAGAGCCCGGGTCCTGGCCCCCTGCCACCGAGCCTATCCGAAGTGAACAGGGTGACATTGAAGTCCCCCCCCAACACCCAGGGGGTCATACCAACGTACCGACTATCCTCCACAAAGTCCTCCCAAAGCTCACCATGTAACCTTTCATCACAAGGCCCATACACGCAGGAGACCGCCAGCTGAAGAGAAGACGACGTGCTTGACAAAACCATCGTCAGGATGTGCCTCCCAAGAGCCATGGAAATGAAAGACAACTTCAAGGAATGCCACGCCACAATCATCCCCCCCGAGGACCCCGTGCCATCCAAAGTTTTAAACTGATCCACATCACCAGCCCCGAACCCCTTCCAATAGCGCTCCGACAAGGCAAGAAGCTTCGTTTCCTGGAAGAGGATGATATCACATCCCCAATCATTAAACCTCGCACCCACCATTCTCTGCTTGTATGGATCCTCCAGGCCGTGCACATTCCATGACAAGATTTTCATTTGGATCCTTCGTCGAACCCCTTAACTTGTGCCACACTAGCAGCCTCTGCCACCTGAAGTTTGAACGGAGGGCAAGGTTGTGACGAAGTCCTGGACGACTTGGCTCTGCTCCTTCTGTACCTTTTGGCGCTCCTTCTATCGCTAGTCCCCGCCTCAGAGACACGGTCGAAGAGGCCCCTATACGTGGATGCCACCTCCTGACCGGGCAAATGTAAATTTGTTGTAGAGGTGGCAAGGGTCAGGTGCGGAGTCCTTTCCTCCGCGAAGAAACGGGGGAGAGACGGAACAACGCCCACAAGGGTAGCACCAGGCCAAGCACAAGGAAATCCTCCTGAGGGATCAAACCAGGAAGACGACCCTGTGAAGTTACGGGTCGGCACCACAGACGCCAAGCCTGGAAACGCCCTACTTTCAACCGTGTCCGGAAAGTCCCACTTACCCGTGTAAGAGACCGACACCGGACCCGTACCCACAACCAGATCCGCATCAAAGGCCGCCTCATGCGGGTTGTCGTTCACCACTTCAAGAATCGAAGAAAAGGGCGGGTCCACAGAAGTAACCCCCACGTCACCATGCAGAAAGAATGAACCTGGCGATAGGTACGACACTTCATGCGAGTTCATGAACCGTCACGTGCCAAGATTAACTCACGTCCCTTCGATCAAGGGTCCCCTCGGGAAGCCAACCGCCTTTGTGTCGCCCGAAGCGTCCCACAACCTTTCGTCTGCCACTGGCCTCGGAGCCTCCGGCGGTGGTGGAGGGACGTTGATCACCAGCTTGATCGGGAAAGAGAACCCACCCACACTCAACTCCGCAAAAGAACTCCGATCACCAACCTTGTCGAGGAAGCTTTTGGAGCACTCGATCAGGATCGTCGTAACCTCAACCGCAGTACCCACTCATAAACCATTGTCGACCACTTCACGGACAACTCCCCACTGGCGCAAGGCATTCCGCAAGCAACTGACTGACCGCGAGAGGAAGGTAACACCCTTCACTCTAGCCATGCAGACCTCCAACTCCTCGCAGGACCCATCAGCGAAGCGTAGACACCTCCATCGAACATCACCGACATCCCCATTGCATAACAAACGCTCCTTCTGGACCTTCGATAAGCCGCGAACGCAGCACCTTCGTGCATCCAAACTCACAATGTCCCCTACGAAATGTGAGCCAAAGAACCCATTCACATGCGAAGAGACGATGTCCAAATTAATATACCCCTTCACCGCGCAACCGATAAGTGCATGCAAATTCAATGAAGACGTCCGTGTCCTGCCCTTGAACGTCGACTTCGCACCTTTAGCCCCTCCGAACGCAGCGGAGCCGATGGCATGGTTGGCCACGGCATCGCCCTGCGCATCGTTCTTTACCATGTCCGCATAAGACAAGCTACCTTGGTTGGCGATAGTAGAACTTCCAAACCAATGTCCATCTAGAGAAGGTCTTTGACGTACGAAGGGCTCCGCCTCCTTCGTTTTTGTCTACGAATAACAGGCAGCCTGCCGATGACCCACCCTGCCGCAAGAGTAGCACCTCGGAGGAAGGTGACAGTAGGAGGCCAAATGACGCCTATCACCACACCAGAAGCACCTCCGACCCGACTTCTTATGAGAGACTGCCACCCACTCGCCGTATCCGTCACTTCCGTGTGCACCATCGATAGTGTAACCACAAAAGATCTTCTCATCTCGGCCCAAAACCTTCTTCCCCTTGTCCAGAGCTTCCTTTCTCACACGCGGTTCACCAGCTCTGATCGCTCCGCCACCTCCGCTCGACGCGCCATCTCCGGTCGCTCCGCCCACTTCTCTCGTCGCACTCGCTCTCATTTTCTCCCACCAAGGCCTGAAACCCAAGATCGTAAAGTCTCTTTCATCGCACTCACTCTCTTTTTCTCCCACCCGTAGCATGCACTACTTAGTTCAAGCTCAAGTACAATATTGATACCTGAGGAAGACAAAGAATTCAATTCTGAAGAAATAGATGAAGATGAAGATGATATTCCTTAGAAAATTACGATGATAATTAGTAGCACTTTCTTTCGTATTAAGTATGTTTCCATTATTTTATGATGTTTGATATAGTACGTTTGTACCTTTGCAATTTAACCATTCTAGCATGTACTATGTTGCTAACATTTCGATCTTAAAGTTCTCTTTGTTCTAATCATTTACTCTAATTTCATAGTTCATTTTAATTGTCATTGTATCACATAAAGTTGTAGCTTAAATATCCCTTTTGAATAAAAAATTTAAGTATAATCGTGGATGGAATTGCTATGTAAAAAAAAGAAGGAATATAATTTATAAATATCTTTTTAATAAAAATGTAAGTATAATTATGGATGGAATTACTATATATAGGAATATTTTTTGAATATAATTTATATATTTAAAATAATTAAAAAAATACAAACTGAATAATTCTGAATAATCACATGCATACCGCTTATTCTATATCCAACGAATACCGAATTCTGCAATAATGTTGCCTACATAAGGAAACTGGACCAATCTGTAGCGACCTTGCTTATAGCAACATCCAATCTCCATGCCTAGTATAACCTGAAATCCAAGAAAAGAAGGGTAAAAAATGACAGGACAATGCAGTTCCTTGATAATCTGACTCATGGACAATATAGTTATAGAAAATTCAGACGCATGTAACACTATCTACAAATGCATGGAATGCATCAACTGAATCTCTCCAGATAATAGGAGAATGTCTCCCATCGGTAATGATTACATATCGAGTAGGAGGAACGATGTTATATGATGTGAAATGTTCCTTATCACCACAAAGATGATGAAATGCACCAGAGTCCATAATGCATTCTAAAATATTAACAATATAACATGTGGTAAGAGCATAATCAGTACCTAAGTTGCTTGCGGAAGCAGCAATGTCAAATGAGGCCATAGAAGCACTAGTAGTACTTGCGAAAAGGTTCGTGATCTCCCTCTAACAGGAAACAAGATCATCATACTTCTAAAAGAGGAGTGGGCTCAAAAAACTCAGCGGTACAAGCAAATGCAGGGTTACTATGCATTTGAAGAGCGCTATATGCGGATGTAACATGTGTATTGAGGGCGAGGACAACCACTTCCTCTGTCGCGGACACCACACCCTCTAACTATATTGAGGGCGAGGATGACCACCTCCTTCGTCACGAGATGCTGCCATAGCAGAGTATGGTTGAGTAATAGAAGCGAGATGTACTGCGATCCTATTCAAACGGAAGCCACCTCCATAGGAGGGATAGAGGTACCGGTGAGAAGCTGGTTGCAAGCGGGATCATACCAGAGTTCAAGAGCCAAAAGAAAAACACACACCATTTTGGTGTTCTTGTAGATCATCTTATGCTTAGGACTAGTTGATGCAGCATGAAATTCAAATTAGGGCGAAATTTTTCATCCATTCGAATCTGGTCCTATTATGGTTTTTAAATTAGACTTTTACTTTCCGTCTATATGGTCACATTAATTTTATTGAGTCCATTCTTTTTAAATAACAAGATCACATGTGATCTCAAATCAACTAATTAGTTGGTTAGAGATAAATTAGAGTCCAAATCAACATGTTATTTGATTTGATTTTATCTTCTTTCTATTTTTGTAATTCCACCCCTATTATATAAAGGGGATGGTAGTTTATTGTTCAAGACAGTTCCAATTGAATCAAATTTGGAGTTTCTTCATCTGTCCCTCTCCCTTTCTCTTCTCCCTCCATGCTATCTCTGTGGTTCTTCCCCAAATCATGCACAACCAGGCATGTCTTCTCTTCTTTAATCCTCCAATTTTCCACCAAACAATTTTCTACCGTTAAAATTTATTTTTTTCACCACTACAAGACCATACCAGACATCACGAGCCGCGTCCGACTCCATGCAACCATGTGCATTGCTAAAGCTCAGCACCCAGCAGACCCCTGCTGCTGCCTTGCACGCGTCCAATGTGGTCGTCACTACCAATCCTACCTATATCGACGCTGCCACCATGTTTGGAAGAACTGAACCATAAAAAAGAAGGGCAAATCTCTTTAATCGAATGTTTCATCTCCAAGAGAAGAAATAAAAATAACTCTCGAAAAGTTTACAAGGATGCCCCTCACCAAAAGCCTCTTTATAAAAAAGTTAAAGTTAATGGAAAGCAAAAAGGGAGACTTTACTACAGTAAAGTTGTACACAAATTGCATGTGTGCCCCTTTTCTTCTAAGAATTACAAAACTACCATGGAGAGGGGGTAAAGATTAGCTGATTGTGAGACCAAATTGAGATCAATTCGTTAATCGATGCATTCGAATCAACAATCCATCAAGAGAATTTTTTTAAGCGACAGAGAGTTGATGCAGCACGAAATCCAAATTAGGGCAAAATTTTTTGCTCGTCCGAATTTGGTCCAATAATGATTTTTGAATTAGACTTTTATATTATGTCCATTTTAGTTAGAGTCTAGTGATGAATCTATGATTCTCATTCTTTATTCTTTTATTTTAGCTTCATCTTTTAGCAAAGACATTTATAAATATGTGTAAATACAATAAGTTAACATTATACATACCTTTCTTAATATTGCATAATTAACACATGTTTTCCAAAATGAAAGAATAAAGAGAAAAGAAAAAGAAAATAAGTATGCAATTATGAAATAATTACAGATTGGCTCAAACCCCGAGAGAAGGTCAATAATTGACCTGATCAACAAGAAGTAAATTTGGGGGAGATAGAGTCCCGGTATAGTCATAAGCTCCCTATATTTGTAAATATCTATATCTAATTATTTTAATTTATAATTTATGCATTTTAAAAACACTTGTACATATTTTTCAGAATAAAATAAAAAGAAAAAAATTAGAAAAACAAATTAAAATAAAAATAAAATCAAAACCAATTGTACAAAAGCCACACTTCTGTATATTGAATGCACTACCTAATTTATTTATTTAATTTGTAAAAAACAACTAAAAATCATTTTATATTCCTTAAATTATTTTACACATAAATAAAATATAAAATAAAGGATATTTATATAAAATTAATAAAATAAAAATTAAAGAATAAAATATACGGGTATACTATACCAATAAATAATACCCCATATTGCATATACTATGTATATATTTCATAAAAATGATTAAAATCACAGAAAAATAGCTTGTAAAATAACAAACATTTTTCATTTTTACCATTTTATTTTAAATTCATTTACTATTTTAATTTATTTATTTTTTGATATTTCAGCCTCAAACTTTCTGATTGGTTGACCGAGTCCGTTGACCCCGGTCAACCCTTCTTCCATCAGACCCGACCCGACTGCCCTTCTCGCTGGACCAATTTCGCAACACTTTCCTGGTCGGGTCAAACCATCATTTGCCTCGCTTTTTAAGCCCGACTCCTCTCCTAGGATCCATTATCCTTGCGGATCCCTAGGCGAGGATGGATCTACCTTGGGTTTCGCTCCCTCGTCCATTCTTTCCAGACCTTGCAGGAGCCCTATAAACACTTCACTCCACCTCCCATGGTCGGTAGCTCGTTCCTCATGCCACTACAACCCCATAGCCACCTTCAGGAGAGTGATAGCTCCTCAGAGAGACCTTCGGAGCTCGATTTCGTGCTTGTTTCGAACGCACCTCAATATGTGGCCGGACCTCCGCCGCATCTAGACTCCCCCGCTTTCCGCACCGGAGTTGAGGTCACTATATGTCGTTCCCCTCGTCACGCTTCACTGACCACAGTAGCACCTCCAAGTACCCTTCATTTCGCCTTTATTTCCTTTCCATTTCGATTTCATCCATTGAGCTCCGTTGCCACTCCATCAGCTCCGACCAATGTGTTAGAGCTCCGTCACGCACATCTACACGCACAGATCGATGCCTCATCTCATCGTCACCCTTCTCACGTACTTTGACCCCCCTACATCACGCTCACCGGAGCAAGATTAAGATAGGTCTCCTCCCCCGCTTTCGCCGGAGACCACTATAGCACCCCACCGCCACTTCCCTCTGTTTCAGTAGCAATAAACAGTGGTCGAAGCCTTGTCTTCGAGCCGTGACTATCCTTGCAGGTCCAGGAGCGCATGGGAGGACGATTTGAACCTCAACTCCACTGGTTGAGCACCCCCAGGTGCCGTATCTCCGCCCCGACTATCCGTCCGTTCGTTGCCTCATCCGAGGACACCGAGTGACGTGGAGCATCATCACGAAGCTGTTGGACCTCAGGGTGACTCGATCAGACCTGTGGAACACCATACATCTTCAATCAAAGCTGCCAGCACCTAGTTCTACCAGGCACCTTCAAGCCCGTCAGATCAGAAGACTCTCATCCAGTTTTGATCAAGACTATCCCTCCACGCCTATACATCCTACTCTAGTACCATACTCCTACTAAGATCTGACTCATATAATCTCATCTTGTCCCGGGTTGTCTCCCGCGCCTTATTAGGCTGGGGACGTCATCATTCCTTTGCTTCTTCTTGGGCTTTCTTCTAATGTTCTCGTCTCGTTTTGTTTAATATATTTCCTGGAAATGTGGTTAGGCCCTCGCCCAATAGTGCCTTTTCAAGGCGTCATCCTTCCCTTGCTTCTTCTTTCCAATTCTCTTCCAAACATCATTCCGGGTATCTAGTTCAATGGCGGGCAGTTTTCCTATTCCTCACTTCATCATACGAGGCTAATTCAAAGGAGGTCAAAGGACAGACAAAGGGATATAATAGTCTTGCTGCCTTCTAACTAGTTAATGTGGCTTTCGTTCCCTGGATTGACCTGGAGCAAGAAGGATCTCAAAGAGTTAATGGTCTGATCAACTGCTTCATCAGATCTGAGCCGCACGTCCTCGACATCCATCCAGACGTCAGATCTTTTCTAGGTGTAGATCAGAACCGTACGTCAGCATCGAGACCAGAGCCATCAAATCCATCCACATGTTACCTCTTGCTTACAAGGGTATATTGCGCTTTTTACCTTGTTATTTCTTTAATTTCATCGTAGTCCAATAAATGTAATGTGCAGTTAAGAACATTTTGCAGTGAGACCCCTATAGTGTTTAACATTTGCATTTCAGTCCACTTGAGTTTCAGTCACGTGCACCCGCACACATTTCTGGGGATATTTGCTACATTTCTCATGAACATGTTGGATGTTAGGAATGAATTTCTTAATTTGAAAATTGCATAAATGTCCCTGAGTATCTGGTTCATCTGCCGTGTGTGACTATTGTGGTGGAATTGCATAAGGGACCCTTAAACTTTTATTGCTTGTTTTCTGCTAGGCCCTAGGACCTAAAATATTTGCAGTTTGGTCTTTGTGCACTGTTTTTAATTACTTGTCTTTTATTTATTGCACTAAATAACAAATTAACTCCAAAATTTCCTAAAATTTACTTATGGTTTATGATTGCATGTAGTATTTATGGTAGTTTTTGCTTGTTGATTTTTGTGTATTTTTCTATTATTAAAAATTTAAAAACTCCATAAATAGTCCCTGTTTGTTTTAGAAAATACATAAAATTCGAAAAATTCCACAAAATCTTTTTTAGTTGCCAAAGTTCAAAAAGCGGTATGCGGTATTCAGTCGGTACGATAAATGATTACTAATTAAACGATATGCAGGGGGTTAAATGGAAATTAAACAGTTTATGCGGTTTTGCATTTTTTAATTAATAAAAAAATATTACATACATATAATTAATAAAAAATATAAATAAATAAGAAAAATATAATCACAGATTCACAATATAGATCAAATATTGTCAAATTCAAGGAAATGTTTCGTACAAATGTCAAAATTAATAACATAAACAACTAGAATGCATAGCCAAAAGTCAAAATAGACAAGATAAACAATTACAATTTATATCATGAATCCAAAAAGGCATGGATAATGGTGACCCTTTGAAGAAAGTAGATCTATGTTCTTAAAAGGCTATTTCTGACCGTTTAGAAGGCCGCTTAATGCCGTTCAAGACTGTTTAAACGATCGTTTAAGGCCGTTTATGCGATCTGGCCGTTTATGGACCCGATTTTGGTTAAACGATGTGGTCGAGCATCACATGCATTTAAACGGTCGTTTGGACTGTTTTTTTCATCCTTGGCAGTTTCCTTTTGTTACCTTTTAGCTCATGTATAATTTTTGTTGAAAAACACCCTATAAAAATCTAAAATTTTGCAAAATACTTAAAAACTTGTAAAAATCATAGATAATCATAGATGTTTTATCATTGTTTATTTTTAGAATATCATAAAAACATCTAAAAAATATCCAAAAATTATAAAAAACATTATAAAATATGTAAAACCCAAAATTATTTTTACTTTAAATTTTTGAGCATTTTGACTTATTTAAAAAATACAAAAATATTGTATGTGCATACTTTTATTTATTGTGCTGATTTTCTCTACATTGAAAAAATAAATTTTTAAAAAACTAAAAACCACTAAAAAAGCCCTTAATTTCTAAAATCTACTACTTAGTGTATAATTGTGCTCTTTATATTCGACCCCGCACACTATACCAGGTTAATAAAAGTAGCAATACCACTCGTTTTCTCTATTTGATTTCTTAAGTGGTTCATTTTCTTGTTGATTGCTTGATTGATTAGGGTCACAACGACATTTGCTTAATTAATAACTTAACCCAAGTTGGTTGGACGTCCAACAGAATGGAACCGTTGCCGAGGGGAACGACGGAATAGTTAGATTTTCTTTGTGTTTATTTTCGCTTTTTTTCATTTTAGTTGTTTCTCATCACTTCCTGCTTTGTTTGTTTTTGCGAGGTACCGCTTGGAGCATGACTCGATTCGCTTTGCAGGGACCCGTATTTGAGGAGGAGCAGAAGGAGAAGAAGTACTTACAAGAAAGAGAATTAGACTTAGTTTTATTATTTGCAAAAACTATTGTAATAACTTAGACTTCTGGACTCTCTTGGACTTGATCAGCATTTGGGGTCTATTTCGTCGAGTGCCGGTGTACTCGGGGGACCTCACCGAGTTTTTCATGGTTTTTCGTCTTTTGTTTTTATTTGTCTCACAAGGTTTTAGCCCCTAGACTTCGGTTTTATTCTGTTTGAGCTCGGTCGCAACTAAGATCCAAACACCATAATAGAATATATGTTCCTATAGATCACGATTTGGACTTAGTCAAATAAAAAGCTAACTTAATCGGACGGGAGTCCATGCACCAAGAGAGTCCGTATACAGCGCTTGCAGGACCCACTGTGGTGGGCATCGATTGGCATCTAAGACCGGACTCAGGTCTCTTTTCTGATTAACTAGCACCAGTTCTTCCCTTTAATAGAAGTTATCATCTTAGGACAATTTCCCCATATATCATTTAGATTAGTTTAATTTCTGCCTTTAAATTATACACGGATCATTTTGCATGTAAACTGTTGGAGCAAGGTACGCATTTCTTACTCTGCATGCATCATAGATTTCATCGTGCATCCGATTTTCCGTCTTCCTCCCCTTGTTTTATTGCACTTAAATAAAAAGAAAATCGAAAAATTTGTTAGACGTTGTTTTATTAAGAAAAATACCTAAAAAAGAGAACCAATAAAATCAAGACTACTAAAGCACACTTGGCCTAAAACTAAATTTCACTCAAAAATTTTGTTTTGGAGAGAGTAACCCCCTCCTTATCCGATTTTACTTGTTGAGAGTTGAACGACCTGCACACTAGGATAGAGTCACGCCTGATCTTTCTTCAGAGTACCAGTTCTAACAAAAATGATTAGCTATTCTCCAGCGAGGATTTTTGGGCATCCGGTAAATGGTCTGAACTTCCTTAGCAGAGTGGGTGGTTTAGAGGACATTGTGTAAGGCTCCGTCCTCAAGTAAATTGGGTAGCCGGAAACCGTTCATACTTACACCCACACTGGCTGGAAATAGACGCAACTAGTCGTAAGAATCTGGGCCAGTCTCCAGGTAGAATCAGGCTCCTAACAGCTCGTTAACTCACTCTATAAAATTGGATTATCACCTAATAAAATTTGACAAGATAAAAGACCGAGCTTCACGGTCATCATATTGTGTTGAGTAGCTAAACCGGGGATTTGTTTTCTTATCCTGTTTTCAGTCCAGATCAAATCTTCATAAATCCTCATATCAATATGATGGAAAGGAGGTCTCTTAGGCTGCCTCTAGTAGCATCACTTTCCAGCATGCCTACCCGTTCATCTAGAGCGGCTTCAGAGAGCTCAGACCCACTCTCTGAACTCGAATTCGCCTCCACCATGTTCCCCCTCGATCACCATTCTTCCCCTCCTGAGGTACAGACTGAAAGGCCAACACAGTTATACATTCATTTGACAGCACCTGATCTAGGGACTTTTGACTTTGCAGAGACCGGAAAGATGGCCAGTGATGACCGAATGGATGACCAGCCTCAGACTACACCGTTTGTATTGGATCGGGCGGTCATAAACAACATGATGCTATCTTCCTTGGAGACCATGCAGAGATAGATCATGGACCAAGGGGTATTCATGGCAGAGGTGAAGAGGGAAATCACGCAGATGCGAGCCGAGAGAGCAGAGCCAAACAGACCAGCCGGTGGCGGAGAGATACCACGCCAGGAGGGGTGAATAGAGGACATACGCCAGGAGGAGCCACAGGATCCAGTCAGACTATCCCGCACCATGAGGCAGTTGCACAACCCTGGTGCGACCCTCACCTACCGTTGGATCCAGCTGCCCGCCATACTAAGCGAGTTCGAGCTTCGCCCTCAGACAATCCAGTTACTGCCCAAGTTCCATGGGCACGCCACTGAGGAGCCACACCTCCATCTGCAAGAACTTGAGATGATCTGCAACACCATCCACAACAGGTTGGTGGATAAGACACTATCAAATTGATCGTCTTTCCATTCTCTTTGGTTGATCGGGCAACCTACTGGATGAAACACCTAGGGAGGGTGATCACCACTTGGGAGCAGCTCCGGATCGAATACTTGAACAAGTACTATCCACTCGACTAGACCAACGCAGCCAGAGCCATGATCAGTAATTTCACAATGATCCCTAAAGAGTAATTTAATGAAGCATGGGATCGATTTCGAGAGCTCATTAACAGGTGTCTCCATCATGATATTAGCAAACCCAACCTCATTTAGAGTTTCTTCTATGGGTTGAAAACTGAACTGCAGGGGCTAGTGAACGCCTCGTGTGGAGGTTCCTAATTCGTCAAAGATGAAGACCAGGTCTATGCCATCTATGAGGAGATGGCTAAAAACTACACAGTGATGTGTCAGACCTGTGTTTACAATCAATGGAAGCCTCCCCCTCAATCGGTTTCATATTAGAGAATAGCACGCATTGAGGTCGGTCCTTCTAACTCTTCTACGGCAACAACATTAGCAGAGTATTCAGATGCCGGTATGGGTATCATTAGCCAGAAATTGGACCGGATAGAGATCACCGAGAAGAAGGCATGTCAAGGCCTTGACAAGATCAATAGGATTTGTTGGAAGAAATAACTGTGTTGTTTATTCCATAAATCCTAGGTTCTCTTATATAGGAGAGTAACCTATGGGTAAATTACAGAAAGCAGTCATAAGGAAAAAGAAAATAAGAAACAATACAAATGACATAACAACATAACATAAAATATATCTCTACACCCCCCCTCAAGATGGAGCATAGATATCGATCATGCTCAGCTTGGACGAGCACTTCTGGAATGGTCCTCTAAGTAAGGCTTTGGTGAAAATATCTGTAGTCCGGTCCCCTGAGCTGACATGAGATGTGGAAATAAAACCCTTCTAGATCATATCCCTTATATAGTGACAATCTACCTCGATGTGATTGGTGCGTTCATGTAATGCTGGATTATTTGGAATAAATATATCAGCTTGATTATAACATTCCAGTGCCATAGGAAGTGGGATCTCTATATATAGATATGTAAGAACATCTTTAACCCACATCATTTCTGTACTGACCTGGGCCATAACCCGATATTCAGACAACACTAGATCTGGCTACAGCGGTTTGCTTCTTGCTTCTCCATGAGACAAGAGAGTCTCCAATGTATACAGCAAATCCAGTGGTGGATTTCCTATCCTTTGGACATCGTGCATAGTCTTCATCCATGCATGCTGATATAGTGACATCCTTGCCTTTCTTAAACAATAGTCTTGTACATGGAGAGGATTTAAGGTACCCGAGTATCATCTGTATAGCATCCATATATACCTGACGAGGTTGTTCCATGAATTGGCTCACCCGACAGACAGCAAAAGATATATCAGGTCTGGTAATCGGAACATAAAGAAGCTTTCCAACCAGTTCTTTGTATTTCCTCCTATCCACCTCATCAGTGTCATCAACATATAGTTTCATGCTTAAATCCATAGGTGTAGTGGCAGGTCGACATCCAAGCATTCATGTTTCGCTTAGTAAGTCCATGACATATTTCCTCTGGGTAATCACAAGTCCATGTTGATTTCTGACAAACTCCAGTCCCAAAAAGTACCTAAGGACACCATGGTCCTTGGTGACAAAATCACGACCCAGCATTTCTTTTGCCCTCTTGATTCCTTGTATGTCATTTCCTGTTATAAGAATGTCATCAACATACACCATAATTGCAATCATATCTCTGGATGTTTTCTGAATAAATAGAGAATGATCTGCATTAGAACATTTGTACCCCTCTCTTTCAAACAAGTATGAAAGCTTCCGGAACCAAGCTCTAGGGCTATGCTTAAGGCCATAGATCGCCTTATGAAATCTACACACTTGTGGATACTCCCCCTCAACAGCAAAACCAGGTGGTTGTTGCATAAAGACTTCCTCCTGAAGATCACCATATAGAAAGGCATTCTTGACATCTAACTGAAACAATGGCCAATCTCTAATAACAGCAACAGATAGAAGGATCCACAGGGTGGAATGACGAGCAAAAGGGGAGAATGTATCAAGATAATCCACTCCATATGTTTGAGTAAACCCTGTGCAACCAAGCATGCCTTGTACCTTTCAATGCTACCATCTGCATTTTGCTTCATGGTGAAAACCCATTTACAGCTAACTGTAGAGACATCCGTAGGTGCAGGTACAAGACTCCAGATGCCCCCCGACTGAAGAACAGCCATCTCTTCTTCCATAGCTAAGCACCATCATCTGTCCTTCAATGCATCTTGGTAATTCCGAGGAATATCCACGACAGATAATGCAACATCAAAATTCCTAAATTCACCAGATAAGCGATCAAAGGAAACCACATATGCAATAGCATAAGATGCGTAGCTACGCTTCTGTTTCCATGGCGCAATAGGGAGATCCTAAGCAGTAGTCCCCTCTTCTGTTATCTGTAATGAAGCCTGCTCAGGTAAACCATTAGATCCATCATTAGAAAATATATTCTCAGGGAATACCTCATGCGAGCTAGATGATGAGCGGTGACCATGAGCAGAAGTAGACCAACGAGTATAGTGAAGTGGCAATGGTGGAACATAAACTGCAGTAGGAGGTGGGGGCAATTGTGGTGGTAGTGGTGGTGTAGGTAATGGTGGTGGTGGTGATACCGGAGATGGTTGAGGTGGAGGTGGCGACATATAGATAGCTTCATCAATGTCAGAGAACATTAACTGATCTCCTATAGAGGAGAAGTACATGACGGACTCAAAAAAAGGTAACCTCGACACTAACATAATATTTCCTTCACAACGTTCATAACACTGGTGCCCCTTTTGTGTCGTGGAGTACCCGACAAAAATGCACTTGACAGCTCTAGGAGAGAGCTTGTCAATCCATGGAGACAACTGGTGGACGAAGGCAACTGAACAAAACACGCGAGGAGGAAGTGAAAATAATTCCTTGTCAGGAAAAACCAAAGAGAAAGGAATTGTCTCACCTAAGACAGACGATGGCATTCGATTAATGAGATAGCATGCTATTAGGACAGCATCGCCCCAGAAAGAAAGAGGCGCACGACTTTGTATGAGAAGCGTCCTAATGACATCTAGCAAATGACGATGTTTTCTTTGTGCAACTACATTCTGTTGGGAAGTATAGGCACAGAAAGTTTGGTGAATAATTCCTTGTGTAGAAAAATAGGTGGAAAGAGTATTAGTACAAAATTCCAAGGCATTATCAGTCCTCATAATTTTCATGGAGGCAGAAAAAACATTGTGTACTTTATTTATGAAATTTTTGATAACATTCTCAGCTTCAGATTTATTCTTTAATAAGAAGACCCAAGATAGACAAGAAAAATCATCAACTATGATAAGATAAAACCTGTGCCCCAAATGATCTGGAACACGACTAGGACCCCAAATATTGACATGAAACAACGCAAAACTGAAGTTACTACTCCGACCCTGACGACTGGGAAAGCTAGACAAATGATGCTTTCCCAACTGACAGGCCTCACATTGAAGGGACGTGTGAGGTGAAATTTGGGGCAGAACATGACATAGTTTCTTAGGTGGTAGATGACCAAGGCGCAAGTGCCACATAAATGGAGAGACATGTCCAGCAGGTAGAGAAGAGATTTCGGCATATGGAGTCCGAAGAAGGCGATAGAGGCCACCCCGCTCACGTCCACACCCAATCACGTTGCCCGTACGGATGCCATGAAAAATGAGAGAGGATGGATCAAAAATAGCTCTACAGTGTAAATCCTTCATAATTTGGCTAATTGACAACAAATTCATGTAGAAATCAGGTGCATGCAACACATTCTTTAGATGCATAGATGGTGTCAAGCTAATCTCCTCCTGACCAGTAATCGGGGAGTATGTCCCATATGCAATAACCACAGTACGCCCTAGAGGAACCTGTCTGTAGGTTGTAAGTTGACCCCTGTCTCAACACAGATGGTGTATGGCACCAGAGTCCATAATCCAGGCTATAGTATCAGACCCACTATTTCCAGTGAGAGCAGAAGTACTACATGAGGTATTGGAGGAGGCTGACGCAGCAATATCTGAATGACTCTCAGTAATCGGTGAGGGTATCACAGGGCCATATGGAGGTATAATGTCTCTCAAGTAGGCTACAAGATCATCAAACCGTTGATCCAAAGAGGAAGCAGCTGGAGGCTCAATCTGTTCGGCCACTCGTGCAGACGCAGGGAATCCATGCTTTGAGTAACATGTATCCTCAGTATGCCCAGAATGGTGGTAGAAAGTGCATTGTTGGCGAATACGACCCCCTCTGCCCCGAGGTTCACGACCGCGATACTGAGAAGGACCACTGCGGTCCCGGGATGCTGCCATTGCTGAGGACGTCTGATGAGCAGCAGAAGATGGAACAATAATACGACTGAGTCTACAGAAAGCTTCCTCCATAGGAGGAATGGTAAAGTCTGCTAAGATCTGAGAACATGTTGCCTCGCATTCTTGATCAAGGGCACAATAAAAAGCTTTTGTCAAATAAAAAAGGCCTCTTATTTACTCTGCCACATCATTCTTGCATTCAAAGAAATCTTTTTGCACGTCATTCATATGCATTTCATAACATCTGCATCTCATTTGCATATCTTGCATATGCAAAGTGGAAAGTTAGTGGGTTCTGAACCGAGTTATGAATATAAGTAGAGGATGTACTTGATTTGACCTTAATCCGCTTAATTTCAGAGGAACCTTATAGGAACTGAAGTTGAGATTTTCAGATCGAGCGACTTAATTCTTTGAGTCCATGAGTCTATGTTCACATGTCATCTTAATTGGTCTAAGTAGAATATTTCATACACACGCATGATTCTTGTAGACAGTGACCTAACTTGGACAAGCACCATGTGTGTAGCTCTTCATTGATGAGGTGGTGAGGGATAGAATCCTCGGGCAAGAAATGCACGTGAATGGAAACATATGAAGTCACTTCGAGTGGCCAGTGCATCACAACCTAGTCAAGTGGCATGGACGTCTAAAGACAGGAGTCGTGGGTTGAATTAAAGCTTCGGGTGAGGGACGGTCTGCTGGCACAATTTTTTCTAAGATCCCAAAACATGTGCGGAAAGAAAGACTCTATATTCGTGAGCACAATAAGATCAATGCAGTGCAATAATTCTTTCCACCAAATAGAAGCAGATGTATCAAAAAGAGAGAGAATAAAGTTATGCATTTGACCAGAATGGTCCAGTTTCAGAGAGACAACAGATCTTCGTGGAGACTTTTCTACATTGGTCGGGTTCACAAGGAGATGTGGCTACACTGACCACACTCCACTTCTCTTCTTATTCTTCTATCTTCTCCCCTTCGATTGTGGACACAACACGTATGAATAAATGTGGTCCAACAGAAGATTTAAGAAAATGACTTTCATTTAGAGCTCAAAATAGTACAACTAAATATCAAAATCATCAAAGGTAGTATTACATGATCTAATTTAGTACATAGAATCAAAATAATACAATTAAAATTCAAAATCAAAGAAAAATTAATTAAAACTAAACTCAGTACAAACTATTTAAACCTTGAAAGTATAAAACAAAAGTAATCAAGATAGTAAGCTATACCGTACAAATTGGAATTCAAACTTATTCAAATCAAACTAAACAGATCAAAAAATTGAAATTCAAAACAATTTAAATTGAAATCTCGGTAATAAATAAAAATAAATGGACCTCAAACCTCATTAATAAAAAATCATCGCAGATATTTTCATAAGAAAGAGTAGGGAGTCAGGCTTATTCTAACTCCTATCGTATTCAGATTTTAAGATCTGAATCCGATTACCCAACTGGAGCTTAAGCGGGCGCATGAAGCGCATATGTGGCTGCACAGCCTGCATATGCGGCCCGCATATGCGTAAAGGGCACAGAAAGGGGGGCTTCATATAATCGGTGCACTGAGGAGACCGATCAGGCATATGCGGCCGCATATGCAGCTGTACGGACTGCTTTCATGAATACTGGCTAAGAGAAGGTTGTTCTTTGTCACTTCCGATGTGGAGAGTTATATTTCACTTACACAATACAAGTAAGATTCATAGTCATCAGAATTTGCGTATGAGAACTTGTTCTGACCTGACTGTTGAGGCAAATTCAATAGAGACTTGTGGAACTTAAAGGTTGTCAGGTCTTAAATCCTATTCCCAATAAAGTTCTGCCACATTATTAGTCTAAAGGTCGAGCTCCAGTTTCACCCTTTGTTCATGAACTTGGTATGGAACCAAAAATCATTTCACTTTTGCATTTCATTTTAATTGCTTGAGGACGAGCAAGGTTTAAGTATAGGGGGTTGATGAATCTGTGATTCATCACTCTAAAAGTTGAAAATATAGCTTCGTTCCCGAGTAATTAGCTGCATTTCATCAGTTATTTTGCATTATTATCATTCATGCACTTAAAAAAATATTAGCATCTTAGCATGCATATTTGCATTGAAAAAAATGTCTAAATTCCCTTGTAAATATCACATGTATATTACCATATTATTCCTTTTTCTATTTATTTTTTCACTAACTCAGAATTGAATAAATTCAACGCTATAATTTACATATTACTATCATTAATAAATGGAAAATACAAAAAACAACTTGTAATTTGCCTAATAAAATCCAAACCCTGGTTTGAGACAAAGCCTTAAAATGTGAATATCTCTCTCATACAATCTCCTATGGATCTCTACTCACTTTTGAACTAATGCGCGTTCAATTAACTTCAAAACGAGGCCAAATTCAAACGAATCAGAGTTCATATGTGAAACACAAGTTTTAGGCCCTTATTGTATATTGTACATATTGTCTAATTTGACCTTATTATTTAATGTACAAAAAATAACTCTTTTTCACTTATTTGTTTTGTATTTATTTTCTGTGATCATTGTTTTAAGAAAATATGTAAAAATCCAAATAAAAATTGAACCTAAAATCAAAGAAAATAAATCAACCTGAGTTTGTATATATAGTCTGTGTATAAGTCCCCCTCTATTTTATCTTTTTATTTTCTTAATTATTAAAAATCCACTAAAATAGATTAAGGAATAAATATTTCTTTTATATTTTCTCTAAGTTTATTTTGATTTCTATATTATTTAAAAATGTCAAAAAAATGCAAAACACAAAAATACGGTATTTTATATCTATAGAGTACCAACAAAAATAGTTCTTGTACTGATGATTTATTTTGATTTTGGGTCCCACAAAAGTTGTAGATCTCATCTGGACGAGCAACTTTTATGTTAACTACTTGTTTATTTGACCTCTTTTGTTATTTCTTTCTGATTTTTCTTTGAATTTAGCTTTTGAATTTTTTGGGAGCGACACAAGGCGGCTCCTGGAGCCGTCACGTGTCACCCCCATTTTATTTATTTTTTTCTTTAATTTTATTTTATTTTATTATTATTTAATTATTTATTTTTATTTATTTTATTAATTTATTTTATTTACTCAATTATTTATTTATTTTATTTATTACTATATTTTTATTTATTTTTTTATTTATATTTATATTATTTATTATATACATTATTTTTAATTTATTTCTAATTTAATTTTAATTTTAATTTTAATTTTAATTATTTTTTGTTTTTTTTACTTTTTATTTTTTATTTTACTGCAACCTGGTCGCCGTTGGGTGCACAACATGGCACCCTCCCCTTCTCCCCCTTCCTCCCGCTCCCTGCAGTACTAGCAATCTTTGCCTCCTGCGGTGGTTGCAACCGTGCCTACGTCGTGCAGTAACTACCACCAGCTCCTTCCTCACCCTCTCTTTCCTCTACCTCCTCAGCGGCAATCTCCTCAAGTTCTTTCTCTCTTCCTTGACCCAGCGATTGCGCAACCGCTGCCCGCGCAACCGCCGACCACCCCTCTCTCCTCACCCATGCATCGCCCCAACCTCCTCGTGCCTGTCGCACCATCTTCCCACGACCTTGCCCAACCTTACGCTTCTCCCTCTCGCTACCTACGCATGACCTTCTCCCAACATCCCTTAAAAGCCTGTCGTCGGCCCCCTTTACACGTCATCCATCATTGGAGAGGAAAGTAGCCCTAGTTCCCCCCTCAATCTTGGTGACAGCGATAACAAGTTCTTGTAGAGCGATGATGACGATCTTCATCCCGACGTGATCCACGAAGACATCTGCGTCGTGGGTCTCATCCGAGCAATTGTAGAGTCATGTTGTGTGCCTCCACGGCTGGAGGCGATAACCGGTTTGAGATGCAGATCCAGCCATCCCAGGCATTTCCTCCTGTAGCTTCTTTTCAAAGGGATCATTCTTTCTTCCATATACCTTCATCTTCTTTGCTAGTACTTCTTCCTCCTTTTCCTTCTTTCTCCTCCTCTGCTCTTCCTATCTCCGATCTTTCCCTTAGTCTTCTTCCATTGCCTACATCCCTTTCATCCTTCGACACCCGCCTTCGCAACTCCGCCTGCACCATCTGCACAGCTTGCCTCTCTCCGCCTCGAACGATGCGCCACTGACTGCCGTACAACACCATCAACGGTTCTCTTCAATCTCAGCTCTGACTCCAGGCCACCACCACCTTCGTAGCCGCTCGCCTTCGACCTAGCCTCCACGGAGCTCCGCACTGCCCTCAAGCCACTTCACCTCGGCCTCACCACCGCGTTGCACTGCCCTCGACATCGCCTTTGCTTTCGCCCCTTCCAGTAGGGCTAAATTCTTGTTATCGTAGATTAGGCCCTCTTCTTCACCATCACACGGTCCACGACGTGCCACGTTTCCCCTTTCGAGCCTCAACCTAAGTTGTTTCGCCTCGGGAGCTCCGATACTTCTCCTCCATCCATGTGGAGCATCGATTGCAAGACTCCACCCGATCCTAGGAGCATAAGCCCGCCTTACGTGCGGTGAGGAAATATTGCTCCCACACCCCAGTCTTCAAGCATATCACAAGACGTCCCTGCCTCTTGAGGTACGTGAGGCATACGTGCAGAAGGGGGTAATTTTCATTCCATCCCCAGGGTTCCTGAATAATTACAAAAGTGCCCCGCTCCCAGTGACGTCACCAGCACGTGTACGTGCCTCATGGGCAATTTGCACGAAGCATCCTACGAGTCATGGTAAATGCATTTTAATCCATGTCAGCATATTTTAATTTATTTATTCTATTTTCTGTAATTGCATTTAGAACCCTGAGTTCTAGCTTTGTTTTATATGTCATTTCCACATCATTTTATTATTCTAAAAATTGCACTGTTATGGATGTTTGATTGAATTTTTGTGGAATATAGTTTATTTAATATAATTATTTTTGTGGAAAATTGAATAATTTGCCCACTGTGTGATCTTTAATTGATGTTAAATTAATCATTGCTCCAAAAAATTCTCAAAAATTCACAGTAGGTAGTTTCAAGTGTGTTTTACAATATGCCTAAACTCCATCGCATTTGCACGTATATCAAGTTTGCAATAATTTAATTGGTGATTTGAGAACTGATTTTTAATATACCATAGATCAATTAATTTTAAGATCTATTAATTTTCCTAAATTCATCTCCTATAGACTTATCTAGGATAATTTTATTTCCAAGAAACAAATTGATTCTATTTATTAAAATTAATTTGCGAAAAATCACCATGCATGCATCATTAATTCATAATAAATTCATTTTGCATCCAAAAATTTCAAAAAAAATAAAGTGCATTCATTTCATCATTTTTCACATTCTGACCAGGTTTTAGGATATTTATACTTTATTTCATCAAAAATTGCATTTTAGATCCTAAACTTTCCCGAATTTGCATGTCATTTATTAATTGCATAAAAAATACCTCTATGAAAATTTAGATTCTACATCGCCTATAAACCAACCTAAAGAGACAACTGCCTACCTGAGTTCGACCTTGGGCTTGTCCAAATAAAATAAAAATTTGACTGCTCGCTTTAATAGAATAATTAATTTAGTGGTCGTTTTATCTACACCAAACATTTTAGACATTAATTCCACGTAATTAGCGAGGGTAATTTTGGGTTTGTCACCTGCCCATTGCTCAATTACTTTTGATCATCCTCTCTTCCATGACAATAGCCTAGATCAAGTTGTATATGTGTCTTCCATTGGCCACCCTATGAAAGAACTTCAAGTTTGCATCTCCTTCCTTGAGTCATTTTATTCTGTAACTTTGTTTCCATTCTGTGACATTTTTCTTATCTTCGTCATGAATAATCTTCAAGAATTTCATTCTTAATTTACGATCATCTTCCTCTAACTCACTGAAATCTTCCTCCATGTCTAGTCTTTGGACCTCATTTTCTACAGTTGTGCGACTGATCTTTCTTTTCTCCCTTAACTCCTTGAATTGACATAGCTTCTTTCTCAAAGAATTCAACTTTTGAATCATTCTGATTGCTATCGAACCTGAGTAAATATGTGTGGTCCAGTGATCCGTCACAAAGTTTAGGAAACCATCCTCAATAAGCCAAGTCTTCTCGAACTTGAAGAAAGAACAAAGTTGAGCTTCTTCACCCGACTCCCAGATGAGTGGAGAGAGGTATGAGACAAATGACAAAGGAAATGATTCCAACAATTATGTTGATCCAAGAAACCGATCAATTCTCGGTGGAAATCATGTATTTCTCCAAGTATAATGAATATCACTTGTGTCAAGAACAACAATCTTCTTCTCTGATATCATCTCTGCAAAATCTTCTAAACCAACATCCCCGAAATCTTAGATGACGACTTGCATACAAGACTATCAAGTTAGTTAAGCAGCGATTTCCAACTAACAGTCAAGAGCCAGATAGACAGCAAGTCCAATGAAAATACCCACATATTCTATTACATGATATAGCTCTGATGTATCGATCTTCTTTATTGGATTGGATTTGACGTCTACTCGTTTCCCTATTTGTGGATAGGAGGGAAACACTAAGGTCTCCCCCAACAAGCCAAGGCACCCCCTGATGCAAGTCTCTAACTTCTTGCAATTCAACCCACAAGTTTCCCCCAATTTAGGGGAAATTTTGTCCATAAACATGAGAGATTAAGAAGCAGACTCCCTTTCGATTATCCTTGAGAAGTACGGAGATAACAAAGGCACCTTTAATTTCTGCCATCTCAGAGAAAAGTCCCATTTCCATGCAATACATGACTTCCCCACTCCTCACAGCAACAATTGTGCCAAAGAGATGCTAGGCAAGTCAAATGGAGCTCCAGGCCAAAAGGATGCTTGGTGGAGTGGAGGGGGGTAAGAGAAGCTCAAAATTAAAAGAGCATGCTTTGAAGCTATGTCTAAGGATAAAACAGATGAAACTGTCACAAACTACGAAATAGCGAAGAAAGAAGCAAAGAAGGTTGTAAGCGAAGCTAAGATAAAAGCTTATGAAATTTTGTACAAAAATTTCGACTCTAAGGAAGGGTAGAAGGATATATCCAAGTTGGCTAGAGCAGGAGAAAGAAAGACCAAAGATCTCTCTCAAGTGAGATGCATTAAGGATGAGGAAGGCCGTGTGCTTGTTACTCAGAAAGATATAGAGATTAGATGGAAGCTATACTTCCATAAGCTTTTCATTGGGGAGGGGAATAGAGAGATCACTTTGGGAGATCTAACTAGTAGTGAAAATTACTTGAATCGTGCAAGCTATAGACGAATACAAAGGAAGTAGAGGATGCTTTAAAGGTTATGCGACCTGGGAAAGGTGTAGGACCTGATGACATTCCTATAAAAGTTTGAAGAATTTTAAGTTATTCGATGTTATTTGGTGAAGCAAGAAAATGCATGAAGGTTGGAGGAGAAGCATTTGGTGCCTCTTTGTAAGAACAAAGGAGACATTCGAAATTGTTCAAATTACAGAGGTATCAAGTTGATGAGTCACACTATGAAAATTTGGGAATGTGTGATCGAAAGAAGGTTGAGGCAACTTTCCACAGCAAAAAAACCAATTCGGATTCATGCTAGGTCGCTCAACTATTGAAGACATCCACTTGCTGAGGAGAACAATGGCGATTTATAGAATTAAAATAGAAGAACCTTTATATGATTTTTGTTGATTTGGAAAAGGCTTATGATTCTGTCCCATGGGAGATATTGTGGAGAGTTTTGGAGAATAAACAAGTACATGTCATATATATTAACCTCATAAAAGATATGTATGATAGGGCTTCGTCTTGTATAAGGATACAGTTTGAGAAGACAAACTATTTTGACATCAGCATTGGTCTGCTTCAAGGTTCAACTTTGAGTCCTTTTCTTGTTACTTTGATTATGGCCGAGTTGACAAGTCACATTCAGGCTGAGATATCTTGGTGTATGTTAGTCATTGATGATAATGTGTTGATTGAATAGACTAGATATGGAGTAAATGAGAAGCTTGAGGTTTGGAGACATGCATTGGAGACTAAAGGATTTCGTATCGTTACAGTTAGGACTGAATATATGGAGTGCACTTTTGATGGAAGCAATGACGAAGAAATCGAGGCGAATATTGGTGACGATAACATTCAGAAGAGAGATTCTTTTAGATGCTTGGGATTAATTTTACAACATGATGGGTTAATTGATGGAGATGTTAGTAACAGAATAAATGCAGGTTGGATAAAGTGAAGCGGAACCTATATTGTTCTCTGTAATAAGAAAATTCCTTCAAAAATCAAAGGAAAGTTTTACAACCATAAAGATCTGCTATGCTCTACGGATCTGAATGTTGGCACATGAACCATAGACATGTGCAGAGAATGATAGTAGAAGAAATGAAAATACTAAGTTGGATGTTTGGACACACACATAAAGATCGAATTCGGAATGATGCAATCAGAATGAAATTTGTGTAGCTCTCATGGAGGATAAGATGCGAGAAAATCACTGGAGGTGGTTTGGTCATTTGTAAAGGAGGTCAGCTAATATACCGGTGAGGAGATGCGAGTTTGGGATGTTGAGCCAACTAAGAGAGGGTGAAGAAGGCCCAAGATGCGTTGGAATGAGATTATAAGAAGGGATCTTAGTTTTTTAGATCTAAGCCCGAGAATGATCCAAAATAGATCTGAATGGAGACAAAGAATCCATGCAACCGACCCTACTTAATGTGGAAAAAGACTTTGTTGTTGTTGTGATATGCAAAAAGAAGTTTATATATAGTAGCCACCTGGGTTCGCTGCTGAGAGGGAGAGTCGGATGGTTTGCAGAATTCGTAAGGCTATCTATGGCCTTAAGCAGAGTCCCAAAGCATGGTTCCAGAAGCTCTCGGACTTGATAGAGCAGCAGGGGTTCACGAGATCGATTGCAGATCGTTCATTGTTTGTTCAGAGGACTCTGAGAGGTATAGTTGTTATATTGATCTATGTGGATGATATCATTGTTATAGGAGATGATGTGCATGATATCAACACGTCTAAGGAGTTCCTTAGATAGCATTTTGTCACCAAGGACCTTGGCAATCTACGATACTTCCTAGGGCTTCAGTTCTTTGGGAATATGTGGGGTCTTGTGATGTCCTAGAGGAAGTATATTACTATTCTACTATCAGAGAAAGGCATGGTAGATTGCAGGCATTCCACCCCTCCTATGGATCCCAATATGAAGTTTTATTGATGACGGTACAGAGGAGGTAAACAATAGGAGATACAGAGAGCAAGTTGGGAAGCTCATATATGCAACCATTATCAAACTAGGCATTTCCTTTGTTGTAAACAAAGTTTGCCAATTTATGGAGCAGCCTAGATAGGCACATATGAATGTGATTCACATGATTCTGAGGTATGTGAAGTCCTCTCCAAGTATGGAATTGTTCTATAGCAGAGCGACATCCTTAGCCATCATGGCATGTGAAGATTCAGACTATGCAAGATGCCCCAAGGATAGGAAATATACTCCTGGATTTGTACTACTCGTAGGGAGCTCTTTGGTGCCATGGAAGAGCAAGAAGCTAATCGTGGTTGCTAGATCTAGTGCAAAGTCAGAGTATAAAATGCAAGGAGCACTGAGATGATGTGGGACAAATCCATCCTAATTGACCTAGCTATTGATATACCACTCCCCATGCATTTACAATGCGACAACAAGGCTACTCTTTTCATTGCCAACAACCACGCCTTCTACGAGAGGACCAATAATATTGAGGTTAATTGTCACTACACATGTGATATGATTCAGAACAACTTTATCTCTACTTCCCATGTTAGCTCAGTGTAATAAATATCAAATGTTTTCATCAAAGCTCTAGTCATAAGGTAATTTCAGAGGTGTTGTTCCAAACTAAGCATGATTGATGTATATGCTCCATCTTGAGGGGAGTGTTAAGAGTTATTTTATCTTTCCCTATATCATGTATTTCTTTCTGTCTCTATTATGTAATTTGCCTAACAGAGTTTCTCCTCTCGATACAAGAGATTCCTAGAGCTTCATGAATAATTAATTTATTATTTTCTCTCCACAATTCCATTTCTTGCACTGAAAATCAAATAATTTTGGAAGTTGCTCAAGGTAGTTGGGCAATACGGTCCCAACCTTAAACCCCCCACACGGCTAGAGATAAGCAGTCCATAATTCTAAAAGGAAATAAAGAGAGACCTAGATTAACTGAATAAACATCAAGAGATGTGGAAATCAAGAGGATGCACAACAATGACTGATGCATTAACAGACATTCATGGAAGGAGCATTATGAATAATTGCTCCAATTGTTCTCTAGAGACTTCATTTTTAATGTCT
Source organism: Ottelia alismoides (assembly GCA_037367405.1). Taxonomy (NCBI): domain Eukaryota; kingdom Viridiplantae; phylum Streptophyta; class Magnoliopsida; order Alismatales; family Hydrocharitaceae; genus Ottelia; species Ottelia alismoides. Next base: position 1,553,234 of record JAZKJV010000137.1, read on the forward strand.
ATTGATGCATCAGATCAAGCACATAAGTATTTCTTCCAATCGGTTGATCAATGTATCAAAGAAGTTTGGATGCAATACGTTGTACAAGTTGTAGCGGATAATGCTTCAAGAAGATTGTTGTAAATAAAATATCGACGCATATGATGGACATCATGTGATGTGCATTCTATTGATCTTGCATTGGAAGAAATTGGCAAAAAGTCGAGGATCAAAATAAAATTTCAAAGGCGACGACACTTACCGTTTTTGAGCTTAAAGTCACAAAAAATTTAAGCTTGATGTAGGAGTTCACAATGAAAAGAGACATTCAAAGACCCAAGCAAACTATATTGCAACCACATTTCTTAATTTGGATAGCACTTTTGAGAAAAAAAAAGATTATTTGCGGTTGATGTTATCTTCGGATGAATGGAGAGATTTCGAATGGTCAAGGCAAGGAGCATTGTTAATAGTCTTGGGAACTATGTTTTGGAACCAAATTACACTTGCAACTAAAGTGTTTACACCATTGTTCGTTTCCTATGTGTGGTCGATGCAAATCACAAGCCATCCATGGGCTTGGTATATGGTAACTTGAAACATGCAAAACAAGAGATAATGGTATCTTTCAATACTTCGAGCATTGTTTTATAAAGTGCATATCGAGGCAGTGAGGCATAAGCCTCGAGGCATTTTTTGACAAAAAGTGTCTCGAGATTTAAGCCTAGCCCAGAAGTTGTGAAATGTAAGCCTCCGGGTGCTAGTGAGGCGTATGAGGCGGTCGAGATGAGGCGGAGATGTAAGCCTCAAACACAAGGCTTTGTTTTTATTTTGGGTCATGTGTCTTGGACATGACCCTGTTTTGCTCTAAGCATTATATACTTTTATGTTAGTGTTTTTGTTTCCATGTTAAACCTTCCATATTTCTATGTATAGGTCCGTATAATTAGAAGAGATCGCTTGAAACAAGTGAAGCTTCGTGATCTTGTAAGCATTATGTTCAATTTATCATAAAACATCCAGACATACTAGTTTTTTAGTACACAATGTACGCGATTGTGTTTAAATTGTAATGAAATTTTATACTAGTTGCAAGTTTGCGACTTGATCTTGTTATTTTGTTGTTCTTAAAATAGTTATCACATATAAGAAGAATTCTGGAAAAGAAACGCATGGAGTAAAATAATTATCGTGTTTTGTTGTGAATAGCGAACGAAATCGTGCACAAACACGATCAACAAAGCAAGCACGAAGATATGGATTTAGAAGGTTCACATGTAACTGGGATACATAGAGCCAAAACCCTAGAGGAGTTTGTATATTACTCTCATATGAACGAATCCCTGATATAAACAGATCCACATAATCGAACAAAACTAAAATCGCTCGTAAAAAATTTTGCTGAGGATGATGTCCCCACACCTCCGCAGGGAGGGGGAAGGCGCACCTACTCTCCCCTAGACCTTCCCAGGCTCGTTGACTGGGCATCAAGACCTACGTCTTGTTGGGATATGGTATAACAAGAGGGGTTGCATGCAACAGTTCTCCAACTGGGTCCAACAAGACAAATGGTTAGGATGCAAGGCATATCAACACGTTGTAACTTTGAACACTGAGAATTATGGGTTCTATTGCACTTTTCGTATTGAGTTTCGACTATGGTTTAATACTCACATGGAATCATGGAAGTAGGAGTTGGAACTTGATATTGTCCAGATTAGTGGCATAATATTAGTTTTTTTAACTTCAATGCTTTCATCGCTTATGTGGCGTATCTTTTACTAGTGTGAAATAGTTTTTGAATGTGTTTTTGGTAAAATTTAATGTTATTATTTTTTTAATGTATTTTTCTTAATTTTAATTTTTCTTTCCAAAAAAATGAGGCTTACGCCTTGCCTCACATTTCAAAAAAAAACCTCAAACTGCCTCATGTTTTTTAAACCATGATTTGGAGTCATTTTATAAGTCATTTGTCGATGCAATTGTCTCTAAAACAAATGGAGAACTTGATACCCCATTGCATCTCTTGGCATATTTCTTGAACACGTAATTCTATAATGATTGCAGCATGTTTGATACAAATGTCATTGTGATGGATTTCTAAAGCGAGGAAAGATTTCATCTTGATTTGGATATTCAATACATCATCACGAGGAAGGAGTTAACTGCATATAAACTGGTTCAAGAAATGTTTGATAAGCCATGGGCATTGAGACAAAGGTTGGTGAATAATGAAAATTCTAGTTATTATATCTAGTATAATTTATTCCTTAAATATTTTGAGTTATATATAAGGTTTTTTAACTTCATATGCTTGAACAACTAGCCTGTTGCCTCTTTAAGGATGATATACCCTTTTGCATGGCAATCAAGATTCTGAGTTCGACCTCCTCATCCTCCGGATACGAGCGAAATTGGAGTACATTTGACTCAATATATTTATTGACCTATTTAATTGAAGTGTAATTTTAGATATATACTTTTAATTGGCGTGCAACTTTATGTTCAGATTTATACAAAGAAAATAAACAATTGGGATGCCAAGAGATTAAACGGCCTTGTTTATGTGCGATTTAAGATAATCTCAAGGAATGTCGACAATATTAATCACAAAATCCAATTTGTTCAAAAGATCGTAATCACATGAATGAATAGATCGATATTGAGCAAGCTCAAGATGATGAGGTTTATTCCGTTTCAACTTTAACTTGGGGTGTGGTTGTGCATGCATCCAACCCTAAAGATATCTTGCAACAAAGGACCATAGAAGTGAAAGCAACAAAAGAGCTTCTGGTTAAAACTCAAGTGCAATACTTTTTTTGAAGTCTAAAAGGTAGGGGGAAACACTCGATGGTGTCCGCCCCAAGTTTATTAATCAAAAAAAAAGGAGAAACAAGTTTGAAAAACAAAAACCAACTACGCCCAAACCGTTACATGACCCACTCGTCTAACAAGCGATTAGCGAACACCCCCACATTTCTTTTGTAAAAATCCTGACCCAAGAACAGTAAGTCGTTTCTCCCCCGCCACACTGCCCAGAGAATGGCCAAGGGGTACAGCCGCTCTCTCCTTGGCCTGTTGGTATTGGCATGGACCGAGTCCCAAAAAGCTTGGAAGTCGTCGTTGCAGCACCAATCTGAGCCCATCTCCTGCCACAGTTGAGACACCTATGGGCATGATAAGAAAAGATGTTTCACCGATTCGATCGCATCATTACAAATCAAGCACCTGTCAGAAAGAACTCCCAGAAGCCTGACGCACCTATCCCGCATCATCAGTCTCTTTCTCCTGAGCAACCAAAGAAAGATACCAATTCTCTCAAGAAGCTTGAGAGCCCAAATAACAGCGCAGTCTCTGATCAGCAAGTCGGAGTTGGCCGGCGAAGGCCTGGAGATGGCACCATAGGCCCCCCTGATCCCGACCCCCACCAGGCAGCCCCACCTCCTGCACGGCCTCCAGCAAGGCCAAGAAATCGTCGAACCTCTGGTCAGAGAGGATGGCGGTAAAGGTTGGGCACCATAGCCCATCAACCCAACACTCCGCAACCGAGCAGGACTTCTCTCCCGCAAGCGCAAACAACCGGGGGAACCGAAAGCACAGGGCCCCTCCCCCCGACCAGTCGTAGGTCCAAAAAGAGAAAGAGTCCCCCTCCCGAGAATCAGTCTAAAAAGTGCGATGTTGTTCACAAAAGTCTTCACCACACCCTGCCAGAAAGGAGTCGGGGCGTTGAGGACGGCCGTCAACGAGGGTGGGGCACCCCTCATGTCGTAGATATTACGGATCACCGTGCAAACGTCATCCCTTGGACCCCAGATCCTGCTAGCTCACTTAAACAAAAGAGCATCGTTTATTTTCTACAGCGACTTCACCCCCAGGCCCTCGTTGTTCTTCTGAAGCAAGATATCCTCCCACCCCACCAAGTGGATCCCCTGGTTCCTGCCTGCACTATTGCCCCACAAGAAGGAACGCATCCGCTTCTCTAGTCACGCCCGTATCCCCTTTGGCAGATTACGGTTGGAAAGAAGGTAGATGGGAATTGAGGAAAGGACGGATTTCAGAAGAATCAGTCTGCCACCCTTCGAGAGAAGCGCGGCCTTCCAACCCGATAACCTTGCCTCAACCTTCTCCACCACCCTCATCCAATCGCGGATCCGAGTCCTCCCCAACGCCAACGGCGTGCCCAAATACTCAAGCGGCAACAAGGACCTCCCCGAGCCCAGGGTCGTCGCAAGATTGTCAGAAAGAAGCTCCGCGCACCCGAAAGGAACGAACACTGACTTCGCGTTATTCTTAGCCAAACCTGATAGCTCAAAGAAGATATCTAAAGCCACCGCCATGCTGTTAGCCTCCTCACAGCCCCCCTCGATGAAAAAAAGTGTATCATCAGCGTACTGGACGATTGGAACCACCACCTCATCCCTCGAGTAGCCTCTAGAAAAACCACGTCCAACGACACTGTCCGCAATATCGGAGAGCACATCGGCCACAAGAATGAATAACATTGGTGCCAAGGGGCACCCTTGACGCACCCCCTTCGCGGTTGGATCCAACCCCCCTCTAGCCGACCGTTGACCAAAACCGAAAAGGATGCCGTGGTGATGCAGCGCCTCATCCAAGAAATCCACAAGTCGAGGAAGCCCTTCCTCCTCAGCACACACCAGAGAAATCTCCAGTCAAGCGTATCATACACCTTCGCAAAGTCCATCTTCCAAAGCATACCACTCGTACTCCTCCGCCGCCAATCCCCAATAATATCAGAGGCGAGCGAGATGCAATCTGAAATCTAACGACCAGGGATGAAAGTCGATTGGGCCGGCGAAATAAGACTCCCAAGAATGGCATTGAGTCTACCCACAAGGACCTTCATCGTGATCAGGTACAAAGCGTTCAAAATGGCGATAGGCCAAAAATCCCTGATCGAAGAGGCCGTCGACGACTTCGGAAGCAAGACAAGGAGCGCGCGGTTGATCCTATCAAAGCCTGAGTTCCCCTTACAAAGATCCCCCACCACTTCATGCACCTCCCGCCAAACGACGTCCTAGAAGTCCTTGTAGAAGGAAATCGGGAAACCATCTGGGCCAGGCGCATCGTCGTCGTTCAAGTCCCAAACCGCATCCTTCAGTTCCTCCAAACTAACCTCACAGAGCAGGTCCTCCCATGAAGACCTCGCCACGGTCCTAGTCCCCTGACCCAGCCACCTCCACCTCCGCGGGATGACAATCGAAGTAGCGTCCTTGAAGTGCTTCGAAATAGCAAGGCCCATTTCTTTGTTTCCCTCAACGCAGATCCCATCGATTATAATTGAGTGCAAGGCATTGGATCTACGCCTCCCATTAGCATACCGATGGAAGAAGGAAGTATTAGCATCTCCTTCCCGAATCCAGTTACCTTTCGACCTCTGCCTCCACTCCGTGATGTGCTTCTTCTCCTCGGTGAGAAGTTTCCTCTGAGCCTCTGCCCGAGCCTCGATCTCCACCGCCGAGAGCCCCCTGCAGTCCTCGAGTGAATCAAGCTTGTGAATGACCTCCTCCGCCTCCGTCCTAACCGCAGCCCTGGTCACCCTCAATTCCCTCTTGAAAGGCGTAAGGCGCACTCTCAAAGAGGAGAGCTTTTGAACAAATATCTGAGTAGCAGAGCTCGAAACCACCGACTCTGCCCAGTGCGAAGTCACAACCTCCCGGAAATTGGCCTCCAAAAGCCAGCATTTCTCATATCTGAAAAGTCCCCATTGAATATGGGAATCACCCGAACACCACACGATAGGTTTGTGGTCAGAGCAAGAGCAAGGTTTGGCCTCTACTGACGCCAAAGGGAACTTCTCCCCGGCCTCCCCAGAGGCAAGAAAACGATCGAGATGTGAGCGTGCTTTAGAGTTTCTCCAAGTATAACTGATGCCCGTAGCATCCAACACCTCAAAGCCAAGCAAGTCAATGGTGTCCGCAAAATCACTAGAGCCCGGGTCCTGGCCCCCCTGCCACCGGGCCTATCGGAAGTGAACAGGGTGACATTGAAGTCCCCCCAACACCCAGGGAGTCGTATTAACATACCGACTAGCCTCCACAAAGTCCTCCCAAAGCTCACCACGTAACCTTTCATCACAAGGCCCATACACGCATAAGACCGCCAGCTGAAGAGAAGACGACGTGCTTGCCAAAACCACCGTCAGGATGTGCCTCCCAAGAGCCATGGAAATGAAAGACAACTTCGAGGAACACCACACCACAATCATCCCCTTCGAGGACCCCGTACCATCCAAAATTCTGAACTGATCCACATCACAGGCCCCGAACCCCTTCCAATCACGCTCCGACAAGGCAAGAAGCTTTGTTTCCTAGAGGAGGATGATATCGCATCCCCAATCGTTAAAACTCATACCCACCATTCTCCGCTTGTCTGGATCCCCCAGGCCGCGCACGTTCCATGACAAGATTTTCATTTGGATCCTTCGTCGCACCCCTTAACTTGTGCCACACTAGCGGCCTCCGCCACCTGAAGTTTGAATGGAGGGCAAGGTTGTGACGAAGTCCTAGACGACTTGGCTCTGCTCCTTCTTCTGTACCTTTTGGCGCTCCTTCTGTCGTTAGTCCCCGCCTCAGAGACATGGTCGGAGAGGCCCACATCCGTGGACGCCCCCTCCTGATCGGGCAAGGGTAAAGTTGTTGCAGAGGTGGCAAGGGTCAGGTGTGGAGTCCTTTCCTCCGCGAAGAAATGAGGGAGAGACGGAATAGCGGCCACACGGGTAGCACCAGGCCAAGCACAATGAAAGCCTCCTGAGGGATAAAACCGGGAAGACGACCCCGTGAAGTTACGGGTCGGCACCACGGATGCCAAGCTCGGAAACGCTCTACTTTCAACTGAGGCCAGAAAGTCCCACTTACCCGTGTAAGAGATCGGCACCGGACCCGTACCCACAATCGGATCCGCATCGAAGGCCGCCTCAATTGGGTCATCGTTCACCACTTCAAGAATTGAAGAAAAGGGCGGGTCCACAGAAGTAACCCCCATGTCACAATGCAGAAAGAATGAACCTGGCGATAGGTACAACACTTTATGCGAGTTCATGAACCACCGCATGCCAAGATTAACTCGCGTCCCCTCGATCAAGGGTCCCCTCGGGAAGCCAACCGCCCTTGCGTCGCCCGAAGCATCCCACGACCTTTCATTTGCCATCGACCTCAGAGCCTCCGGCGGTGGTGGAGGGACGTCGATCACCAGCTCGATCGGGAAGGAGAACCCACCCACACTCAACTCCGCAAAAGAACTCCGATCACTAACCTTGTCGAGGAAGCTTTTGGAGCACTCTATCAGGATCGTCGTAACCTCAACCGCAGTTCCCGGTCGTAAACCATCATCGACCACTTCACTAACAACTCCCCACTGGCGCAAGGCCTTCCGCAAGCAACTGACTGACCGCGAGAGGAAGGGAACACCCTTCACTCTAGCCATGCAGACCTCCAACTCCCTGCAGGACCCATCAACGAAGCGCAGACACCTCCATCGAACATCGCCGACATTCCCATTTCATAAAAAATGCTCCTTCTGGACCTCCGATAAGCCACGAACGCAGCACCTTAGTGCATCCAAACTCACAATGTCCCCTACAAAATGTGAGCCAAAGAACCCATTCACATGCGAAGAGAGGATGTCCAAATCGATATCCCCCTTCGCCACGTAACCGATAACTACATGCAAATTCAATGAAGACACCCGTGTCCTACCCTTGAACGTCGACTTCGCACCTTTAACCCCTCCGAACGCAGCGGAGCTGGTGGCATGGTTTGCCACGGCACCGCCCCGCACGTCGTCCTTTACCATGTCCGCATAAGACGGGCCACCTTGGTTGGCGATAGTAGAACTTCCAAACCAATGTCCATCTAGAGAAGGTCTTTGACGTACGAAGGGTTCCGCCTCCTTCGTTTTTGCGTACGAATAACAGGCGGCCTGCCGATGACCCACCCTACCGCAAGAGTAGCACCTCGGAGGAAGGTGACAGTAGGAGGCCAAATGACCCCTGTCACCACACCAGAAGCACCTCCGACCCAGCTTCTTATGAGAGACTGCCACCCACTCATCGTATTCGTCACTTCCATGTGCACCATCGGTAGTGTAACCACGAAAGATCTTCTCATCTCAGCCCAGAACCTTCTTCCCCTTGTCCAGAGCTTCGTTTCTCACACGCGGTTCGCCAGCTCCGATCGCTCCGCCACCTCCGCTCGACGCGCCAACTCCGGTCGCTCCGTCCACTTCTCTCGTTGCACTCGCTCTCATTTTCTCCCACCAAGGCCTGAAACCCAAGATCATAAAGTCTCTTTCGTCGCACTCACTCTCTTTTTCTCCCACCCGTAGCATGCACTACTTAGTTCAAGCTCAAGTGCAATATAGATACCTGAGGAAGACACAGAATTCAATTCTGAAGAAATAGATGAAGATGAAGATGATATTCCTTAGACGATTACAATGATAATTAGTAGCACTTTCTTTTGTATTAAGTATGTTTTCATTATTTTGTGATGTTTGATATATTATGTTTGTACCTTTGCAATTTAACCATTCTGGCATATACTATGTTGCTAACATTTCGATCTTAAAGTTCTCTTTCTCCTAATCATTTACTCTAATTTCATAGTTCATTTTAATTATCATTGTATCCCATAAAGTTGTGGTTTAAATGTCCCTTTTGAATAAAAAATTTAAGTATAATCGTGGATGGAATTGCTATATAAAAAATAAGAAGGAATATAATTTATAAATATCTTTTTAATAAAAATGTAAGTATAATTATGGATGGAATTACTATATATATAGGAATATTTTTTTAATATAATTTTTATATTTAAAATAATTAAAAAATACAAACTGAATAATTCTTAATAATCACATGCATACCGCTTATTCTATATCCATTCGAATACCGAATTCTGCAATAATGTTGCCTACATAAGGAAACTGGACCAATCTGTAGCGACCTTGCTCATAGCAACATCCAATCACCATGCCTAGTATATCCTAAAATCCAAGAAAAGAAGGGTAAAAAATGACAGGACAATGCAGATCCTTGATAATCTGACTCATGGACAATATAGTTATAGAAAATTCAGATGCATGTAACACTATCTACAAATGCATGGAATGCATCAACTGAATCTCTCCACATAATAGGAGAATGTCTCCCATCGGTAATGATTACATATCGACTAGGAGGAACGATGTTATACGATGTGAAATGTTCCATATCACCACAGAGATGATGAAATGCACCAGAGTCCATAATGCATTCTAAAATACTAACACTATAACATGTGGTAAGAGCATAATCAATACCTAAGGTGCTCGCGGAAGCAGCAATGTCAAATGAGGTAGTAGAAGCACTAGAAGTATTTGCGAAAAGGCCTGTGATCTCCCTCTAATAGGAAACACGATCATCATACTTCTAAAGGAGGAGTGGGCTCAAAGAGCTCAGTGGTACGAGCAAATGCAGGGTTACTATGCTTTTGAAGAGTGCTATATGCGGTTGTAACATGTGTATTGAGGGTGAGGACGACCACTTCCTCTGTCGCGGACAGCACACCCTCTAGCTGTATTGAGGGTGAGGACGACCACCTCCTTCGTCACGAGATGCTGCCATAGTAGAGGATGGCTGAGTAAGAGAAGCGAGATGTACTGTGATCCTATTCAAACGGAAGCCACCTCCATAGGAGGGATAGAGGTACCGGTGAGAAGCTGGTTGCAAGCGGGATCATACCAGAGTTCAAGAGCCACAAGAAAAACACACAACATTTTGGTGTTCTTGTAGATCATCTAATGCTAAGGACTAGTTGATGTAGCACGAAATTCAAATTAGGGTGAAATTTTTCATCCATTCGAATATGGTCCTATTATGGTTTTTGAATTAGACTTTTACTTTCCATATGTATGGTCACATTAATTTTATTGAATCCGTCCTTTTAAAATCAAGATCGTATGTGATCTCAAATCAACTAATTAGTTGGTTAGAGATAAATTAGAGTCCAAATCAGCATGTTATTTGATTTGATTTTATCTTCTTTCTATTTTTGTAATTCCACCCCTATTATATAAAGGGGATTGTAGTTTATTGTTCAAGACATTCCAATTGAATCAAATTTGGAGTTTCTTCATCTATCCCTCTCCCTTTCTCTTCTCCCTCCATGCTATCTCTGTGGTTCTTCCCCAAATCATGCACAACCAGGCTTGTCTTCTCTTCTTTAATCCTCCAATTTTCCACCAAACAATTTTCCACCATTAAAATTTATTTTTTTCACCACTACAAGACCATACCAGACATCACGAGCCGCGTCCGACTCCGCGCAACCATGTGCATTGCTAAAGCTCAGCACCCAGCCAACCCCTGTTGCTGCCTTGCACGCGTCCAATGTGGTCGTCACTACCAATCCTACCAATATCGACGCTGCCACCAGGTTTGGAAGAACCGAACCATAAAAAAGAAGGGCAAATCTCTTTAATCAGATGTTTCATCTCCAAGAGAAGAAATAAAAATAACTCTCGAAAAGTTTACAAGGATGCACCTCACCAAAAGCCTCTTTATAAAAAAGTTAAAGTTAATGGAAAACAAAAAGGGAGACTTTACTACATTAAAGGGTACACAAATTGCATGTATGCCCCTTTTCTTCTAAGAGTCACAAAACTACCATGGAAAGGGGGTAAAGATTAGCCAATTGGGGGACCAAATTGAGATCAATTCGTTAATCGATGCATCTGAATCAACAATTCATCAAGAGAATTTTTTTAAGCGACAGAGAGTTGATGCAGCACGAAATCCAAATTAGGGAAAAAATTTTCGCTCGTCCGAATTTTGTCAAATAATGATTTTTGAATTAGACTTTTATATTCTGTCCATTTTAGTTAGAGCCTAGTGATGAATCTATGATTCTCATTCTTTATTCTTTTATTTTAGCTTCATCTTTTAGCAAAGACATTCATAAATATGTGTAAATACAATAAGTTAACATTATACATACGTTTCTTAATATTGCATAATTAACACATGTTTTCCAAAATGAAAGAATAAAGAGAAAAGAAAAAGGAAATAAGTATGCAATTATGTAATAATTATAGACTGGCTCAAACCCTGAGAGAAGGTCAATAACTGACCTGATCAACAAGAAGTAAAGTAGGGGGAGATAGAGTTTTGGTATAGTCATAAGCTAGCTATATTTGTAAATATCTATATCTAATTATTTTAATTTATAATTTATGCATTTTAAAAACACTTGTACATATTTTTTAAAACAAAATAAAAAGAAAATAAAATTAGAAAACACAAATTAAAATAAAAATAAAATCAAAACCAATTGTACAAAAGCCACACTTCTGTATATTGAATACACTACCTAATTTATTTATTTAATTCGAAAAAACAACTAAAAATCATTTTATATTCCTCAAATTATTTTGCACATAAATAAAATATAAAATAAAGGATATTTATATAAACTTAATAAAATAAAAATTAAAGAATAAAATATATGGGTATACTATACCAATAAATAATACCCCATATTGTATATACTATGTATATATTTCATAAAAATGATTAAAATCACAGAAAAATAGCTTGGAAAATAATAAACATTTTTCATTTTTATCATTTTTATTTTAAATTCATTTTCAATTTTAATTTATTTATTCTTTGATATTTCAGCCTCAAACTTTCTAATTGGTTGACCGAGTCCGTTGACCCGGGTCAACCCTTCTTCCATCAGACCCGACTCGACTGCCCTTCTCGCCGGACCAATTTCGCAACACTTTCCTGGTCGAGTCAAACCACCATTTGCCTCGCTTTTTGCGCCTGACTCCTCTCCTTGGATTCATTATCCTCGCGGATCCCTAGGCGAGGTCGGATCTACCTAGGGTTTTGCTCCCTCGTCCAATCTTTCCATACCCTGCAGGAGCCCTATAAACACTTCACTCAATCTCCTGTGGTCGGTAGCTCGTTCCTCACGCCACTACATCCCCTTAGCCACCTTCAGGAGAGTGACAGCTCCTCAGAGAGACCTTCGGAGCGTGATTTGGTGCTTATTTCGTACGCACCTCAATACGTGGCCGGACCTCCACCGCATCAAGACTCCTCCGCTTCTCGCACCAGAGTTGAGGGCACTACCTGTCGTTCCCCTCATCACGCTTCGTTGACCACAGTAGCACCTCCAAGTACCCCCCATTTTGCCTTTATTTCCTTTCCATTTTGATTTCATCCATTGAGCTCCGCTGCCACTCCATCAGCTCCGACCACTGTGTCAGAGCTCCATCACGCACATCTACACGCACAGATCGATGCCTCATCTCATCATCACCCTTCTCACGTACTCTGATCCCCCTACATCACGCTCATCGGAGCAAGATTAGGATAGGTTTCCTCCCCCGCTTTCGCTGGAGACCACTATAGCACCCCACTGCCGCTTCCCACTGTTTCAGCATCAATAAACAGTGGTCGAAGCCTTGTCTTTGAGCCGTGACTGCCTTGCAGGTCCAAGAGCGCATGGGAGGACGATTTGAACCTCAACTCCACTGGTTGAGCACCCCCAGGTGTCGTATCTCCGCACCGACTATCCGTCCGTTCGTTGCCTCATCTGAGGCCACCAAGTGACGTGGAGCATCATCACTAAGCTGTCGGACCATAGGGTGACTCGATCAGACCTGTAGAACACCCTACATCTTCGATCGAAGCTGCCAGCACCTAGTTCTTCCAGGCACCTTCAAGCCAGTCAGATCAGAAGACTCTCATCCAGTTTTCATCAAGACTGCCCCTCCATGCCTAAATGATAATTGTCTGATCAACTGCTTCGTCAGATCTGAGCCGCACGTCCTCGACATCCATCCAGATGTCAGATCTTTTCTAGGCGTAGATCAAAATCGTACATCAGCATCGAGACCAGAGCCATCAAATCCAGCCACATGTTACCTCCTGCCTACAAGGGTATATTGTGCTTTTTACCTTGTCATTTCTTTAATTTCACCGTAGTCCAATAAATGTAATGTGTAGTTAATAACATTTGCAGTGAGACCCATTTAGTGTTTAACATTTGCATTTTAGTCCACTTGAGTTTCAGTCACGTGCACCCGCACGCGTTTCTGGGGATATTGGACTTTCTGGTGACGGGGGTTTCTAAAATGAAAAAAGAGAAGAGTTGCTCAGGGAATAGGTGGGAAGAATGAGTGCGTGGGCAGGGACCCCCTGAACTTGTTGGATGTTATGAAATGAATTTCTTATTTTGAAAATTGCATAAATGTCCCTAAGTATCTGGTTCATCTGTCGTGTGTGACTATTGTGGTGGAATTGCATAAGGGACCCTTAAACTTTGATTTCTTTTATCTGCTAGGCCCTAGGACTTATGATATTTGCAGTTTGGTCCTTGTGCGCTGTTTTTAATTACTTGTCTTTTATTTATTGCACTAAATAACAAATTAACTCCAAAAATTAACTAACTACTTATGATTCATGATTGCATGTAGTATTTATGGTAGTTTTTGCTTGTTGATTTTTATGTATTAGTCTATTATTAAAAATTTAAAAACTCCCTAAATAGTCCCTGTTTGTTTTAGAAACTACATAATATTCGAAAATCATTTAAAAATTCCACAAAAATTTTTGTAGTTGCCAAAGTTCAAAAAGCGGTATGCGGTATTTAGTCGGTACGATCAATGATTACTGATTAAACGGTATGCGGGGGGTTAAATGGAAATTAAACAGGTTATGCGGTTTTGCATTTTTTAATTAATAAAAAAATATTACATACATATAATTAATAAAAAAAGTATAAATAAATAAGAAAAATATAATCACAGATTCACAATATAGATCAAATATTGTCAAATTCAAGGAAATGTTTCGTACAAATGTCAAAATTAATAACATAAACAACTAGAATGCATAGCCAAATGTCAAAACAGATAAGATAAACAATTACAATTTATATCATGGTTCCAAAAAGGCAGGGATAATGGTGACCCTTTGAAGAAAGTAGGTCTATGTTCGTAAAAGGCTATTTCTGACCGTTTAAAAGGCCGCTTAAGGCCGTTTAAGATCGTTTAAACGATCGTTTAAGGCCTTTTATGTGATCTGATCGTTTATGGACCCATTTTGGTTAAACGATGTGGTCGAGCATCGCATGCGTTTAAACGGTCGTTTGGACTATTTTTTGCATCCTTAGCAGCTGCCTTTTGTTACCTTTTAGCTCGCGTACATTTTTTGTTGAAAAACACCCTATAAAAATCTAAAATTTTGCAAAATACTTAAAAACTTATAAAAATCATAGATAATCATACAAAAATCCAAAAAAGTGATTTGAGTTCCTATTTGTAGGTATTTTGATCTATTTATTTAAAAATAACCTCTGGGAAGTCTAAGTTTGTTACTTATTTTTAATTTGCAAAACAGTACTGGTTGTCCATTATTTATTGTTTTTATCATTGTTTTCGAAAATCATAAAAACATCTGAAAAATATCCAAAAATTATCAAAAACATTATAAAATATGTAAAACCCAAAATTATATTTACTTTAATTTTTTGAGTATTTTTGACTTATTTGAAAAATACAAAATATTGTATGTGCATACTTTTATTTATTGTGCTGATTTCCTCTACATTGAAAAAATAAAATTTTAAAAAACTAAAAACCACAAAAAAATCCCTTAATTTCTAAAATCTACTACTTAGTGTATAATTGTGCTCTTTGTATTCGACCCCGCACACTATACCAGGTTAATAAAAGTAGCAAAACCGCTCGTTTTTTCTATTTGATTTCTTAAGTGGTTCATTTTCTCGTTGATTGCTTGATTGATTAGGGTCACAACAACATTTGCTTAATTAATAACTTAACCCAAGTTGGTCGGACGTCCAACAGAATGGCACCGTTGCCGAGGGGAACGGCGGAGTAGTTAGATTTTCTTTGTGTTTATTTTCACTTTTTTCATTATAGTTGTTTCTAATCACTTCCTGCTTTGTTTTTTTTTGCGAGGTACCACATGGAGCACAACTCGATTCGCATTACAGGGACCCGTATTTAAGGAGGAGTAGAAGGAGAAGAAGTAGTTACAAGAAAGAGAATTAGACTTAGTTTTATTATTTGCAAAAACTATTGTAATAACTTAGACTTCTGGACTCTCTTGGACTTAATCAGCATTTGGGGTATGTTTCGCCGAGTGCCGGTGTACTCGGGGGACCTCACCGAGTTTTTCATGGTTTTTCATCTTTTGTTTTTATTTATCTCACAAGGTTTTAGCCCCTAGACTTTGGTTTTATTCTGTTTGAGCTCGGTCGCAACTAAGGTCCAAACAGCATAATAGAATATATGTTCCTATAGATCACTATTTGGACTTAAGCAAATAAAAAGCTAACTTAATCGGACTAGAGTCCACGCACCGAGAGAGGTCGTATACAACGCTTGCAAGACCCACTGTGGTGGGCACCGATTGGCATCTAAGACCAGACTCAGGTCTCTTTTCTTATTAACTAGCACCAGTTCTTCCCTTTAATAGAAGTTATCATCTTAGGACGATTTCCCCATATATCATTTAGATTAGTTTAATTCATGTCTTTAAGTTATACACGGATAATTTTTCATGTAAACTGTTAGAGCAAGGTACGTATTTCTTACTCTGCATGTATCATTGATTTCATCGTGCATCAGCTTTTCCGTCTTCCTCCCCTTGTTTTATTGGACTTAAATAAAAAGAAAATCAGAAAATTTGTTAGACGTTGTTTTATTAAGAAAAATACCTAAAAAAGAGAACCAATAAAATCGGGACTGCTAAAGCACACTTGGCCTAAAACTAAATTTCACTCAAAAATTTTGTTTTGGAGAGAGTAACCCCCTCATTATATGATTTTACTTGCTGAGAGTTGAACGACCTGCACACTAGGATAGAGTCACGCCTGATCTTTCTTTAGACTATCGGTTCTAACAAAAATGATTAGCTATTCTCCAGTGAGGATTTTCGGGCATCCGATAAATGGTCCGAACTTCCTTAGCAGAGTGGGTGGTTTAGAGGACATTGTGTAAGGCTCCATCCTCAAGTAAATAGGGTAGCCGGAAACTGTTCATACTTACACCCACACTGGCTGGAAATAGGCGCAACTAGTTGTAAGAATCTGGGCCAGTCTCCAGGTAGAATCGGGCTCCTAACAGCTCGTTAACTCACTCTGTAAGATTGGATTATCACCTAATAAAATTTGACAAGATAAAAGACCGAGCTTCACGGTCATCATATTGTGTTGAGTAGCTGAACCGGGGATATGTTTTCTTATCCTGCTTTCAGTCCAGATCAAATCTTCATAAATCCTCATATCAATATGATGGGAAGGAGGTCTCTTAGACTGCCTCTAGTAGCATCACTTTCCAGCACTCCTACCCGTTCATCTAGAGCGGTTTCAGAGAGCTCAGATCCACTTTCTGAACCCGAATTCGCCTCCACCATGTTCCCCCTCGATCACCATTCTTACCCTTCTGAAGTACAGACTGAAAGGCCAACGCATTTATACATTCATTTGACAGCACCTGAGTTAGGAACTTTTGACTTTGTAGAGACCGGAAAGATGGTCAGTGATGACCGAATGGATGACCAGCCTCAGACTTCATCATTTGTATTGGATCAGGCGATCATCAACAACATGATGCTAGCTTCCTTGGATACCATGCAGAGATAGATCATGGACCAAGGGGTATTCATGGTAGAGGTGAGGAGGGAAATCACGCAGATGCGAGCCGAGAGAGAAGAACCAAACAGACCAGGCGATGGTGGAGAGATACCATGCCAGGAGGGGTGAATAGAGGACAGACGCCAGGAGGAGCCATAGGATCCAGTCAGACCATCCTGCACCATGAGGCAGTTGCACAACCCTGGTGCGACCCTCACTTACCGTTGGATCTAGCTGCCCGCCATCCTGGGCGACTTCGAGCTTCGCCCTCAGACAATCCAGTTACTGTCCAAGTTCCATGAGCACGCCACTGAGGAGCCACACCTCCATCTGCAAGAACTTGAGATGATCTACAACACCATCCACGATAGGTTGGTGGACGAGGACACCATCAAATTGATCGTCTTTCCGTTCTCTTTGGTTGATCGGGCAACCTACTGGCTGAAACACCTAGGAAGTGTGATCCCAACTTGGGAGCAGCTCCGGATCGAATACTTGAACAAGTACTATCCACTCGACCGGACCAACACAGCCAGAGCCATGATCAGTAATTTCACAATGATCCCTAAAGAGCAATTTCATGAAGCATGGGATCGATTTCGAGAGCTCATTGGCAGGTGTATCCACCATGATATTAGCAACCCAACCTCATTTAGAGTTTCTTTTGTGGGTTGACGCTTGAACTGCAGGGGCTAGTGAATGCCTCGTGTGGAGGTTCCTAATTCGTTAAAGATGAAGACCAGGTCTGGGCCATCTATGAGGAGATGGCTAAAAACTACACATTGATGTGCCAGACCTGTGTTTACAATCAGAGGAAGCCTCCCCCTCAGTCGGTTTCATATCATAGAATAGCACGCATTGAGGTCGGTCCTTCTAACTCTTCTACGGCAACAGCATTAGCAGAGTATTCAGCTGCCGATATGGGTATCATTATCCAGAAATTGGACCGGATAGAGATCATCGAGAAGAAGGCATGTCAAGGCCTTGACAAGCTCAATAGGATTTGTTGGAAGAAATGATTGCGTTGTTTATTCCATAAATCCTAGGTTCTCTTATAGGAGAGTAGCCTATGGGTAAATTACAGAAAGCAGTCATAGGGAAAAAGAAAATAAGAAACAGTACAAATGACATAACAACATAACATAAAATATATCTCTACACTCCCCCTCAAGATGGAGCATAGATATCGATCAAGCTCAGCTTGGATGAGCACTTCTGGAATGGTCCTCTAAGTAAGGCTTTGGTGAAAATATCTGCAGTCCGATCCCTGAGCTGACATGAGATGTGGAAATAAAACCCTTCTGGATCATATCCCTTATATAGTGACAATCAACCTCGATGAGATTGGTTTGTTCATGAAATGCTGGATTATTTGCAATAAATATATAAGCTTGATTATCACATTCCAGTGCCATAGGAAGTGGGATCTCTATATATAGATTTGTAAGAACAGCTTTAACCCACATCATTTCTGTACTGACCTGGGCCATAGCCCTATATTTAGACTCAACACTAGATCTGGCTACAACGGTTTGCTTCTTGCTTCTCCATGAGACAAGAGAGTCTCCAATGTATACAACAAATCCAGTGGTGGATTTCCTATCATTTGGACATCGTGCATAGTCTGCATCTATGCATGCTGAGATAGTGACTTCCTTGCCTTTCTTAAACAATAGTCTTGCACATGGAGAGGATTTAAGGTACCCGAGTATCATCTATATAGCATCCATAGGTACCTGACGAGGTTGTTCCATGAATTGGCTCACGCGACTGACAGCAAAAGATATATCAGGTCTGGTAATCGTAACATAAAGAAGCTTTCCAACCAGTTCTCTGTATCTCCTCCTATCCACCTCATGAGTGTCATCATCATATAGTTTCATGCTTGGATCTATAGGTGTAGTGGCAGGTCGACATCCAAGCATTCATGTTTCGCTTAGTAAGTCCGTGACATATTTCCTCTGGGTAATCACAAGTCCATGTTGATTTCTGGAAAACTCCAGTCCCAAAAAGTACCTAAGGACTCCAAGGTCCTTGGTGACAAAATCACGTCCCGGCATTTCTTTTGCCCTCTCGATTCCTTGTATGTCATTTCCTGTTATAAGGATGTCATCAACATACACCATAATTGCAATCATATCTCTGCATGTTTTCTGAATAAATAGAGAATGATCTGCATTAGAACGTTTGTACCCCTCTCTTTCAAACAAGTATGAAAGCTTCTGGAACCAAGCTCTAGGGCTATGCTTAAGGCCATAGATCGCTTTATGGAGTCTACACACTTGTGGATACTCCCCCTCAACAGCAAAACCAAGTGGTTGTTGCATAAAGACTTCCTCCTGAAGATCACCATATAGAAAGACATTCTTGACATCTAACTGAAACAATGGCCAATCTCTAATAACAACAAAAGATATAAGGATCCACAGGGTGGAATGACGAGCAAAAGGTGAGAATGTATCATGATAATCCACTCCATATGTTTGTGTAAACCCCTGTGCAACCAAGCATGCCTTGTACCTTTCAATGCTACCATCTGCATTTTGCTTCACGGTGAAAACCCATTTACAGCTAACTGTAGACACGTCCGTATGTGCAGGTACAAGACTCCAGATGCCCCCCGACTGAAGAGCAGCCATCTCTTCTTACATAGCTAAGCGCCATCATCTGTCCTTCAATGCATCTTGGTAATTTCGTGGAATATCCACGACAGATAATGCAATAGCAAAATACCTAAATTCACCAGATAAGCGATCAAAGGAAACCACAGATGCAATAGCATAAGATGCGTAGCTACGCTTCTGCTTTCATAGCGCAATAGGGAGATCCTAATCAGTAGTCCCCTCTTCTGTTCCATGTATTGAAGCCTGCTCAGGTAAACCATTAGATCCATCATTAGAAAATATATTCTCAGGGCATAACTCATGTGAGCTAGATGATGAGCAGTGACCATGAGCAGAAGTAGACCGACAGGTATAGTGAAGTGGCAATGGTGGAATAGAAACTGCAGTAGGAGGTGGGGGCGATGGTGGTGGTGGTGTAGGTAATGGTGGTGGTGGTGATACCGGAGATGGTTGAGGTGGAGGTGGCGACATATAGACAGCTTCATCAATGTTCGAGAACATCAACTGATCACCTATAGAGGAGAATTACATAACAGACTCAAAAAAGGTAACCTCGACACTAACATAATATTTCCTTCACAACATTCATAACACCTATGCCCCTTTTGTGTCCTGGAGTACCCAACAAAAATGCACTTGACAGCTCTAGGAGAGAGCTTGTCAATTCCTGGAGACAACTGGTGGACGAAGGCAACCGAACCAAACACGCGAGGAGGAAGTGAAAATAATTCCTTGTCAGGAAAAACCAAAGAGAAAGGAATCGTCTCACCTAAGACAAACGATGGCATGCGATTAATGAGATTGCATGCCGTTAGGATAGCATCACCCCAGAAAGAATGAGGCGCACGACTTTGTATGAGAAGCGTCCTAATGACATCCAGCAAATGACGATGTTTTCTTTCTGCAACTCCATTCTGTTGGGAAGTATAGGCACAAAAAGTTTGGTGAATAATTCCTTGTGTAGAAAAATAGGTGGAAAGAGTATTAGTACAAAATTCCAAGGCATTATCCGTCCTCATAATTTTCACAGAGGCAGAAAAAACATTGTGTACTTTATTTATGAATTTTTTGATATCATTCTCAGCTTCAGATTTATTCTTTAATAAGAAGACCCAAGACAGACGAGAAAAATTATCAACTATGATAAGATAAAACCTGTGCCCCAGATGATCTGGAACACGACTGGGACCCCAATATCGACATGAAACAACTCAAAACTGAAGTTACTATTCCGACTCTGACGAATTGGAAAGCTAGACCAATGATGCTTTCCCAACTGACAGGCCTCACATTGAAAGGACGTGTGAGGTGAAATTTGGGGCAGAACACGACATAGTTTCTTAGGCCGTAGATGACCAAGGCGCAAGAGCCACATAAATGGAGGGACAAGTCCAGCAGGTAGAGAAGAGATTTCGGTGTATGGAGTCGGAAGAAGGTGATAGAGGCCACCCCGCTCACGTCCACACCCAATCACGTTGCCCGTACGGATGTCATGAAAAATGAGAGAGAATGGATCAAAAATAGCTCTACAGTGTAAATCCTTCGTAATTTGGCTAATTGACAATAAATTCATGGAGAAATCAGGTGCATGCAACACATTCTTTAGATGAATAGATGGTGTCAAGCTAATCTCCCCCTGATTAGTAATCGGGGAGTACGTCCCATCTGCAATAACTACAGTACGCCCTGGAGGAACCTGTCTGTAGGTTGTAAGTTGACCCCTGTCTCCACACAAATGGTGTATGGCACCAGAGTCCATGATCCATGCTATAGTATCAGACCCACTATTTCCAGTGAGAGCAGAAGTACTACCTGAGGTATTGGAGGAGGCTGACGCAACAATATCTGAATGACTCTCAATAACCGGTGAGGGTGTCACAGGGCCAGATGGAGGTATAATGTCTCTCAAGTAGGCTACAAGATCATGAAACCGTTGATCCAAAGTGGAAGCAACCGGAGGCTCAATCTGTTTGGCCACTCATGCAGACGCAGGGAATCCATGCTTTGAGTAACATGTATCCTCGGTATGCCCAGAATGGTGGCAGAAAGTGCATTGTTGGCGAATACGACCCCCTCTGCCCCGAGGTCCACGACCATGATACTGAGAAGGACCACCGCAGCCCCAGGATGCTGCCATTGATGAGGACATATGATTAGGAACAGAAGATGGAACAGTAATACGACTGATTCTACGGAAAGCTTCCTCCATAGGAGGAATGGTAGAGTCTGCTAAGATCTGAGAACATGTTGCCTCGTATTCTGGATCAAGGGCTGCCAGGAATACCCTCACCATGGTGGCATTTCTATAGGCCTTCTGCTACTCAGAGGTAGACGTGAGAGGCATAAAGCTATATAGCTTCTCGAACATCCCAAAAAGGGATGTATACAAAGAGTGCAGTGGCCGTCCATTCTGTTTGATGGTGAAGATGTCATGTTGAAGCTTTAGAATCTTCGCCTCATTCTTAGCTTGTAAATAAGTGGCGGCAAGAATATCCCACATTGCCTTGGTTGTGGGCTGATGTAGTATATCATTGGCAATCTCTATTGCCAACGTACCTGAGAGCTAGACTTTGGCATATGCATCATCAGCCTCCCATGAGGCATTAGCCCCTGTCTTCTCAATCGGTTCTTCTTCAGTAAGAATGTGTTTCTTACCCGTCGACTTCATAATGCTCATGAACTGCATAGCCCACAGTTCATAATTCGACCCATCCATCTTGACTATCGGCGCAAGACCTCTGAAGACGCTTGTGGAGGGAACATCGACCTTGTTCTCTAGCATGTCAGCGTGAGAAAGCTAGGGCTGAAGACTTAGACAAGATTGTGTCTACACAGACATAAAGACATTGGATTGCATGTGTAGACTCATGCAATCGATCTCAACATAAAAGAGGACTAGGTAGAGGAGGAGATGCGCATGGATAAGCTCGCGTGGAGACTAGGGGCTGGGTCTCTCGCATGGAGACTACATGTAGAGACGTACGGAGGCTGCGACATCAACAGGAGGCTGCGTCGGTGAGGCTAACGGTGTTGGTGGTGCTGCCAGCACTGGCTGCGCTGTCAGAGAGAAGAGGCGATGGTGCCGGTCACGAGAGGAGAAGGGCCGGCAGGTGGGGATTAGGGTTAGGGTATTTGAGCTCCGCTCTAGGACCGTCGCTCGGATACCATGTTGGAAGAAATGAGTGTGTTATTTATTCCATAAACCCTAGGCTCTCTTATATAGGAGAGTAGCCTATGGGTAAATTACAGAAAGCGGTCATAAGGAAAAAGAAAATAAGAAATAGTACAAATGACATAACAACGTAACATAAAATATATCTCTACAGGATTGATGAGCTGGCCCAAACATTAACTGACCCAAAGACCCAGATCATGTGTCTCCAAGAGGCACAGATGGCTTCTCAGCCACATTCCGGATCACAAGCTGATCCATGGAGCAGTTCTTATCAGCCCTTCGCCTCGTATCGTCAGGTTCATCACATTCAGGCGGAGCCAATCCAGTCACTCATGCAGTACCAATTGCCACCACCCCCTTCTTCAGATACTTGATTGGTGATGTATCATCCGGATCAACCCTTGGCATCCCTTCCCCACTAGTATACGATCAGCAAGAGCCATTGATGGAAGTCAATGGGATTTGGTACTCCTGTTACCAACAACAACCCGAGATCCATCGTGATCATCGTGTTTCCAATGGTTCATTGGAGGTTCTTCATCCCAACAACAACCTCTTGTACATACAAGGCAGGGCGCCCAACAACAGCAGCACCCTCAGTACTCCCAGCGCCCACAGCATGGTCCTTGACCCTCATACTAGGGTCAACAGTGGAGGCAGCAACAACCTCATCAGCAATACCCCCAGCCTCCTCCTCATTACCACCACCAGCAGCAGAGCCAGCCTCATCTCCAGCAAGGCAACCCGTCCGATTCTCATACACACTCATATGAGAACCCAGCCCTTAACGATCTTGCTCGCATGCTGTCCGAGCAGCAAGCTACCTTCCGGTGAGAGATAGACAAGTTCCGGCAGGAGATGAGATAAATAATTAAGGGCAAGGCTGCCATACCTGTGCAGATTGAACCTAACCCGAATAATCTAAAAAGAAAGTCTGAGCAGGTACAGGATATAGAGACCGCCTCTCCTAGTGATGTTTTGGATGACACTCATTATTTATTTTATGCTGACTTTGTGTCACTTATGAGCGTTAGGAAGCCAGCCGACAGCGACTCGTCTAGGTGACACCACGATGCAGATTCTAGGGCGCTAGACGGAATTAGGAGCGATGCTGATGCCGCTTATCATGATGATGGCGGTGGTACTGATGCCACTAAGGATGATGATCACGACGACGGTGATGATGACGTCGATTCCCCAGTTGCAGACGGTGGTGTTGATGCCACCAAGTTACCAGATGATAGGCCAGAGCATGGTACTAATGCTGCAAGTTCAGATGTTGTCGGTGGTACTGATGGCACCAAGAGTCCGTCTGTTGAGTTGACTTCTCTTGTACCTGAGGATGTTTTTAGAAAATACAAAAAAATGAAAAAAACTCCAAAAATAAAAAATATGAACAAAGGAAAGGTTTATGTATCTCTTTTGAATCCATCTATGGTGATTGATGATACTTGTATGGATTCCAGCATTTTGCATACTCAGAAACCTACTTTCGACCTTCATTCTTCTGAGAAGGGTCCCTTAATCCCCTTACCTCAAGCACTTTGCTTAGGGAAGAGCCCTAAATAGGAAAATCTTTAAAAGAGGCACCAAACAAAGTTCAGCGAGCAGATGATAGACAGATTTCAGATTCAGCTGACTTTTCAGGAGGCACTTGAGCACATCCCTCTATTGCAGAAGAACCTAAGAGAGAAGATCACCATCTATAGGAAGACGAGGAGAAATCACAATGTGGAAATCCATGTGCTCACTCGTGCCATTTGTTTCATCATACGAAACCGATTGCCAGCCAAGAGACCTAATGTAGGAGCGCCGTATGTCAGATGACATATTCATGAGTAGCGGTTTGATCAGACTCTATTAGACAGTAGATGCTCGATTAACCTCCTCCTGGCTACCATACTTGATCTCTTTGAGTTTGACCCTCTTAGACAGAGCAGGACAATTCTCTAGTTTGCAGATAGATCTGTCAAGAGATCGAATGGGTTATTAGAGGATGTAGTCGTCACAATTAATGACCTGAAATTCCCCGCGGACTCCGTTGTGTTGGGCATGGAGATCCCTGAATGTGTGACCGATACCTTCAGACGACTTTTCTTGGCCACAACCAAGGCAGTATCTGATCAGGATAGCTGGAAGATATAATTTCGCGTCGAAGGCGAGAGTATACAAATAGAGACGATTGAGGAGATCAAAGCCAGAGATTCAACTTGCTCCGAACAGAGTTCCAAGCAGATGACTGATTCAGAGTTAGACGTCCACAAGGAGTGTGATTTTGTGATTACAGATGATGAAGTCGTTTGGACAAACTTGATTTCACGAGCTCTTGTCACACTTTCAGAGACTGCAGAGCCACAAATGACAGCTGATGAAAGTTTGGAGAGCGCACTCATGGCACAGGACACCATAGAAGCTGATGATCGTGATTCGGTTAGTGAAGCGGATTATGTTTCTTGTAATCCGGATTCAGATCCCTTGGGTTCATACACTGATTGGCAGGATTTCGATTATTATTTACTATATCTGATATCTACAGAGCCGACAGCTAGGGTGGAGATTGAGCCAGCACATATGATGGACACACTAGCATGACCTTCTTCGTCAGACTCGTTGATCCAGCGAAAGTTCTCACATGCAGATTTGGTAGCTTTCACTCGGACCTTTCAAAAACCAGATCCACTTTCTTCCACATGTCCAGAACTGAAGACTTTGCCACATAGCATGAAGTACAGATTACTTACGGGTGAGCCAGAAATGTTTACAGTCATTATCTCAGCAGATTTGATTGAAGACCAAGAATCTCGTTTGATGGAGGTTATTGAAAGAAACTGCAAGGCAATCGAATGGAGTATAGCTGATCTCTAGGGGATAAGTCTGGCCCTGCGCTCCCACCACATATATCTCGAAGATGACGCCAAGCCATCGCGTGAGTTCCAGCGGAGGCTGAACCCAAACCTTCGAGATGTTGTCATGAAGGAAATGTCTAAGTGGTGGAGTGCCGATTTTACCTACCCCATCTCCAACTCCAAATGGGTTAGTCCTTTACAAGTGGTATCCTAGAAGACAGGTACACCACAGTTGTGAATGAGTCTAGATAGGAGATAGCTAACCGAGTACCCACTTCTTGGAGGGTCTGTGTGGATTACAGATGATTGAATCAGGCCACCAAGAAGTATCATTTCCTGCTACCATTTATTGATCAGATTATTGAGAGGTTAGCTGGGAAGAGTCATTATGGTTTTCTTGATGAGTATTCGAGGTACAATCAGGTGGCCATAGCGCCCAAAGATCAAGAGAAAACGGTGTTTACCTATCTGTTTGGAACATATGCTTTTAGACGGATGCCCTTTAGATTATGTAATGCCCCAGCTACATTCCAAAGGTGCATGCTTTCCATCTTCTCGGACATGGTGGGTGACTGTCTAGATGTCTTCATGGATGACTTTTCGGTCTACGGCGATGGGTTTGATGCTTGTCTTGCTTGCCTAGACTGAGTACTTCAGCGCTAAATAGAGGTCCACCTAGTGTTGTCTTGGGAGAAGAGCCATTTCATGATGACATAAAGGACGATCCTTGGTCACATCATCTCCAATAGGGGCATGGAGGTTGATCCAGCCAAGGTGGATATCATCAAGAAACTTACTCCACCATCAAATTTGGGTCAGTTGCGATCTTTTCTGGGGCATGTCGGTTTCTATCGATGGTTCATATAGGATTTCAGCTGAATTGCCCGACTGCTTACTGATTTACTGACGAAAGACACTGAGTTCCTCGTAGATGATAAGTGCCTTTCATCCTTTGAGACTCTCAAGAAGTTGATTATCCAGGCTCCTGTCCTTCAGCCATCCCATTGGTCTCTTCCATTCGAGATCATGATAGATGCTTCTGATTTTGTCGTAGGGACCGTGCTAGGACAGGGAAGGGATAATGTATCATTTTCCATTCACTATGTTAGCCGAACTTTGGATGCTGCTCAACGGATTTACACTGTGACTAAGAAGGAGATGCTAGCAGTAGTATTTGCTCTGATTAAGTTTCGATCTTATATTCTTGGATCTAGAGTGATTATTTATACCAATCACATCGCCATTCAATACCTCATGGCCAAGAAGGATGATAAAGCCAAATTGACAAGATGGATCCTTCTACTCCATGAGTTTGATATTGAGATTAAGGATAAACCTGCAGTCAAGAATGTGGTGGCGGATCACCTCTCCCGATTAGGGCATCTTGAGGATTCTAATATGACCATACCTATCACTGAGACTTTTCCAGACGAGGCGATTCTAGCTATCACCTCGCTTCCATGGTACGTTAACAATGTGAACTATCTTGTTGCCAAGAAAGTTCCACAGGGTTGGCACAGGCAGCGACTCAAGACCTTCCTCAAGTCATACCATTGGGAGGATCCCACCCTTTACCACGAAGGGGGGATAGTGTTTGGTGTCGGTGTATTCCTCAAGAGGACTATAGCATCCTCACTTATTGGTACAAGCTTGAGGTAGGAGAACATCACTCTGGGAGACAGACTGTGCAGAAGGTTCTCCAATCCGGCCTTTGGTGGCCTACCCTGTCTAGGATTCAGATGAATTCGTGAACATGTGTACTTACTGTTAGAGGATGGGAACTTATGGACAAAGAGATATGATGCCGATGCATCCCATTCACTTATGTGAGGTCTTTGACGCATAGGGCATCGATTTCATGGGTCCATTCTTTAAGAGTCGGGTATTTGAGTACATTTTGTTAGCTGTGGATTATATGAGTCGTTGGGTTGAGGTCATCCCCATCCAAGCCGTAAATGCAAAGACTATCTGCAAATTTTAGAGAAAGAATATCATTTCACGGTTCAGGGTACCTAGAGTCTTGATTTCTGACGGAGGGACTCATTTTATCAACGACAAGGTTAAGGGCTCTTGCTAACGAATTCAGCATTAACCATAGAGTTTCCACGCCATACCATCCACAAATGAATGGTCTTGCTGAGGTTTCAAATAAGGAGATTAAGACTATTTTGTAGCAAGTTGTCCATCCAGACCGAAAGGATTGGTCACAGCTTTTGGACTCGGTTTTGCGGGTCTATAGGACTTCCTTCAAGACACCTTTGGGCGTATCTCCTTTTCGACTCCTTTATGACAAGCCTTGCCACTTACCTGTGGAGATCAAGCATAAGTCACTTTGGACAGCTACAGAATTATTATTGGATCCAGAGAGTATAGGAGATCAGAGGAGAGTAGAATTGGCAGTCTTGAAGGAGTTGAGAGACACAGCCTTCTCAAGTAGTCTACAATATAAGGATAAAGTAAGTATATGGCATGATTCCCACATCAACCATAAATGGTTTGAGTCGAACCAGAGAGTATGGCTATTTGATGCTAGGTTGAGATTATTTCCACGGAAATTACCGAATAAATGGAAGAGACCATACTTGGTTAGAAAGGTGCACGATAACGGTAGCATTGACATATCTGAGTTGTCTTCTGAGTCCACCTTTCTAGTCAACGGTCAGGACCTAAAACCATATCTTGATCATGATGATGCGACTGTTGATGTTACCCCTATTCATTTTGTATGAGATGTATTCCTTGACTCGTATCATTTGCATCTCATACCTGAGTTTCACTTCTACTACGCAACTGTATAGATCCATATTGTCTATATCATTCATTATGGTATAATATCCCAGATCCATCTTATGATTTTGCTGTACTTAGGATGCACTCTATCCTAAGTATAGTGGGTATTAGACTTGTGATTATTCATTTTTCCATTACCTCTATTTTAGGAATATTTTACCCTAAGTATAGGGGAGGTAATGTCTGTACATTCTACTCCTCGGTTTTCCCTTTGTGTACAATCTTCTGTACTTAGGATTGCTTGATCCTAAGTAAAGGGGGATAACCGACTTCTATTGATTCTATTATTTCATTCTTATGAGTCGTTGTAGTATAACATTCTTTTCACTTCTCTATACTCAGCTCGAATTATGTCGTCCTTCATCGCTCTCTGATCACTCTGAGGACATCGTTCGAGCTAAGTATAGGGGGTGTCATATATATTGTATATATACTTTATGCATAACTCGTACTTTGTGTGTGTTAATAACATGGCTATTATTTATAGAACGGGAATGAAAATCTTTGCAAAAATTATTTTTGTAAAAATTTTGTAAAAATATTTGAAAAAATATTTTATTTGTAAAATGTTTTATAAATTATTTTCTGTATACTGTACAAAATTTTTGAAAATTGCGTGAAAATAAAATGTTTGCAAAAACAATTTATAAAATTGTTTGTAATTATTTGTAAAAATATTTTGAAAAATATTTTGAAAAATATTTGCAAAATTATTTTGCTACATAGGAAATAACTATGGGGTATGAAAACCACTTGTATATATACAGTAAAAACCATAATCTACCCCTAAAGTCTGTGTATATAAGTATCCTTAATAATGTTGGTACAAGATCGTGTAAATAAAACCCAT
Source organism: Ottelia alismoides (assembly GCA_037367405.1). Classification (NCBI taxonomy): domain Eukaryota; kingdom Viridiplantae; phylum Streptophyta; class Magnoliopsida; order Alismatales; family Hydrocharitaceae; genus Ottelia; species Ottelia alismoides. The sequence continues at coordinate 1,582,171 of JAZKJV010000137.1, forward strand.
TTGTACATAAACCCTTTATAAATATGTATATATCTTTGTAAAAACTTTCCTTTCTTTTTCCAAAATACCTAAAAAATTGAAAATAAAAAATTCTATAAAAAATTTGCATAGTTTGAAAAATTCCCACCTAAAAGAGATTTTGTAAATATTTGCATATGCATTCTCCTGCATCATGGTTGATATTTAAACTAGTCTGGAATAAAATTGAAGAATGGAGCTTAGTTAAAACCTTAAGCCACTTATCTTCAGAGGAACCTTATAGGATTTGGGGTTAAGACTTTTCAGGTCCATAGCAACGTAATTCTTTGAGTCCACTAGACTATGTTCACATGTCATATTGATTAGCCTAAGAAGAACACTTAACAACGCACGCATGACTCTCAGAGATAATGGCTTTACTTGGACACACATCTTATACATAGCTCAACACGGATGAGGTAGTGAGGAGGCAAAATCCTTTGGCTTGGAGTAGCATATGGGGGTAGTACAGCTAGCCGGAACCTCTCGCCCTCCTCTAGGGAGGGAAGTGCACCTCAACCTGGTTTAGTAGCATTGAGGTTTAACCACAGGATGTTGTGGGTTGCAATAATGCTGCAAAAAAGGGATAGTCTACTGGCTCAAGAAGATAAATTCCTTATGTACATATTGCACCTTGTAGATATGTTGCATTATAAAAAAATGCAAAATTGCAGAAACTCCAAAAAGGGGGGCAGGCCTGATTGCAAATAAAATGATTGTTGGAGTGTATATAGCGAATAAGCAAAGCACATGTATCTCACCATCTCATCTCAAGGAAGCTTGCAGCTGGAGACTTAGCTACACTAGTTAAGCTCCAAGGGATACGTCGCTGCACTGGTCATGGTCCATTATCTCCTTTTTCCCTCTTCTTGAGCAGGTTGTATATGAACTTAGAAGGGAAAACCCCGCTCCTCGAGGAAAGAGTTGCTAGACTGGGGGATTAGAGTTACGTTGCGGATGGATGTTGTTTATTTGCCATTTTAGAGGTGGGGAGCTACATATCGCTTACACAGTACAAAGAAAGATTCATAGTCATTAGAGTTTGTGTCTGTAGACTTGTTCTGACCTGATTGTTTAGGAGAGACGACCATAGAACTGTGGAACTTGAAGACTATTAAGTTTTAAACCTGTTTTCCAATAAGGTTCCGCCAAACTAATAATTCAAAGGTCTAACTGAGCTTCATACTCCAATTTAATGAAGATAAGTTTAATAATCAAATTTGACTCTTTCTTTTTCTTTTCTTCTTGTTTTCACTTCTTTTTCAAATAAGTGTTTGCTAAGGGACTAGCAAAGGTAAAGTATAAGGGGATGATGAATCTATAATTCTCATTCTTTATCAGTGTTGTAAAAGTCGATCGACTAGGCCGACTAGTCGGTCCAACTATGTGACTCGGGTGGGTACCCGACTCGAATAGGCAAAGTCGGCCTATAGTCGGTTGAGCCCGATTAGTCGGGCAAGTAATCGGTCTAGGTGGCCACTTAATCGGTTGATTTCTACATAGAGGATCCGAGAAATGGATCTGGGTATTGAGTTAAAGGGTTACTGTTAGACAATAACCCTCAACTCAACTCGACAGACCCCCGACCCTTCGACCCCCTCCTCCTCCCGTGTGCGATACCCCTGACCCTGCGCCGCCTCCAGTGCGTCGTCGGCGCTGCCTCCAGCGCCTCGCCGCCCCTGCCACCTCCAGGCTCCAGCACCTAGAATCATCCAGCCTCCAGCGTCAGTGCCAGCCCAGCCGCCTCCGTCCTCGTCAACTCAATCACGGTTTAGGATAGGTTTTTTCTTATTTTTGCTTATATTTTCTTTTTTAATTTTCTTATGTTGATGGTGTTAAACTTAAATGTCAATATGTTATTGTTAGAAAATAACAATTTTAGGTTATGTTTTCTTCATTCTTTTTCGTTTTTGCTTAGGTTAATCTTAGATGTTATTGCTTAGATTTACTTAGGTTGATGATGTTGAACTTATATATTATTATGTTATAGTTAGCAAATAACAATGTTAGGTTTTCTTCATTTTTTTGTTTTTACTTAGGTTAATCTTAGATGTTATTGCTTAGATTTGCTTAAGATGATCTTAGATTTTATTGTTAGGATCTATTTTCTCTTCTAATTTACAGGTTAATCATAGATGTTATTGCTTAGATTTTTATAACTAGTTTTTCCATTGTTGGGTTAGGGTATCTTCTATTATGTTTATTTTAAGAGTAGAAATTTAATTTTTCATGATGAAGGCAGGTTGGGTATCTTATATATAAGATTACTTTATTGTCTTATTCCAAATGTTTGTTAATTAAGATACTTTTTGTTGATTTGCATGATGGCTAGGTAACTTAAGTACTTCAATTTGTGAGTTTAGTATATCTTTGTGTTTGTTGATTGGCCAACTTCTGAGTTTTTTGATTAGTAACTTGTAAGTTAGGTAGCTTTGTATTTGTTGATTAGTAATTTGTGAGTTTGTGAATATGTAGATGACTATGTAAGAGATGGACTTGGATGATGACATTGAGGATTGAGTCGATTGACTTATCTTAATTTCCACTTGTATTATTTTTTTGGACATGTTGTATGTGTTTTTGAACATTTGCTGGTGCTATGTACCAAACATTTTGATCTTTACTTGCTTCATTTTTTCTTCTGTTGCTATAACTTTTTAATCTCTTAAAAATATTAAAATTGCTAAAAGTACGAAGATAAATGATAGTTATGTATTAAAATTTGATTTATATATTAAAAATAATTAAAAAATTCAAAACCGACTAATGTCCAACTAAATTTGATTATTATACCAACTACCGATTAATCCTTAGTCGGTGACCCTGCCTACCGAGTACCGACTGCCGACTTCTACAACCTTGTTCTTTATTCTTTTATTTTAGCTTAATCGTTTAGCAAAAACATTTATAAATATGTGTAAATATAATAAGTTAACATTATACGTACATTTCTTAATATTGCATAATTAACACATGTTTTCCAAAATAAAAGAATAAAGAGAAAAGAAAAAGGAAATAAGTATGTAATTATGTAATAATTACATGCTGAATCAAACATCGATAGAAGGCAATAATTGACCTGATCAAAAAGGAATAAAGTAGGGGGAGATAGGGGTCTGGTATAGTCATAGGCTACCGATATTTGTAAATATCTATGTCTAATTGTTTTAATTTATAATTTATGCAGTTTATAAACACATGTACATGTTTTTGAAAATAAAATAAAAAGAAAATAAAAATTAAAAAACACAAATTAAAATAAAATAAAATAAAAAACCCATTATACAAAAGCCACATTTCTGTATATTGAATACACTACCTAATTTGTTATTTATTTTGTAAAAATCAACTAAAAATCATTTTATATTCCTCAAACTATTTTGTAAATAAGTAAAATATAAAATAAAGGATATTTGTATAAAATTAATAAAATAAAAATTAAAGAATAAAATATTTATGTATACTATATCTATAAATAATATCTCATACTAAACATACTATGCATATATTTCATAAAAATAATTAAAAATCACAGAAAAATAGCTTGAAAAATAATTAACATCTTTACCATTTTTATTTTAAATTCATTTACTATTTTAATTTATTTATTCTTTGATTTTTCAATCTCAAATTTTCTGATTGGCTACCCGAGTCTGTTGACCCGGGTCGACCCTTCCTCCATCAAACCCGACCCGACTGTCCTTCTCGCCGGACCGATTTCACAGCATTTTCCCGGTCGGGTTTGACCACCATTTGCCTCGCTTTTCGCGCATAACTCCTCTCCTAGGATCTGTGATCCTCGCAGATCCCTAGGCGAGGTCAGATATTCCTAGGGTTTCGCTCCCTCTTCCGATCTTTCCAAACCTTGCAGAAGCCCTATAAATGCTTCACTCCGCATCCCGTGGTCGGTAGCTCGTTCCTCGCACCACCACAAGTGACAGCACCTCGGAGAGACCTTCAGAGCTCGATCCGGTGCTTGTTTCGAAGGCAGCTCAATACGTAGTTGGACCTCCGCAATGAAGTTGAGGCCACAACACCGTCGTTCCCTCGCCATGCTTCGCTAACCACATTAGCACCACTAGGTACCCCCATTTCGCCTTTATTTCCTTTCCATTTAGATTCCATCCATTGAGCTCCGCCGCCACTCCATCAGCTTCGACCACTATGTCGGAGCTCCGTCACGTACATCTACATGCACAATTCGACGTCTCATCTCATCATCACCCTTCCCACGTACCCTGACCCCCCTACATCCCGCTCACCGGAGCAGGATTATGATAGGTCTCCTCCCCCACTTCTGCTGGAGACCACTATAGCACCTCACCCCCGCTTCCCTCTGTTTTAGCAGCAATAAATCGTGGCCGAAGCCTTTTCTTTGAGCTGTGATTGTCCTTGTAGGTCCAGGAGCGCATGGGAGGTCGATTCAAACCTCAACTCTAGTGGCGGAGCACCCCTAGGTGTCGTATCGCCGCCCCGACTATCCGATCGTTCGCCATCTCATCCGAGGCCACCAAGTGAAGCGAAGCATCATCACCAAGGTCTCGGACCTCAAGGCGACTTGATCAGACCTGCAGATCACCCTACATCTTCGATCGAATCTCACCAGCCCCTAGTTCTTCCAGGCACCTTCATACTCGTTTGATCAAAAGTCTCCTGCCCAGTTTTGATCAAGATCGTCCCTCCACGCCTAAATGTTAACGGTCTGATCAGCTGCTTTGTCAGATCTGAGTCGCACGTCTCCGACATTCCTCCAGATGTCATATCTTTTCCAGACGTGGATTAGAACCGTACGTCAGCATCGAGACTAGAGCCGTCAGATCCAGCCACGTATTGCTTCCCATCTGCAAGGGTATATTGCGCTTTTTACCTATCATTTCTTTTAATTCATCGTAGTCCAATAAATATAATGTGTAGTTAAAAACATTTACAGTGAGTCCCTTGTAGTTTTTAACATTTGCATTTCACTCCACTTGAGTTTCAGTCGCGTGCACCCGTACGCGTTTCTAGGGATATTTGCTACATTTCTCCTGAACTTGTTGGGTGTTATGGAATGAATTTTTTGTTTTGAAAATTGCATAAATACCCTGAGTATCAGGTTCACGTGCCGTGTGTGATTATTGTGGTGGAATTGCATAAGGGACCCTTAAACTTTGATTGCTTATTATCTGTTAGACCCTATGATGCAGCATGATACTACGTGATCACTTCCTTTTAGTTGAACATTTATTTTATTTATTTTTTATTTTATGTAAAAGGCTCATTATACAAGGCCTTATCATCTTTTCTTTTATGTTTTTTTTTTCTTTTTCTATTCTTAGAAAGGTTGTTGCTTATTTGGGGAGTTGGCCTCAATAAAGGCACCCCAATAGCTAGGGTTGGATTTTTAGTTTTGGAATGAAATTATTTCCCCTCACTTATTCTCTCTCTCTCTCTCTCCCTCTCGTTTCTGCCGCCCCCCTCTATTCTCCTCTTCACGTGTATCTCCAACCCTAAATTTCCCCTGTCGCTGCCTCCATACCCCTTTCCCCCATCTTCCTCCTGCCGCATCCCCTTGGTCTCCTCCTCCCCACACACTCGCCCGCCCTCTCCTGCACCAACCCACATGCCTCCACCCACCCTCTTCCGCTACAGTCTTCACCCTCGCCCCTCACAGAAACCGCGCCCCTCCCGCGTGCAAAGCCTCGCGACGCCGCCTCCCCGCGATGCCGCCACCGCCGCTTATGCCTCCCCTCGTCGCCGCTTTCACCACCTGGACTCCACCGAACCGCCTCCCCCCCCTACTTCCCTCTGAGCCACCCTATCTCCCCTGCGGCCACCATCTGCCCTTGCCTCTGCCCTCAGCTGACCTACGCCCCTCCCAGTCGCCGCCATCTCGTCGCCCTTTTCGGGACACCTGGGCCCTCATGTGCTGCCGAAGACACCCTGCAGCTGCCCCAACTGATTACCAGGTCTGAAGCTCACATTCTTCCCCTTGTTGGTTGTGGTATGAGCGTAATTCCTGCATATTATACCATCATATGAACTTAGTTTTGTGGGCTGCTATATTTGCTGTTTGGTTTGGTGAATTATTGAGGCTTCGTTGCCGCAACATCACTCTCTATTTCCAAAAATCTTTAACTATTTGAGTTACCCTAACTTTGTGGTGATATCAGTGCTGGAATTCGAGTATCTTGTGGATATTGGTTGCTGAATTTTAGACATCATTTTGTTTTTCATCACCAAGTTTAATTCATGGTATTTTCGGCCCCGTAATCTTACGTTGCATGTCATTTTCATTTGTTTCCCGTCATTTAGTCCATTAGTTCAAAGTTTTAGAATTTCCATTTAGTTCACAACCTCCTTTGGATTACATCAATTTGGTATCAGAGCATATCGATCCGTTCCCCATTTGTTCCATTGCAAAAAAAAAGAGAGACAAAAAAAACAAAACAAAACAAACAACAAAATCCCAAAACAAAAGAGAGAAGGGAGAGGAAGGCATAGGGTCCCATGGTCGACAAACCAACTACCTCTAAAACTGGCTACACCCCACACACTGAACTAACGTTAGAATCCTTGAATGCTCAAATGCTACAGATGTTCGAACAACTGAGCGGACAAAATGCCACCCTAAATAGTCACATGCTAGGGAAATATCATAGTGATGAGACACCAAACAAAGTCCGGTGTACTAGTAGGAGACCGCATTCATGAAGTAACACATCCCGCGAATCTAGCTCTTCAACTTCCGATGGACATGTTAGAGACTATCTTTCACAAGAAAGAGAAGAAGAAGGATTAAGAGATGACACCCCATTCTCTTCCAAGAACCAAGATCCACACACCCCTGGATATACTTCACAACATGGTGGTGGATACCACTTCACGCCCCGACCTGGCCCTAGGCCCGATGACGGATCGGATCGAGGCATCTGTCTCGGTGTTCCGGAATTTGACGGAGGACGAGACCCTAATGTCTTTCTAGATTGGCTCCAAGTCGTCGAGCACTTCTTTGTATGGAAGACTATGCCTAGCGAACGAAAAGTTCAATTTGTCACAATCAAACTAAAGGGACATGCTCTGCTATGGTGGGATCATTTGCAATCTGAACGCAAACGAAAAGGAAAAGGTAAGAACCACAATTGGAGCAAGATGAAGGCCAAACTGAAAACCAAATTTGTGCCTGAAGAGTACAAACGAGATCTATACGTGCGACTGCAATCATGGAAACAAGGCACCATGAACATATGATAATACACCGAAGGGTTCCAATCCCTCGTTCATCGCAACCGATTGCATGAGACTCCTGTCCAGGAAATCACCGGCTACATGCAAGGACTCCGCGAAGTTATCCAGGATGAACTCTACCTCCACAACTGTCGAGACATCGACGAAGCTTACAAGCGGGCTGAACGGGCTGAGACTAAGCTTGCTAAGGCCCAGACAAGGAAGATGTCCTTTTCTGTGAACTCCGTCCCACGCACTAATACCCCGATGACAGCCTCCAAACCAATAGGTTCCCCATCGATTGTTATGGGTAAACCCCAAGCCAAACCATCAACTCCTGCCATTGTCCGACCATCTACTGGGAACCCTGGACTAGGCATCTTGGGAAGTCGACCAGTTATAGGACCATATACTTGTTTCCTATGTTATCAAAAGGGACATCGAGCAGCAGAGTGCCCAAACCCTAAGGCTAGGCCCGCCCATTTATGCACCATCGAAGACCCTGAAGACCATGACCCTGACCAACAGGAATCATCCGAAGAGGATCAGACCGCTTTGACTGCTGACACCATGGGAGATGATGACTATGAGCTTATGGGAGTGGATGGAGATGTATCCGGACCTTTCCTGGTAATTGAACATGAGGACTTTATCGCTCCTGACAGCGCACCCACAAACATCCTGCTCACACCCATTGTCAATGACGCTGATAGTTGGTTGCGACGCAGCATATTCTGAAGCACATGTACCTCAGGTTGGCATCGTTGTTCGTTGATCATTGATGGAGGAAGCGTTGAGAACTTCGTGTCATAAGAAATGGTCGACAAGCTGGTTCTACCAACTCAACCACTCGAGAAACCATACAGTGTGGCTTGGTTTCGAGGTGGCACTCAACTTCCGATCCACCGTCAGAGCCTCGTTAGCTTCTCGATTGGGCCTTCATATAAAGATGAGGTGTAGTGCCATGTAGCCCCTATGGATGTCTGTCATGTACTACTTGGGAGACCTTGGCAGTTCGATCGAGACACTGAACACAGAGGAAAAATGAACACTTACTCATTTCTCATAGACAAGGTGCGTGTGACCCTTAGACCACAACGCGAATCCCTTATCCCTCGCTAGGTGGCTACCCTTCGATCCGTGATTGCACAATCTGGTAAAAGTACTCCACCGTCAAAGCCTTCCACTACGGGTCCCGTATTGTTGATGAAATCCTAGACATTCCAACGTGAAGTTCAGGAGAGCTCCACTATTTATGCATTAATGGGACGTGAAGTGAGAAAACAAGAGACAACTACACCCGTAGTCCCGTCTGAGGTAAAGCCCCTCATCCAGGAGTTTGCTGACATTATGCCTGAAGAGTTGCCTGAAGGACTACCCCCGTTGCGAGACATTCAACATCACATTGACCTAGTCCCTGGACCCAGCCTGCCCCACTTACGACATTATCGGATGAGCCCAAGTGAGCACGAAGAAATGAACAAGCAGGTCACTGATCTTCTACGTCGAGGGTATGTTCAAGAGAGTATGAGTCCCGTGATGGTTCCTGCTCTGCTTACCCCAAAAAATGATGGCACATGGAGTATGTGTGTGGACAGTCGTGCAATCAACAAGATCACGATCAAGTATCGTTTTCCGATTCCACGCCTTGATGACATGCCCAACATGCTATAAGGTGCCAAATTATTTTCCAAAATGGATCTTCGCAGTGGGTACCATTAGATTCGCCTCCGACCTAGAGACGAGTGGAAGACTGCTTTTAAGACCAAAGAGGGCCTTTATGAATGGACAGTAATGCCCTTCGGCTTGTCTAATGCACCTAGCACATTTATGGAACCATGAATCATGTACTGCGGCCCTTCATCAGTAAGTTTGTGGTTGTGTACTTTGATGATATATTAATCTACAGCTTGACCAAAGACGACCACTTATCCCACTTACGACAAGTCTTGGAAACCTTGAGAGCCCAACAATTGTGTGTCCACCTTAAGAAATGCTCCTTCATGTCTGACACGGTCCTCTTCCTACGATACATTGTCGCTGCTAATGGACTTAAAGTTGGCCCCTCCAAGATTCAGGCCATTCAGAGCTAGCTCGTGCCCAAACCCTCATTGAGACTCGCAGCTTTCTGGGATTGGCTTCTTTCTACCGGCGCTTCATCCGGAACTTTAGCACTTATGTGGCTCCGTTGGTAGATTGCGCACGTAAAGACGCACCCGCTTGGACTCCTGAAGCAGAAACCAGCTTTCAAAAGCTAAAACATCAATTGACCCATGCCCTTGTTTTGGCACTTCCTGACTTCACCAAGGTTTTCATAGTCGATTGCGATGCCTCACATGTCAGGATTGATGCCGTCCTGACTCAAGAAGGACGACTTGTAGCATTCTACAGTGAAAAGTTGAACGGAGCTCGATCACGGTACTCTACATATGATGTCTAATTCTATGTTGTGGTACAAGCTCTCAAGCATTGGAGGCATTATCTAATCCAGCGTGAATTTGTCCTTAACTCTGATCATGAAGCCTTAAGATACCTGAGCTCACAGAAAACCCTTAACAAGCGTCATGCAAAATGGGTTAGTTTCCTCCAAGAATACACGTTCCATCTCAAGCACAAGGTGGGAACCCTGAATCGTGTGGCCGACGCGTTGAGCCGGCGAGCACATGCCTTAACCACATTGACCGTCAACACAACAGGATTTGACGCACTCAAGGATCTCTACCCCACTGACTCTGACTTCGGACGAGCTTATGCAGAGTGTGTTGACATTGGACAGGACCCGACAACCACCTATGTCCTTCATGAGGGTTCTTGTTCAAAGCCCACCGACTGTGCATCCCTGCCACTTCCCTTCAAGAGAATTTAATTTTAGAATTGCATAACGTTGGTTTAGCTGGACACTTTGGAAGGGACACGACCTTGACTCTTCTCCAAGAGCGATTTTATTGGCCGCAATTGCGAAAGGATGTCACAAAGTTTGTACAAAAATGCCAAACATGTCAGAGATTGCCATAGGCAGAACACTGGGTTGTATACACCTCTGTCGATTCCTCTGCGACCCTGGGAAGACATCACTATGGATTTTGTGCTAGGCTTACCCCTAACGGTACGGAAAGTTGACTCTATTTTTGTGGTTGTGGACAGATTTTCTAAAATGGCACACTTCATTGCATGTAAAAAAACCTCAGATGCATCTCATGTCGCTGATTTGTTTTTTCGTGATGTTGTTTGATTGCATGGTGTTCCTCGTTCTTTCACTTCGGATCGTGATACCGGGTTTTTGAGTCATTTTTGGCGCACGCTTTAGTCTCGTCTTGGTACTCGTTTGCAATACAACATTGCTTATCATCCACAAACAGATGGGCAAACCGAAGTAGTTAATAGATCGTTAGGAAATTTATTGCGATGTCTTGTAGGGGACTCTCCGTCCAAATAGGATCTAATTCTTCCCCAAGCCGAATTCGCGTATAACAGTTCCACTAATAGGTCCACCGGAAAATCACCATTTGAGAGTGTTTACGGCTTTCCACTTACCCAATTTCTAGACCTAACACCCACAACCATGCAAGGGAGGAGTAGTGCAGCTGCTGAGGACATGGTCGAACATCTAACCAATATCCATACCGAAATCCGAGCCAAACTCCAAACCATCACCCAGAATACCAAGTCCAAGCCAACCTCCACCTTAGAGAGAGCAAGTTCATAGTTGGAGAATTAGTGATGGTCCACCAAAAAAAGAGAGGTTTCCTTTGAGAGTCCACCAACAATTGAGTGTCCAAAAGATTGGTCCATTCCAAATCCTCAAGAAGATTGGGCCCAATGCTTACTTACTTGATCTACCGCCAGACGTCCCGACATCGTCAGTATTTAATGTATCAGATCTCTTCTTATATCACGGAGATGAACAGACAGATGCCACCACGCTAGTAGCTCCCGCTGATGATACGCGCCAACCACCGACCGCGACAGATGCCGATCAGATTGAAGATATTGCCGACATATGAGATATGACGACTAGACTTGGTCTCTTTCGTCGCTATCTACTCAAATGGAAGGGACGACCTCTCACAGATTGTACCTGGATTGACGAGGATGAACTTCAACAACTCCGCCCCGATATACTTCAGAACTACCATGATGCCATCTCGATGGAGCGAGATTCTTCTCAGCAGGGGGATTGATGCAGCATGATGCTACGTGATCACTTCCTTTTAGGTGAACATTTATTTTATTTATTTTTTACTTTATATAAAAGGCTCATTATACAAGGCCTTATCATCTTTTCTTTTCTGTTTTATTTCTTTTTCTATTTTTAGAAAGGTTGTTGCTTATTTGGAGGGAGTTGGCCTCTATAAAGGCACCCCAATAGCTAGGGTTGGATTTTTAGTTTTGGAATGAAACTATTTTCCCTCACTTATCCTCTTTCTCTCTCTCTCTCTCCCTCTCGTTTCTGCCGCCCCCCTCTATTCTCCTCTCCCCGTGTATCTCCAACCCTAACATTCCCCTGCCGTCGCCTCCATACCCCTTTCCACCATCTTCCTCCCGCCGCATCCCCGTGGTCCCCTCCTCCCCACGCACTCGCCCGCCCTCTCCAGCGCCAACCCACACGCCTCTACCCCCCCTCTTCCGCTACAGTCTTCACCCTCGCCAATCACAGAAACCACGCCCCTCCCGCGCGTAAAACCTCGCGTCGCCGCCTCCCCGCGACGCCGCCACCGCCGCTTACACCTCCCCTCGTCGCCGCCATCGCCGCCTGCACTCCTCCGAACCGCCTCCCCCCCCCTACTTCCCTCCGAGCCACCCTATCTCCCCTGCGGCCACCATCTGCCCTTGCCTCCGCCCTCAGCTGACCTACGCCCCTCCCAGTCGCCACCATCTTGCCGCCCTTTTCGGGACACCCGGCCCTCATGTGCTGCCGAAGACACCCTGCAGCTGCCCCAACTGATGACAAGGTCTGAAGCTCGCATTCTTCCCCTTGCCGGTTGTGGTATGAGAGTAATTCCTGCATATTATTCCACCATATGAACTTAGTTTTGTGGGCTGTTATACTTGTTGTTTGGTTTGGTGAATTATTGAGGCTTCGTTGCTGCAACATCGCTCTCTATTTCCAATAATCTTTAACTATTTGAGTTGCCCTAACTTTGTGGTGATATCAGTGCTGGAATTTGAATATCTTTTAGATATTGGCTGCTGAATTTTAGACATCATTTTGTTTTTCATCGCCAAGTTTAATTCATGGTATTTTCATCCCCGTAATCTTACGTTGCACGTCATTTTCGTTTGTTTCCCGTCATTTAGTCCATTAGTTCAAAGTTTTAGAATTTCCATTTAGTTCACAACCTCCTTTGGATTGCATCACCCTAGGACTTAAAATATTTGCAGTTTGGTCCATGTGCACTATTTTTAATTACTTGTCTTTTATTTATTGCACTAAATAACGAATTAACTTTAAAAATTGCCTAAAAAATACTTATGTTTCCTAGTTGCATGTAGTATTATGGTAGTTTTTGCTTATTGATTTTTGTGCATTTTTTCTATTATTTAAAACTCAAAAACTCCCTAAATAGTCCTTGTTTGTTATAGAAAATACATAAAAATTCGAAAAATCATTTAAAAATTCCACAAAAATTTTTGCAGTTGCCTTTTGTTACCTTTTAGCTCTTTTACAACTTTTGTTGAAAGATACCCTATAAAAACATAAAAATTTGCAAGATACTTAAAAACTTGTAAAAATCATAGACAATCATAGAAAAATCTAAAAATAGTGATTTCACTACTCGTTTGTAAGTATTTTGCTCTGATTTATCTTAAAAATAACCTCTACGAATTTTGAGCTTGTTACTTATTTTTAATTTACAAAACAGTCCTGGTTGTGCACTATTTATTGTTTTTATCATTGTTTGATTTTTACAAAATTACAAAAATATATGAAAAATATCCAAAAATTACCAAAAACGTTATAAAATATGTAAAACCCAAAAATATTTTTACTTTAATTTTCTGAACATTTTTGACTTATTTGAAAAATACAAAAATATTGTGTATGCATACTTTTATTTCTTGTGGTGATCTCCTCTACATTGAAAAAATAAAAATTTGAAAGACTAAAAACCACTAAATTGTGCTCCTTGTGTTCGACCCAAGTCACTATACCAGGTTAATAAATGTAGCAAAACTGATCGTTTTCTCTGTTTGGTTTCTTAAGTGGTTTATTTTCTCGTTGATCGCTTGATTGATTAGGGTCACAACGACACTTGCTTAATTAATAACTTAACCCTAGTCGATCGAATGTCTAACATCTAGTTAAATTATGATCAGGTTAATTTTATCAAGTTTGTTGCAAACTTTATTTCTATTTACATAACAAGATTGCATGTGATCTCGAATCAATTATTTAGTTGGTTAGAAATAAATTAGAGTCCAAATTAGCATGATATTTGATTTGATTTTATCTTCTTTCTATTTTGTAATTTCGCCCTTCTTATGTAAAGGGGACGGTAGCCTATTGTTCAAGAAGTTCAAGTTGAATAAGATTTAGAGTTTCAACATCAATTCATCTCCTTTTCTCTTCTCCATCTATGCGATCTCCAATGTTCTTCGCCAAATCCCCGCGCAACCATGCATCTTCTTTTCTACAACCTTCTATTTTCTTCCACCAAACAATTTTCCACCATCAAAATTTACTTTTTTTCACCATTGAATTTTTATTTGCATCACTAGTGCTCAGGGGTATGTAGCCATGAAGCTTCTCAAAAACGCCTTTCAACCACAAGAAGAATGCATAATCAGTACAACCCTCCTGCTTAGTGGTGACGATGTCATATTGGAGCTGGAGGATCTTAGTCTCATTCTTCGCATGGGAATATGTTATGGCGGGAATTACCCCGTATTACCTTTGCAAGGGGCTGAGATAGAATATCGTTGTTTATCTCTTTTATATGTCGAAGAGCCAAACATGTGCACATGTGTTATCCTACTTCCATGAAGTGTTTGCTACAGTCTTGTCGATCAACTCCGATTGCGTCTAAATGTACTCTTTGTTGTTGCTCACCATAATGCTCATGAACTGCATTGCCCACAGTTTGTAGTTGGTCTCATTTATCTTGACGATGGACAGGAGCCTTTGAATGCCCTGAAAGTTGAAGGTGGATGCATATCAACCTTGTCTTATTGTCATAAGGAATGAAGGTGATTAGGAAGGACATGATAAGGTGATAGAACGATCTGATCTGATTTTTGTATGCATGGTCATGTAAGGAATAGGTTGTGTACGTAGATTTAGAGCACAACAACTTCCATCAACTCTGTCGACGCTATAGGACAATCCGTAGAAATCGTAGAGGGCCAAATAACATAAACGGAGATACATAGAAAAAAGAAAATAATATATAAAAAAGGACATAAATAATATTTTATATAGCAAATATGTTGTTAGTGGATTAGTTTGGTTTGATTTTGTGGTTAGATCAAATTGAGCTTTTTAAAATATGAATAATTTACCGATTGGATCGGATCATATTATCAAAAACAGATCCATTAGTCCATTAATATAATTGCATAACTAGTATCCATGATTTTTTCTCTTAAACATGGCATGTCTTACCATTTATTCATATCTAACAAAACAGGTTAGCTTTAGGGAAAATTGAAATAGGATGAAATACTAAAATCGAAAACTCTCTTTATACTACTACTACTTTATAATTCTGTTCACAAAATTTTAGTCAAGTGTCATTTTATTAATATGCAACATATAAAATAAGAAGAAAGATTATTTTACGACTGGAATATAAAAAATGCAACATCCATTACATGAATATTCTTTTGTTTATGAGCTACAAAGGTAAGACCACACTGATAAGGGGAAATATGTAAATATAAAAATCTAATCTAAATCCAATCCGCAATACATTATATAGGATTGTATTGAATTTCAATACATAATGGATTGGATTAATGTGGGAAAAAATATAATCAGTCAATTAAGGTCACAGATTAAACTAGAATCCAATCCATGTGCACCCTTAAAAGCCTAATCATGCTCTGATAAATCCAAAAAACAATGATTACTGTAAATTTTCATTATGCGCAAAAATAATAGATAGACCATGGGTTCTCCACCTTGATCCGTATAAACAATGATCAGGCAAGCAGATTTCCAACATACATGCCTACATGAAGGTTTGAAATATCAATATTGATATCGTATTGAGCAGCCCGAAAAGGATATACAAGAGATATATCAAGATATATCGATTGTATCGGTGAAAATCTTGGAAGTGGCATAAAAATGATTTTTCGTAAATTAAGATTATCCTAATTCTTAAAACCATAAATAACATACAAATACACATATATGCAAGAATAATGTGTATTTAGAACACCAATACAGATTATATCGTACATATCGTTGCGTCAATTATGATCGTCGATGGTCGACAGTTGACTGTTGAGAAATATTAGAAAGAAAATGATGAAATTCAAACAATAACAGTGAAATCAAGGAGGTCTATTCAGCACATTAACTTTATATCAAATCGCATATTATATATAAACAAAAGGTTGAGCTATATCAGATATCATACGAACAAGCTAATGAGCATAACATATATGTATACAGATATTCCTCTATCAACTCTAGATTTGTTTCACCTCAATCGCCAAAAAGGGGTGAAGCCCCCCATTCAAAAGGGTGGTTCATAATTTGTTTTAAATTTCTGGAGAAGAATGTTCGAATTAGTTACAAAAGCAAATTCCCAAACAAACAGACCAAAAATTAAAATCTGGATGATATTGATTGTATCGATCGACAATCGATGTCGATTGGTAAAAAAAACAAATCCTTCTCCCACTAGATATAGGGTCGGCTACATGGATTCTTGCTCAAATCCATGATGAAAGATTCGACTATGTTTTACCTTAGTTGTCGACTACTTAATGCAACCCAAAGTGGGGATTTGAACCATAATCTTTTGGGCGGTAGGTACGTTGCATTACCACCACGCCATTTATTGGAAATTTTATATTGTAATCTTCTATTTTTTATTAATACGAGACAAGTTACGTATATCTCGTGAGATATCAAGCGATATCCTATAATTCAGCATATACCTAAATATCAAAAACCTTGCGATATCATGGAATGTTTAAGAGAAATAAATCATCTCCTCAAAATCCTAATAAATACTAGAAATCATATCATGACACTAAAAAATCTCAAGAACAAATGATAAAGCACGAAATATACAAAATCATGAAAATCCACCTCTAAATGCATTTAAAATGATAAACTCACCGTATAAAAGTCTTATCTAAAACCAAGAAGAAGTTGCATGCAATAACAACTTGATATAGCGAGATAAAAAACCAATATAGGTGATAACAGTCAATATGGGGGAAGTTGCATTCAAAACGTCAAGTTTTCATTGATATTGATATCTCTATTTGTCAACGATATATCCACCGATATTTGGGAAACGACATACATAATAATATCGGTATCGATCGATATCCGATAGCGATATGTCAACGATGTATGATATTTGAATCCATAGCCCACATCAAATGAATACAACCAAACGACCTTCGTAGGAATGTACAAAGACCAATTATGTACTTAAACAATTAAATAATACATGCAATCACGGTCATCGAGTTGGCCAAAGTGCGCCCATAAAGTCACAAAAGTCCTAAGAATGCATAGCTTTAATTGGAGATTACCACTTCAAGCGAGAGGAGGGAGTGAAACCATTGCATTGCTTTGAATTCCATGCACAAGTAGAAAATTTTACTTGTTTAAATCGGTAAATTGGGACTATTCCATGTTAGGCTTTTAAGCAGATCGAAGCACATAGACACGACCTTGAGAGACTTAAACAAGAGAAACAAACTGATGAAACATGCTCACCTTAGGTCCATCTCTCCCTGGTGATCACATCTCAAGGAATGGCTGCTATTGATGCATTGAAGACAAATCCCCTGTACACACTATCGCCATATCCGGGCGCACCTTCGACCCACATCCACTCACCACCATTGCCAGACTCCCCCTCATTCCACATCACCAGTTTCCCCTTCACCTTCTTCCCTGAGAACCAGACCCTCCCATTCCCTCCAAAGACCTTCACCTTATTATTCCCTGCCTGCACGCCAGCCCCACCGAGGCACTTGTACATCTCCACGGGCATCCTCCCAGCCTCCTCCCACTCCATCCTCCCCAATTCAAGCCTCAGTATCATCACCGTGGAGCATGGGGCATCCACCACAAATGACAACCGCAGGCCCCCCACCATCAATATCTCCCTGCCATCCCGCCCCCCGATGAGCCTCCCTCTTCAGGACGTCAACAACACCCCCCCATTCAGCTCCATCAACCCGGTCCCAGCCACATGGTTCCCCAAGCTCCAAGAGTCAGCAGGCAAAGAGCTTCCACTAGCTGCGCCAAGGGGAGCCGACGTCACAGATAGCATAGGCGCAATTGCCAACAATCACGGGGCTGTGGGGCTTGGACGAGAGGTTGAGGGAGAACTTGAGCCAGCGGTGAGCCGAGGACGGAGAGTAGAAGAGAGTGGCGAGCTCGGTGAGGACGTAGCCGGCAGAGCCCGCAAGGACCGTTCCGTGGCGGAACCACGCGGAGCCAAGGGGCGGAAGGGGGCGGAAGGTGCGTGAGAGGGAGTTGCAGGGGACAAGTGTTTTTGTGGTGGTGGTGTTTTTGGAGGTGGAAGTGGACGCATCGGCCCAGAAGTAGAGGAGGGAAGGGGAGGAGGTAGGGCTGTCAGGAAAGCTCGAACTCGATGAGCTCAACTCGGGCTCGGCTCGTTAAGGGCTCGTGAGCTGGACTCGAAACCTTAACGAGCCCGAGCCCGAGTTGGGTTTTATGGCTCGTTAGCTTATCGAGTCGAGTTCGAATTGGGCATTGTTCAACTTGTAAACTCGACTCGATAACTCGTTCTCTCTTAATAAAAAATTAAAAACGTATATACCAAAACTTCCACATTGAGTTTGATTAAACTAGAGGTTAACATTTTTCTTGCCCAAAAAGCTACACAAAAGAGTATAAAAAATCAAAATTACAAATTTCATTTGCATAATTTAATGTATAAAATGGAACAATGACTCATTAAGAGGTTCATGAGCCTGCTCATTTTGAGGCTCATGAGCCAGCTCAAAAACTCACGACTCGATAAGAGGCTCGTGAGCTAGCTCATTTTGAGACTCGTGAGCCAGCTCAGAAACTCGTGGCTCGATAAAAGGCTCGCGAGTCAACTCGAACT
The DNA here is from genome assembly GCA_037367405.1 of Ottelia alismoides. Classification (NCBI taxonomy): domain Eukaryota; kingdom Viridiplantae; phylum Streptophyta; class Magnoliopsida; order Alismatales; family Hydrocharitaceae; genus Ottelia; species Ottelia alismoides. Next base: position 1,600,668 of record JAZKJV010000137.1, read on the forward strand.
CGCCGAATTCGAGTTCAAGTTGGTGATCCAGAGCTCGATACTTATCGAGCCCGAGTTCGAGCTTAGGTTTCTTATCGAGTTCGAGTCCGAGTTAAGACCAACTCGGCTCGCTGAACTCGATAGACACCCATAGAAGGAGGTGACGGGAGAGACGGAATGGAAGGGGAGGAATGAGAGAGGGAAGCGGAGCCACTGGAGGAGGGAAGGGTCGAAAGCGAGGAGGGAAGGAGATTGAGGTGGCAAGTGGCGCGGGTGGCGGAGGGCGAGGAGGGGGAGCGGCGGGAGGAGCGAGAGGAAGGGAGGGGAGGAGAGTGCCGAGTGGAAGAGGCGGCAGACGGAGCGGGAGTGCACGATTTGCCGGAGTGGGAGGTGGGAGAACACGTGCTGGAGGGAATCCTCCGGGAGGCGCTCAATCGGGGAGGAGGAAAAGGATGGGAGATTGCCCTCGGTCGTTGGAACTACGTCGGAGGTGGCGGCGGATAAATCGGAGTAGGTGGTAGAGTCCATCTTGGGAGTCCCACGACAGCTCTTGGGGTTATTATCCTACGAACATTCCCGTTGAGGTAATCGGGATTGGGCAGTAACAAGGTAGAAAGCCGTAGATTCGGACTAAGAAGGTAGTACGGGAAAAGGGGGCGGAAGCAGAAATTGGAGGAAATTGATCGTCCTAGAACTCTCCTAAATCTATATCTATACAGCTAACTAAAATTGGGTTTATCTCACTGTTGCTGCCACGTGGCAGTGTGCATTTTCCCGTTAACATCGCCTCGTGAGGCCTCTCTACCTGATATTTCCATCCATTCTCTCTCTGCAATAACTCTCCTCCATGCTCTCTCTCTCTTCCCTCTTCTCTCTTCCTTTCTCTCTATCCACTTTCTCTCTCCCACCGATTTCTCTCTTTCTCCCTCTCTCTTCTCCCCATCTCTCTTATCTCTCTCAAACGTTATGTCTCTTTCTCCCTCTCTGCATAGGTATTTCCCATTTAGGGCATGGGCTAGCCCAGAATGCCCGGTTAGGGCATGGGATTTAAGAAATTCCCAATCAGGGTACCGATCAGCGAACGGTTCGTCGATCGGCAAACCATTCGCCGAATCGGTGCTTACGTACAAAAAATAATATTCTAGAATAATATTATATATTATTTTTAATATATATAAAATTCAATCAGCGACAGTGAAAGCACCGATTAGCGAATGATTTGTCGGTCGGCGAACCGTTCGCCGATCGGTGCCCTGACTGGGAATTTCTTAAATCCCATGCCCTAACCGGGCATTCTGGGCTAGCCCATGCCCTAAATGGGAAATAGCTCCTCTCTCCCCATCTCTCTTATCTCTCTCGAATGTTATCTCTCTCCCTCCATCTCTCTCCACATTCGATTTCTCCCACCTTCTCTCTTCGTATTCTTTCCCTGCCCACTCACTCTCTCTCTCCCTATTCTCTCCATCCCTCTCTTTCTCTCTCTCCCATCAATTTACATTTTATATATCTCATTTCATCTTATAAACTTAAAAATATATTAATATTAATTATATAAATGCAAAAACATATATTATTTAGGAAAAAATAGAACTGCTGCCCCCGTTCATTCCTCCACAATTTGTTTGTTTTTTTGAAAAATATCACCATGTATATTCATCTATATATCCTCTAATATATCATTTGATTTTCGTCAGAAATAAAGACTCCCATGTCCTTCATCTAGAACATGTAATTTTAACGGTCTAAACTTTGTTGTAATTGACCTGTTCTAAATGGAGGGCATAGGACTCTTTGGAGGATATACAAGATAATATACATTGTGATATTTTAAAAAAAAAATAAAAAATGTTGAAAATAGGGTGGAGGCAGCCAAGGACAGTCCCATTGCATCTTATTATTTATATCCTTTATAAAATTTGAAATATATATTAGAAAATTCTTTTTAGAACAGTTATTTTCCTTTTAAATATGTTACTTTGAAAATTAATTGTAATTTTTTAAAACAACTCTTAACATCACTCATATGTAATAATTTTTAAGTAGTAAATTCTTTATATCAAATGAATCCCATAGAATAAATTAATTTTGAATATTCTATCACATGATCATTGATCACATTTTTACTCACATTAAATTACAAATACTATGACTATTTTTTGATATTCTATCTCATAATATAAGCTCTTTTTTATGTGTGTTCTAAGCTATATCATATTGAATTTAAAAGTGTCCACCTTATGTATATGATATAAATTCATGGTTGATAATACACATGTTACATTAAAGGCTTTGATAATAAATCGTATCACAAATAAATTTAATAAGTGACCTTATTCAAATGAATTGTGACAATTATATTTTTCATCGTAATTTTACTGAAATTAGATTTACATATGATAATTGGTTGCTAATATTGTATCTCTTCTTATGAGTGATATTATGGTCTTACATGTTCTATATTGTTTATTGCTGAATTTATATGTCATCATTATATATATAATTTAAATTCAATCTAAAATAATACTTATATTAACTTAATAACAATAATAATTACTCTTATCACAACTAACTATATTGAATAAATTTTTTTAATCTTAAATTTTGTTACAACTTGGGATATGCTTTGCGTAATCAAATGGTAAACTTTTAAGAATCAAACATAAGTTGTTATTGAAATGGAGTAAATATGTCATATTTATTTTAATTTATGTTCTTTCAATTTCATTTCTAAATTCTATGTGGGTATTGTTAACAACCATCATTACGATAATTATAGTTTAATTTACAAATATATTAAAGGCAAGGATGATCACACCAGCTACAATTAAGATGATACAGAGCGTATTTTATCTTCCGTCGTGAAGTGCGGGTATGCACCCTAGTGATATCTAAATCAGGGTTTAAAATAATGGACCGGGTCGATGTTGAATCGGTTAGATTGGGAACCGATTTCAATCGGGTCAATTCGGCCGGTTTTATGTAATTAATTTAAAAAAAAAGAAAGAAAATAAAAAACCGAGTCCGATCGGTGGTCAAACTGGGTTGATCCTGGTGATCGGATGGGGTTGATCCGAATTGACCCAGTTTTGATGGTTTGGTAAATTTTCAAAAAAAAATCAAGGTTTAAATAATGAAATAATATGATTTTTATCACTTGTGCCCTTCTTAACTTCTGCAATAGCAGTTATGTCCCCTCTTTTTTGGAATATAAGTTGTGTCGCTACTTTCTTAGAGTAATTTTCTAAAAGCAACTATAAATATATGATTACCATATTGTATTCGTAAATAATGCTAGAAAATATGAGTAAATTTTGTAGAGTTTTACTTGAAATAGACAATCATGTTATTCTATTGAAAGAATTGACTTTTTTAATGACTATTTCAATGATATATAAATACATATTTACATATATGTATCCGATTTTATCAGTTCAAAAAATCATTTGAGCGGTCAGACCAGTAAACTAAGATCGGTCTGATTTTTTCCGAGTCAATAGGAATGATGAAGTCATGTTGATATGATCACTGGTCCAACCAGTTTGAATCAATGATCTGACCCGATTGAACCAAATCGAAGACTGATCGATTCAACATCTGGTCCGCTTTTTAAAAACCTTGATCTAAACACAACCGATGGAAGAAAATAGTAACAACAAACAAGACGCGTATGCTCCTATTTTGCTTGCTCGAGGCACATGCATGCCATGAAATCATGACTACGTCGACCTGGCCCTCAAAGCTACATTCAATCAACACAGTGGTCAATTGACTAGTCACTGCCATAAAAAAACCGCCCTTTACACTAAAGGTAAGCAATTATCAATCATCCATTAGAAGAAACTATTTATTCTACCATTTATATTAGTACTTGTTGTGTCTAGGAATGATTGTCACATGATAATATGAGTTCAGTTAAGATCTTTAATTATGTATATGTGTAACTTTGAAAAGAAATCGATGATTTTTTTGTTTTAAGACAATTATTAAGAAAGTGGTGTGTTATGGGTGCTAAGTCCTACCATCATCATTAGTTTAGATATTGATCTTTCATATCTTCATTTGACCCTCAAAAGTTCTACTTGTGGGATTTGTCTTTAACGAATAAGACTATGATAAAATGTAGCTATTTCAATTATCTAGGCTTACATATGATGCTACAAGGATGCGAGCTTATATGAGGGCATAGAAGATAAATGATTCTTTCGGTGTGAACGAAGAGCTCCAAGACTTGGCAGCTGCAAACTCTAAAATAGTGTCTACTTGTAGCTAGTTGGGCAGGGTATCTGATAAATCCTAAAATAAATTTATCACTATAGTGATTTTACAGCATCTTTGTATGGTGAAATTCATTCTGTCATTGGAAGATTTATACCAATTTGCATAATAAAAAGATAAAATGGAAAATAATGGCGAGAGCGAATTCATCATAAGGTGAGGATGGATAACATTGGGTGTTTAATACATTGGTGACGTTCACTTGTTTTTTCTGAATTTGTTGTGGAATTTTTTTAATTATTTTTTCAATATATGACATGGTTTTTTATGTTTGAAATGTTTTTTTACAAATTTTAAGTACACAAAAATATATACAACAAAAGCTATCATGAAAGTATGTGAAATAAACTACTTACAAAGTTACAAATATATTTTTATATGTCAAGATGATTGAAATAACATGCTAAGAGATATATACACTCAAATTTCATATAAAGATTGCGAATTTAAATGTAATTCAAAAAATAACTAAAATTATATTCATATTTTAACGATAGATAAAATACAAATTTTGATAGAATTTAAATTAAAATTTATGCATGACCTATATGTGGATAGAATACATTCTTGAACTAATTTTTAAGTGCAAATGTAGTATTTATAGCTAGAGGAAATCAATGCAAAATGCACAAAATTTTTAATATTATAATTAAAAACTTTTCCTAGAATCTCTAATAAAATTAATGCAAAGTAGTCTAAGCAAATTAGCATTAAAAGTACAAAAAACGTTATCTTACTAGAGGGTATTTGTGGAGAAACCCGGAATACAAATAGAGTTGATGGGCTTTTCCTTAGATTCAGAAGCTCATGTTTTACTTGGGCATTTCTTCATCCATCCTCATATCTTCTTCTTCGTGAAAAAAAACTCATGGGAGCGACCTGTCAAGTTATCCTCCCCATTCATCTACATATGTAAGAATAATTCCAAAAAGAAACATTAGCTTATGCAATGGAAAGGAAAGTCATCCAAAAATAAATGAAAAATGTGTTATCAACATTTTTAATAAGAGAATAAGCAAGTTGTGATGCTTTTAAGATGGCTAAAGATCATCTGCATACTCCTACGATACATGAAGAAGAAGAAATTTGCCTCCATAACTCAAAACTAACATGATCCTCAATTTCTCCTTACTCCTAGCTAAAGGTTGTGATGATATTTCATTTTGAGAAAGAGTACCCTAGGGGTCCTTATATAGATGGAGTCCTACAGTTAGGGTTACACGAAGATGACTCGTAGATAGTGAGTCATTTGGAATACTCTTAGAATTAGGGTTAACAATTCAACTCTCAACACTCCCCTTCAGGTTGGAGCATATATATATATATCAATCATGCTCAGCTTGTTGTAGCATTTCTTAAATTATATGCACACGAGTGGCTTAGTGAACATATATGTAGTCTATTTTGCAGATGATACACTAGTATGAAGCAGTCCTCTCTATATCAGATCTCGAGTGCAGTGGCAGTCAACTTTCACATGTTTGGCGCATTCGTGGAATATGGGGATGTTGCCTATATGCATTGTCACATGATTGCCACATCTAAGTTTCATGGTATTGCTTGGAGTGACATGAAGATCTGTAAGTTCAGATCAAATCCATACTAGTTCTGCATACTAGTTGTACATCAGCTTGAGCCATGGCTCTCTATTCACTCTCAACACTTGAGCATAACACCACTGGTTGTTTCTTGCTCCTTCATGTGATAACATTTCTTGCTAAGCAAGTGCACAAACCTGTATTAGATTTTCTATCTATCATGCATCCTCCACAATCTGCACCTGAATAGGCCATAAGATCAAAGTTGCTGCCTTTGGTGGAGAGTAAACCTTTCCCAAGAGAAGATGATGTACCTTAGAACCATCGTGCATGCATCGAAGTGAGCTATAGTGGGAGCAACCATAAACTGGCTTAGTTTCCCTACAACTGGGGATATGTTTGGTCGAGTAATGGTAATATAGAGCAATTTGCCCCGTAGACGCCTGTATAGAACCAGTGTCTTCAATCTGTCTTATCTCTTA